>CM033473.1:4648688-5140782 GCA_019447015.1 Hymenochirus boettgeri | reverse complement strand
ATGTACCTAATATATACAGTAATACTGTACAGACTATATTAGGTACATGTGACAATATCCATATAATACAATATCCATATAATATAGTTGTACAGTATTACTGTATATATTAGGTACATGTGACAATACCAATATAATACAATATCCATATAATATAATATCCATATGATATAGTCTGTAAAGTATTACTGTATATATTAGGTACATGTGACAATATCCATATAATACAATATCCATATAATATAGTCTGTACAGTATTACTGTATATATTAGGTACATGTGACAATACCAATATAATACAATATCCATATAATACAATATCCATATAATAGTCTGTACAGTATTACTGTATATATTAGGTACACATGACAATACCCATATAATACAATATCCATATAATGTAGTCTGTACAGTATTACTGTATATATTAGGTACACGTGACAATATCCATATAATACAATATCCATATAATATAGTCTGTACAGTATTACTGTATATATTAGGTACATGTGACAATACCGATTTAATACAATATCCATATAATACAATATCCATATAATGTAGTCTGTACAGTATTACAGTATATATTAGGTACATGTGACAATATCCATATAATTGTCTGTACAGTATTACTGTATATATTAGGTACACGTGACAATATCCATATAATACAATATCCATAAATTATATGGATATTGTCCACATGTACCTAATATATTACATATTTACTGTACTACTGTATGAACTCTTATTATGGTATTGTATTATATGGGATATTGTATTAAATCGGTATTGCACATGTACCTAATATATACAGTAATACTGTACAGACATATTATTGGATAGTGTATATATGGATATGTCACGTGTACCTAATATATACATATCTGTACAGACTACATTATATGGATATTGTATTATATGGGTTTGTCATGTGTACCTAATATATCAGTAATACTGTACAGACTATTATTGGATATTTTATTATATAAATTGTATTATTTGGTATTGTCGACATGTACCTATATTACAGTAATCTGTACAGACTATATTATATGGATATTGTATTATATGGATAGTGTCACAGTGTACCTAATATATACAGTAATACTTTCAGACTATATCATGGATATTATATTATATGGATATTGTATATATTGTATTGTCACATGTACCTAATATATACAGTAATACTGTACAACTATATTATATGGATATTGTATTATATGGTATTGTCACATGTACCTAATATATACAGAATACTTTACAGACTATATTATGATATATATATATGGATATTGTATTATATTGGTATTGTCACATGTAACCTAATATATACAGTAATACTTACAGACATATTATATGGATATCATATTATATGGATATTGTCACGTGTACCTAAATATATCAGTAATACTTTACAGGCTATATTTATGGATATTGTATATATGGATATTGTCACATGTACCTAATATATACAGTAATACTTTACAGACTATATTATATGGATATGTATTAATGGATATTGTCACGTGTACCTAATATATACGAATACTGTACAGACTATATTAAAATGGATATGTATGATTGGATATTGTCCAGTGTACCTAATATATACAGGATACTGTACAGACTATATATGGATATTGTATTATATGGATATTGTCACGTGTACCTAATATATACAGTAATACTGTACAGACTATATTATATGGATATTGTATTATATGGTAATTGTCACGTGTACCTAATATATACAGTAATACTGTACAGACTATATTATATGGATATTGTATTATATGGATATTGTCACGTGTACCTAATATACATTAATACTGTACAGACTATATTATATGGATATTGTATTATATGGATATTTCACGTGTACCTAATTATACAGTAAACTGTACAGACTATATTATATGGATATGTATTATATGATATTGTCAGTGTACCTAATAATACAGTAATACTGTACAGACTATATTATGGATATTGTATTATATGGATATTGTCACGTGTACCTAATATATCAGTATACTGTACAGACTATATTATATGAATATTGTATTATATGGATATTGTAACATTGTACCTAATATATACAGTAATACCGTACAGACTACATTATATGGATATTGTATTATATGGATATTGTCACGTGAACCTAAATTACAGTAATACCGTACAGACTATATATATGGATATTGTATTATATGGATATTGTCACGTGTACCTAAATATATTAATACTGTACAGACTATATTATGGATATTGTTATTATGATATTGTCACGTGTACCTAATATATACAGTAATACCGTACAGACTACATATATGGATATTGTATTTATGGATATTGTAACGTGTACCTAATTATACAGTATACCGTACAGACTACATTATATGGATATTGTATTATATGATATTGTCACGTGTACCTAATATATACAGTAATACTGTACAGACTACATTATATAGATATTGTATTATATGGATATTGTACATGTACCTAATATATACAGTAATACTGTACAGACATTATATGGATATTGTTATATGGATATTGTCACGTGTACCTAATATACAGTAATACTGTACAGACTATATTATATGGATATTGTATTATATGGATATTGTCACGTGTACCTTATACAGTAATACTGACAGACTATATTATATGGAATTGTATTATATGGGTATTGTCACTGTACCTAATATATACAGTAATACTGTACAGACTATATTATATGGATATTATATTATGGATATTGTCACGTGTATCTTAATATATACATAATACTGTACAGACTATATATATGGATAATTGTATTATATGGATATTGTAACATGTACCTAATATATACAGTAAACTGTATCGACTAATATATGGATATTGTATTATATGGTTATTGTAACATGTAATATATATACAGTAATACTGTCAGACTATATTATATGGATATTGTATTTATGGATATTGTAACATGTACCTAATATAACTAATACTGTACAGACTATATTATATGATATCATAATTATATGATATTGTCACGTGTATCTAATATATACAGTAATACTGTACAACTATATTATTGGATATTGTATTATATGGGTATTGTCACATGTACCTAATATATCAGTAATACTGTACAGACTATATATAGGATGTTGTATTATATGGATATTGTAACATGTACCTAATATATACAGTAATACTGTACAGACTATATTATATGGATATCATATTATATGGATATTGTCACGTGTATCTAATATATACAGTAATACTGTACAGACAATATTATATGGATATTGTATTATATGGATATTGTAACATGTACCTAATATATACAGTAATACTGTACAAACTATATTATATGGATATTGTATTATATGGGTATTGTCACATGTACCTAATATATACAGTAATACTGTACAGACTATATTATATGGATATTGTACTATATGGATATTGTCACGTGTATCTAATATATACAGTAATACTGTACAGACTATATTATATGGATATTGTATTATATGGGTATTGTCACATGTACCTAATATATACAGTAATACTGTACAGACTATATTATATGGATATCATATTATATGGATATTGTCACGTGTATCTAATATATACAGTAATACTGTACAGACTATATTATATGGATATTGTATTATATGGGTATTGTCACATGTACCTAATATATACAGTAATACTGTACAGACTATATTATATGGATATCATATTATATGGATATTGTCACGTGTACCTAATATATACAGTAATACTGTACAGACTATATTATATGGATATTGTATTATATGGATATTGTAACATGTACCTAATATATACAGTAATACTGTACAGACTATATTTATGAATATCATATTATATGATATTGTCTGTGTATCTATATATACAGTAATACTGTACAGACAATATTATATGGATATTGTATTATATGGGTATTGTCACATGTACCTATATATACACGTAATACTGTACAGACTACATTATATGATATTGTATTATATGGATATTGTAACATGTACCTAATATATACAGTAATACTGTACAGACTATTTATATGGATATTGTTATAATAAATAAATCCAACATAATAAAAATACTGTTCCGCTCTTTTCTTGATTGTCTGAATGCTCCAATAGAACTAAGAAAGAACCCTGACCTCTAAGGAAATGCTGCATATTCTATTATTTGTATTTAGAATCTGTTTTTTTTTTCCTGTCTCATTATAGCAGTATATTATATAGTGCCCAGTGTATTGCTTACTGTAAATAACACAGATAATATCCTTCTGATGACATTGGATATAAAAAGTTTGTACTCATCATCCCCCAACGTTGGTCTTAGAGCTTGTAAAGCTTCTTTGAAGAGTAGAGGTAATGCGTTAAAGACATATGAACTAGACAACAAAAATAGCAGCTTTAGGGAGTCCTAACTGAGCCGGATTAAGACAAATGGGGCCCAAGGCACAAGTCAGATTTTTGGGGGCCCCCTAAACGTTCCATTACACAAATATCACAATTGTAACGTCATGTTTATTTGTAAAGTAAAGAATGTAAAAGCACATTCCCCCTGGCACCACCAGCACCCCCCTGGCACTACCAGCACACACATCCTCTGGGCCCTGGCCACACCAGCACACCCCCTGGTGCCCTGGACCACCAGAACCCCCTTCCCCCTCCCCAAGTTTCCCTGGGCCATATCAACATCGATTGTACATCCCTGCAGGGGATGTGCAGCATGTGCGTGGCCAGGGTGGGGGGGATGTGATGGGGGTGCCAGAGGGGATAATTCCCTCTGGCACCACCAGCACATCCCCCTTTCCCAATCACTCTGGGCCATGGCCACCCATCTCTGACTGATTGATTGCACTCTCTCCCCCCCCCATCCCCCATCTCAATCCCTGCCAGGGAAACTTTTTATGTGGTGTCCAGTGCACTAGCAGGTACAACATTGCAGCAGAGATCTCATAGTGGGCTGGAAGGAACTACTTACTGGAAGTTGGAAACGCTGTTACCGACACACCTCTGCTCTTCTGCGCACCCAGCCCAGGCCAGCAGTCAGAGGCAGCAGCGGGAAGATTTTGCACACGACGCAGGCACACAGCAGTGATGCGCTGCATGCCAACGGCCGGCCCAGACTGAGGAAATAAAACTGACCACCAATGAATTTGATTGATTATGCAGCTCGGAGTCCTGATTGGAAGTAAGGGCCGGCCCCCAGTCCGGACTCCAGCGGCCGGCCTACATACTGTGTTAAGAGCTAAATGATTCAATAGTCATCTCATTATTGCCCAAAATTTGTATATAGATACTGGGGCCCCTGGACAGCTCCCGACGGACCCCCCCCTGGCATCTGGGCCCGGCACTTGCCTTGGGTGCCTGTGGATAACCCAGCCCTGAGTCCTAATCCCCCTTCATCAGGCTGGATGTTACCATCCAGCCTGAATAAGGGTCTTAGGACTCCCAAAGCTTGCTATTTTTGGTGTCTAGTTAGCCATAAAAGGTATCACAACTCTACTTTATTCTCTTACTTATGGCTATAACTTGCGCCAGCAAAAGAAGTCAGGGATAGGGGATATATAATAAATTCTGCTTCAGGAGTGGCAGGTCTTCCCCTGTAGCTGCTGTGTTTCAAATGATGATTCAGAATCTACAGCTCAGATTAAATCCCCCCCAAACAAGTTTTTAATTAGTGGGATCTTGCTAACTCTTTGAAGAATCCTATTATCTTCAGATGAGAGGCACAGCAATGGGGCAGCCTGTGCCCCCCACATATGCCTGCCTAAACCTGTGGCTGGGTAGACAGGCTATATCCAAGGCCATGTCAGGTTTTGGGTGTGGAAGAGGCAGTTCTGCTCTGTGGGTTTGCTTTATGGATGATCTTCAGGTCATATGGATGGTTCTAAGGAACAATTAAGCAAGTTTATTAAAACTTTTAATTCAAATAATAGAAACATAAATAAACTTATCAGTGGAATGTGCAGTCTTGACTTGTCAGATTAATAACAAATGCACAGAAAGCAGACGTAGTAAACTCCCTTTTACTAGCCTCAAGCCTTGAACCAGAAAACCTGAATAGGGGTATACCAGTGGGAGATTCCTCAGAATTATAAATAAACTGTTCCTCAGAATTTACACTTTAAAAAGAACAGTTTGGATCCTAAAGATAGATTTTTTCAGCAGGGAATAATCACCCGTGGATGTGGCAAGGGGTACAATATGTGCAGTAAGACTGATTAGATAAGAAAATCAGATTATTTCGAACATTTTGGTCAATTTTTTTTTTTATCAGGGATGAAGGTTGAGAGAAAGCATAGGTTTTAAGAATCGTCCACACGGTTTGACATGTGTACAGGCTAAAACCTACTTTTCTCTCAAATCTCATTTGACGAGATGGCGGTGGATCTGCAAACGACCCTTGTCGTTTGTAGTCCACCTGGCAAGTGTAAAATGTGTGTATATATGTTCAGCCAACAGTTTGTAGATGAATGGTACAAGACATAAAGTAACTTCCTTAATCAGTTTAAATGAGTCGCAATGTATTTACTTGCTTAAATATGTAGGCCAAACCAAAAGACCTCTCATTTTTAGAAATCAGAACACATAAGAGCAGTGATTTGGTTATTTGGTGCTACGGAAAAGAATATTGAGAAAATATTGAAAAAATATGATTTAATTAAATGGGAACACAGAAGGTAAGTTTGGAGGTTGGGTAGGTCACACCCAAAAAGAAAACACACACCAAGTCTTCAAAAAACAGGTAGCACAACTTTACTTGAAACTGAACACATATCCAGGACTCCCTGATGCGTTTCGAGCTTGCTGCTCTAGCAAAGGCGCGTTGAGTTGGAAAGTAGGTGAAAATAAATGCATTTTTAAATTGGAGTACTTTCAAATTGCTATTTGCACATATATAATGAATATGTGGTAATGTTTGTCAATAAAGTTTATTTTTGGATTATGGTATCAGTGAATGCTATAAGGGGCACTTTGTTGTGTCCTTTACCTACATCTTTTTCTTTTATAGTTTTGCTATATTTTACAGTTTCACAGTGGAGACCCTAGTCAAAAAGAGGCTTGCTAATTATATCTCTAGAATACCCAATGGGAAAGAATTTCGACATTCCACGTAAAACGGAGAAAAATTAACACAAAAACTGTTATTTTGGGTTATACATGTTTATCACTCAGATAATTAATACAGTAGCCTATCCAGAAGAAATGTATTTGGCACTTACTGAAATTTCTGTTTAGAGAACACTCTGATGGTTGCTGCAGATTTATAACATGAGAAAACTTTTGCACTATTAACTGCATTAGCCACTATATATTTTCTTAAATTTTTAGTAGACAAAAGGAAGGTTAAGGTTAAGAGGCATATCCCACAAGAAAAATCATACTTACCTCCTCCACCCCTGAAAACATTAAACTTACTCACCATATATCCAAAAGACATATAGCAGTTCACTTTCTTCTTACCCCAAATTTTCCGCCTCCTCTTAATTAATGCTGTACAAGCTCACATAACACGCACAGTCTGCAGCAGTAAGTCATTGGTCATACTGTAATCTGTTCAGGAAGAAGAGTTTGAACCAGGACAAACACGGGCAAACTCAGTTCAGGTACATGGTAAGTAACTATTGTTGCTTTTTTGGGGCTAGTGTAAACTTCCATTCATTTTTTCTTTCTACTTAAGTCAACCCACTAAACATAAAAACTGACACAAAATACTGAGCCTTAACCCTAGCCATAGCTCATATGACTGCATATCATAGAGACATAGAATGTTGGGGGTGTTTATATAAAGACTGTATGTCTCAATTCCACACCATTAAAAAGAGGAATAGAAACTGGTGGCAGACACAAAGCCAACAACTGTAATATCACATTCTCGCTACCGGACTTAACAATCTGCTTGGTGCCATAACGATTACAGTGCACAACATGGGAGGGTAGAAAGGTTTGTGCATTATGAAGTCCATGATACAAATTTCTTTAAACCAACTGAAATCTACTCTGTTCACTAATAAGACCACAAATTGGCCACTAGCAGAACTTCATTGCCAGGCTGTCAACCTTGATTCTTCTGCTTAAAAATAGCTGTTCATTAGATTGAAAAACAGCCCTGTCAAAGAGCTAAATCTCACAACCTATATCATGCACAAAGCAATTGGCAATGGCATTGCTATGGTTGAGTATCTAGCATTCTTTCTCTCTACAGCCTTGGGGGTAATCAAGAAAGAAATGTAATAATTTATAAATAATGTGTGTATTAGAGAGAGAAGAATGCTTGATTAAATATTATAAATGTTTATAAATCCAACTTAATTACAATGTTTTTCATTTTAAAGGGTGTTCCCTCACCCTAAAAAAAAATCTGTAGTGTGGGAACACTAGCCCACCCCAACTGCCATAATTGTTAAGTTAAAAAAAGCTGCAAAAAGGTACTACAGCCTTGTTCCCCTGGTGCCCTGATCCAGGCCCTCTGACTTGCCAGAACTGCAAGCGGGGGGCCTGACCACAGCCGCGTCTGTGATTGGATGAGAGGCGCCAATCACGAAGTTGACTACCAGCAATAGAGAACGCCGGAAGTACGAAGTGATTAAGTATATTTATGCAGCTTTTAAACTTAATTGGCTGTTGGGGGTTAGGCTAGAGGTCCCTAAACTGCAGAAACCCCTGTTTAGTGGTAGGGGGTCACAGGGGCATTTTTTATGTGTGATATGGTAGCAACATTACCAATACACTGCACTTCCTACTCTGAAACCACGTTTCAGAGGCAGACCCTCAGCCCTGTTTCTCCTCCTCCTTGTGGGCCCCATGGTCCCTCCCTTGCAGTCACCTTGAAACCCCCTGTAGCCCCCTCCACTCTTCCTCAGTCACTCAATCTCATCATGGTTTCTTCTGCTTTCTCCTGCACTGAGCATGTGCACACCACAGATTAGAAGGAGGAACTAGTATTTGTGACCAAGATTTAGAACCTCCCCCCAACTTTCTGATCAGAGATTTCTTTATATCTTAGGCGTACAGCACATTGATGCTCCATTTTAAAGGTAGGAACCTGACTTTTCATTTAAAATTAGCTTATTTGGAGACCACAGTTCCCCTTTAAGGAAAATTATTCTCAACTTTTCATACACTGCACACCTAAAAGTGATCCAGGTTGAGGACCTAAACCAGCTATGTCCTCATTAGCTGGAACCCTTACAGTACATGTATAGAAATGGGATCTGGGGTCCCATACAAACCCAGATCCGACCAACAAAACTCCTCGGTTCACAAGTCCGAATGATTCATCCGAATGCGGACGGATTGCCCGGATTTCGGAGCGCATTTTCGATAAACAGACTATTATTGATAATTTTTCGTGAAATTTCGGTTAAGACTATTTTCCAAATGAGCAAAAATAGCTCCGTATCAATCAAAAATGTTCGAAAATTCGTTCCGGTTTCGGATTTTCAGATCTTCGGGTTTTTCTAAGATCCGGGAATCCCGAAACGGAACGAAACTAGAGAATTTGGCCATCTCTATACATGTAGCCATGGGAATACACCAATCCTTGCAGAGCATGTATTCCATTGTTTACATTTCAGACTGCAGAGATAATCTAGAAAGATTGGCGAGGGAAGTCTTTCATGTAAGTATTCCAGCTGAACGATAAAGTACCTAGGGGTGAGGAGTGTTAGGTCCTCATCCTGCACACTATAATGTGTGGAAGAAGAGGAGAGGTCAGTATAATTGTCCACCCATAAATAAAATTTTACACATAGCTGCAGCATCCCCAAGCCCTCATTTTTCTTTTACTTACCTTACCCAAATATGCATCTGAAACTTACAAGACCCGGTCCCTTGCAAACAGGTGCCACTTCCTGGCTGCTGTTGCGAGCTGTTTTTTAACAGCAGAGCAGCATTGAGGCGCTTCCTGGTTGCAAGCTGTCAGCTATGGACTTGATGTCACCAGCGCACCTTAGACTGAAGTGCCGCAGAGCAGCAGGGACAGGGTCTTTCAAGTGCATCTTTAGTGAAGGAAAGCAAAAAGAAAGTGGGTTTTAGGCGTGATACAGCTATGTTGTAAATTTTCATTTTATGGGTGGACATGCCCTTTAAAGTACAATTATGCTCACTTTCCCTGGCTCCTCTTCTTCCACACATTAATAGTCCCAGATTAGGACCTTTCATTTATTGGTGAACATATATATAGCATATAATTTCTAACCTGTATATATCTTACCACTGAAATCAGCAACATTGTGGAGAAATCTTTCTGTTGGATTTACCTTTACGGGGTTTATAGAACAAACACAAATATGCCCTAGGGATGGACTAAAACTCGGGTTAAGTGGATTTTAGTGAGTTTGTCAAACTCAGACTTTTAGAACTCTCTGAACTTTCCAGTTTTTACGACATCGCAGCAATATTTCATTAATTATTGAAAATTATCAAATTTTCGAATTGATAACCTTTGGGCTTTAGCGCTCCATAACCCTAGATTGCGGGTTTCAGTACTTCGAGGATTTTCGTTGAATTTGAGGGTTCCGAACTCCCCATTCGAGGGTTATGGCCAAATTCGAGGGTTAACGAAAGCTACGATCTAGGGTATTGGCGAATTCGAGGGTTACCGAAGCCACATTCGAGTTAGCGAAGCGAGAACCCTCAAAAGTACATTACAACTAACCCTTGAATTAGCTATAACCCTCGAATATGGCAATCGATTTAAGTTACCCTCGAAAATTCAATGCGGAAGCCCAACAATTGTCAAATCATAAGGAAGTTAGTGTCCACACAAATTTGGTGATACGTACGTGTTCCCCAAACCAAGACCCCCAGGTCCCAGAGCCATTTACAGTAAGTTTACCATTGCTATTTAACTGTATTTTATCAGAACTTTCAACTATTTTTTCCCATCCGTTTTTTGATCTTAGAACTTAAAACGTTTAATGAATCTAACAGGACTGAGCAGTTAGAAGAGGATTTTTAGTTAAAAATGTTTTTCCCATCAAGCTGTTAATTTAAAACCTGATATCATTGATCTTTTGTTAGGAAATAAAAAATACAACAACAGGGAGATTCAATAAAGTTCCTGTATTCTCCCCAACCGATGTTTGGTTCGAATGTTAAATAAGATCTAAAGAGATTTAAATGGTTGGGGTAAAATTAGCACCATTTTAACAAATAGAACTTTTATTGTTAGTCTACTTACATTTTAGGTTAAGTTATTTTGAAGTTTAAAAAAAATCCTCATTCACATCTACTTTCCACACATTTTTCTTTTAGCAGTTTCAGATATTTAGCGGCAGAAACCACAACTACATGTAGCATTTGTCAATGGTGACCTCGCAAAACCCCTAGTAACTGCTAGGTAGCAGTCTACAAAACAAAAACATTCCTCTCATATGAAAGTAGCCTTAGATAAACCTGACTGTACCTACTTGATACATTTTCATAGACTTTCACCATGACGTAACCGTATATGGTTGGTGATTTTTTATTGTCTCAAAGTTTTTTCTTTGTATTTTAACCTTGATTCTACGTATTTATGCTCCTAATGACCTTGAGTTAAACTCTATTGGCTCCTGTCTTAAGCATTTGAATCAACCTTGCAATTTAACATCAACATTTTGTGTGGAGTCTTTTTGCCACTTTATTCCAACATAACACCTATCCCCGCTTATAAAAGAACTCACACACCTTAAGGCATATGCCATTCTGAACCTAGCTTTGAATTTCCTTCACTGTTAATAAAATATACATTCCTTTTGATTGTGTGATAAACTACCTAAAATGCATGTGTTAAATTGAAATGCCTAATATTTATTTTCTAAGTGCCCTAAACAACTAGTCGGAGATGAAATTCTTCCATGGAATCTGTGGACAATGCCAGATCAGTCACAATCTTGAAACCTACCCATAATGGCTTTAACAGACAACTGTTATTCTTAATGTAACTTAAGGCACCAATGCTCCTTGGTTAGCATCTGTTGTCACTGATGACATTTATTTTATTATTGTTGTCTTTTACCTTTTCATTATTTCCCTTTATAACATAATGTAAAGAAGGTTCAAAGATAAATTATCCATTCTTCGCGCCTCTCTCTGTTAAGTATTAGCTGTGGAATCTCCAGTAATTACTGGACTAAATCGCCTGATGATAGAGATGCAACATTGCAGCATGTACATTTTTTCACAGTTGTAATATGAAAAAGCTATGGTTATGATGTGCTTTATAGTGGATGTAAAAAAGTTATATAGCACAATACATCTAATAGATGTTTATATACTAGATCACCATGGTACAAAATGTACAGACAATAACAGACGTTGCAGTTTCATAATTGGAAATAATGGGGCCTAGAGGCAAAAGTGTCCAATCAATACTAACGCTGACAGCTCGGCTATCTATATATTTCAGTAGAGCTCATTTCGATAATGCAACATGAGACTCAGGGTGAAATACTATCAACTGCGCATAACACACAATAGCATGCCTGATCTAACAAGTCAATGCTGGCCAAAGGGTCAGATATCAGATGTCCATTATAAAATTACAAGCCCCCCCACCCCCTCTTAAGTTTGGAATCAAAGACAATAGTATCCCATGGGAACCAGAGTCCAGTGCTTCAGAAGATCTTCTATGGAGATAACATTTTGTATTATTGCACACTGATATAGACCTGTAGGGTCCCATACCATCTATAAGATTTTATCTTACCTCACACGATGTTCCTTCAATCCTGAATGAATTGGATTTTTGGATCGCATGTCGTCGAATGTAAGATGGGGGAGAAGCGGTTCCGGCAGCATCGATGAACATCGTGTGAGCGCTCGGTCGGGTAGTAAAATCTTATAGATGTATGGCACCTTTAGGTCTGAAACATTAAATAAATACTTCTGAAGCACTGTACTCTGGTTCCCGTGTGATACATTGTCTGTAATCAAGTTAGAGACAGGTGGTACCTTCTCCACATGGTGGGCAAACTGAAGGATTTCACTATCTGCTGCTGGGGAACATTAATATTGCAATATATTATAAGTTTGAATCATCCTAAGGAGGTAGAGAATTACCACACAGACTATATACCATGCACAAGCAATGTAAATATGCTAAGGAAGAGGGATCATGGGTGAATGGGCAGTCCTTAAACAGTTGGCCAATTGTAGTATAGATGTAAATGAGAGCAGGTGACAGCACTTCTGCCCAACCTCCCTCCCATCTCTATCTCAGCATGTATATGTTAAAAAGGGGTAAGTAAGGGACCGTCAGCCATGGGCACGAGCAGCTGTTCCTAACATATTAGTTGCCCAAACCTGTGTGGTTCTAATACTTACCCCCCCCTTCTTTCTATAACATGTGTGCATGTAGGACAGAGGAGCTATCAGCGTTAAAGTCATCCATTCTACCCGGGGCTAACAGCATTAACACCCACCCACCCCACATGTTAGTCCTTCACATTTTAAAACTGAGTTATTTTTTCAGGGGTGGAACAATTTTTTTTTATATCCACCTTATATGTTACCCACACTAAATGTAATTTAACCCCTCTACATTAGAAAATAAATAGTATGGGTGGTATGGAGTTGTGATTGATGCCATAGAAAAGTTTTGTATAGGTGGGGAAGTAAAATTGTCATGTGTATTTGCAAATCACCGTTCATCCAAATCAGACTAAGCGCAATTGGACACTGCAACAAATCACAGACGTTGCTTGAACTGGCGTCCGTGGCTCCTTTTGCAGCGGCCATTTCTGAACATAATACTGTATTATTTTTATATTTAATCATTGTTGTGTGTGCTCTGTTGCCAGATACAGTTCCAGTATTTTCTGTTTGCTGTAGATCGTTTTTTTTAAAAATATAACAGGAATATGAATTTATAGCCCAAAAGGAACTAAAAAACATCCCTCTAATTTTAGAAAATGAGGATTAAAAAAGATTTTCCATATCCCTACTGTACAACATTGCGGAGTTCAAGTACATAAGAACTCTGCAGATACAGAGCTTGCTGGGTACTGGGGAACAACAATAAAAGTTTATTCAATAAAAAAATATTCATAAAAGTTCTCAGGGATTCAATAAAAGTTTTCTTATACGTTTAAAATGGTGCTAATTTTTGCCCAACCAATCAGAATGTTAGTTTTCAAATGTTAAATAGGATCTTATTGGTTGGGGCAAATTTAGCACCATTTTAAACGATAAGAACTTTTATTGAATAACCCTGATTATCTTTAAAATGGTGCTATTTGCCCCAATCAATCAGATGTCACAGCTTTCAAATGTTAAATATGATCTGATTTTTTGAGTCTCCCTGAGGTTTTCATTGAATAAAGCCAGTAATTCCAAGTAATGAGAAATTCACCCCTTTTGGTACAGTCATTTACTAATACTGTGACAATGTACCCCAATACTTCTATGTTGGGGCTAGATGGTTTTCATTATATTATTATCATGAGGTGACATTAAATGCAGCACTGCTCACAGAGATTGTTCAAACACCACAAGTCCTTGTGTTGCAATCTTACAATCCACATTAGGTCTCCAGGGCAAAAGGTGACTAAATACTTGCTCAAAAAATTGACACAGGAATTAACCAGAGTTTGAACTAACAACTTTACTAATCAAGATACAACTAGTTAAATAATTGAACTTAGCATTATTCATGATTAAAGATGATCTATAATCTAATTCAACTTTCTTAGATTTTATCCTGGGGGACCTTGAACATTTTTCATGTTTTCACAGGAACCAAATAAAACAGTAATAAAAAAGTATATCTCTTTTTCTTTGTAGTCATTAAAAAAACACATAGATAAATATACTTTTATATATTATATATTACCAAATGTATCATGGAGTTGATCTGTTTCATGTCCTATTAAGCTGGGTACACACGTTACCTTTATTGTTTAATGTGTGTACGACGAGACAACCGTTTCCGTTGACAACAAACATTCAGGCGTCAGCATCCAAAATACTGAGTGACTGGCAATTTATTATGGCCCCACAATCTACAATGCCTGTGATCTCTTCTCCTATAGAGGCCAGCAGATGGAGGGTTATCCCGCCGTATTGTGGTACCCGGCTGTGTACAGTGAAGGGTCAGTATGTGTGCATGTGTACTATAGTTCTTGAGCCAGATGTAACCAGTTTAGTTTATTGTTGGTCTATTAATGTATTTATATACACTACCATATCCCCACGCAAGCGCCTTTTCTCTAATTGGGTCATTGTAACTTATCCAATGTGTCTTCATAATCAAGTACACCCCAGTCCCCCTTATTAATTTTATTGCCCTTCTCGGCTCTCGGTTGTTGCCACTTGGCAACTTTTGTGCTACTGCAATAGGTTTGAAACATTATTAAACAATGACAATTATGCCCTCATAAAACATAAGAATAAATCTCCTTTGGAGAAGTCATAAACAGCTACAAACAGATCTAATAAATCATCCTGAACAGACAGGCTTCTTGGCGTAGCCGAACCAGCCTGCACTGTACCTATTTGGTGGGTGATTCCAAAAAAAAAATCGAAAATCTACACGCGCTACCACCTGAAGTCAATAGAATTAAAAAATCTTATAAGTTCTGCCTAAAATGGAAGGTATAAATAGCAATGGGAACTTACTGTACAATGCCCAATGGACATGGGAAATGGTCTGGGAGGACACTAATCAATGCCAATCCCCAATCTTAAAAAAACAACATTGACCGAACCTGGAACTTCATGTGCTTTCCTGTTTCTGTCGTTCAGAAAAATCTTAATACCCAAATCCAGTTTTGCGAGTCCTGAAAATCCAATACGGAATTGGGCTCAGGTTTCGGGTCATTTTTATTCAGCACTCCCCCAACCCAACACCACTTCATAACCTACCTTTCTCCTGCTCTCTGTGTTCTTTAGAGAAGATATTGTACCCATCAATCAGGTAGAATTCCAAAACGTCTTTATTTTTTTGGGGTGTGTGCGGATCTATCTCTACAAGTTGGTTAGAGGGGTAAACAATGCCACTTTAAAATTAATATACATATTTAAAATATTAGGGATGCCTATTAATTCAGAGCAACATAAGTTTCTATTTTACACTGTAGTCATTTATAATTGTAAACTCTTTTCTAATTATATTAACATTTTCTCCACCTTCACTTTCTTTTTCTCAATCCATATTGCGTTGGAGTTTGCTAATAAATTCACATCTATTTGGTATCATAATTAAAACCCACTGATCTCTTCAAAAACCAGTGACTGAAAATAATTGCTTCTCTCTTTTTCCTTTACGGATTAATGAAGCTCACACCTAAAGATTTTAAAGCTGAGGAAAGACCTTGGACAAACATAAAGCATGTCAGAAAACAGTGACCGTGAACATGCCTTCATAGAAATTCCAAAGAGATCAGCCTGATGCTCCTAACCCTCTCATTGGTAAGATTCAGCTATCATTGAGAACACTGTGTAAGTCAGCACTATTCACCGAGCCGCTATGACCTTAAAACCTTGCTCTGGGCATGTTCATCCACCAATTAGTTCGGTGTTCACTGTAATCCATTGCCCGTGAAATGCACTGTCCCTTCCATTCCACGTGGTTGATGAAGTGTGTGTGATGGCTTCCTATTCACAGCCATGCCCTTGAAGCTGATCCATCTGGAAATTTAAAATAATTCATGCCCTTTGAAACGAATGTCCCTAGTTAAAATCTTTTTTTTTTACTCTGTAAAATGTAGATGTGTCATTATCTACCCCACTACCCCGCCGCTCTAGCTGTTGATTAAGAACCCACTGATTGAGAACCATAAGTTGCTCCTACATATTAAATTCCCCCCTCAAACATTAGTGCTTGTCTTGGATTCTACGGATAAGTTTATGTTTAAAACGTTAGTTCATTTCTGAGATGCCGAGTCATACACCGTGACTATTGTCAGGCAAATAAAGCTCTCTAAGGTGCTCACAAAGATTTTACTTGTCATTCCAAGCAAGGCTAGCTTGTTTATGGAATTAATGGAGAGAAAAGCATTTTGGTCGTGCTGAGATCCCTAACATGTTATTAAGTGCCATTTTGTATAAGTAACCAAATGCTTAGTTTAAATGACTATCCCAAGCATTAAGTGTTTGAAAACTCTGGCACACCCTTCAAAAACAATATGCTGGGGCTTGAGTATTATGTGGTCTGCTCACATAATATGACGTAAAATAAAAACATATCATACTATACATTCCACCAGTCTGAACTCCAGACTGTGGTGCCGTGATATGGATTTTTTTTTTTTTTACTTTTAAATACAAACCCCAGAAACATTCCATAACATAGCAAGATTGTACCTATACGTCATGGTTAATCTAGTAGTGAGGTTGAATAAAGACAAACCTCCATCTAGTCAACCGTTATATCCTACTTATTACCTCTACGCTAGCAGTTAATCCTGAGGGAGGAAAAAACTCTACTGAAAGGGGGAATAATATTCCTTCCTGACCCTCCACATGGCAATCAGAGAGATCCCGGGATCATACCAAACAACAGTTTGTATTAATTACCAGTAATTTTTCAATATTATATAGTATCCCCGTACCAACGCAGAACTACAGTATATGTATTAAATACCAGTCATTCTAAATATTATATATATCCTCCCTGTCCACAGAACTATAAGTATGTGTATTAATACCAGTAATCTCATATTACTATATTATCCCCTGTAACCAACAAGAACTACAGTATATGTATTAATACCAGTATTTCTCAATATTATATAGTATCCCTGTACCATCATAACTACAGTAATATGTATTAATACCAGTAATTTTCAATATTATAGAGTATCCCTGTACCACCAAACTACATTTTATGTATTAATCATAATTCGCAATATTATATAGTATCCTGTACCAACAAGAACTCAGTAGAAATGTATTCATATCCAGTTAATTCTCAATATTATAGAGTATCCCTGTAACCAACAAGAACTACGTATATGTATTAATACAGTAATTCTCAATATTATATAGTATCCTGACCAACAAGAACTACAGTATCTGTATTACTACCAGTAATGCTAATAATTTTATAAGTATCCCCTTACCAACAAGAAGGAGGGAACAGATTATGTATTAATACCCAGAATTCTCATATTATATAGTAACCCTGTTAACCAACCAGAACTCCGGTATATGTTTAATACCAGTATTCTCAATATTTTATATTATCCCTTACCAACAAGAACTACAGTATATGTATTAATACCGTAATTCTCACTATTTTTATATCCCTTACCAACAAGAACTACGTAATATTTATTAAGACCAGTAATTCTCAATATTTTTATAGTATCCCGCTTAGTCCACAGAACTACAGTATAGTATTAATCCCTGTGACTACTTCAATATTTTTATAGTATCCCCTTACCACCAGAACTACAGTATATGTATTAATACCAGTATTCTCAATATTTATATTAATCCCTGTACCAACCAGAACTAAGTATATGTATTAATACCAGTAATTATCAATATTAAGATAGTAAATCCCTGTTCCAACCAGAACTACAGTATAGTATTAATTAGCCATTAATTCGCATATTATTAGTATCCTGTACCACCAGAAACTACAGTATATGTATTAATAACAGTATTCTCATATTATATAGTAATCCCTGTACCTACCGAACTACAGTATATTGTATAATACCAGTAATTCTTCATATTTTATAGTATCCCCTACAACAAGAACTACAGTATATTTATTAATACAGTAATTTCTCATATTATATAGTATCCCCTTACCAACAAGACTACAGTATATATAGAATGCCAGTTATTCTCATATTATATAGTATCCCCGTACCACCAAACTACAGTAATGTAGTAATACCAGTAATTCTCAATATTTTATAGTATCCCCTTACCAACAAGAACTACAGTATATGTATTAATAACCATTAATTCTCAATTATATAGTATCCTTACCACAAGAACTACAGTATATATATCAATACCAATCTAATTCAATATTATATGTATCCCCTACCAACCAGAACTACAGTATTCTGATATTATACCATATTCCTCAATTTTTTATAGTATCTCCCCCTTACCAAAAGAACTACGTTTATGTATTAATACCAGTAATTCTCAATATTATCAGGTATCCCTGTCCAACCAGAACTACAGTTAAGTATAATACCAGTACTTCTCAATATTAATAGTATCCCTTGTTCCAACCAAACTACAGATATGTTTAATACCAGTATTCTCAATATTATATAGTAATCCCCTTACCTACCAGACACAGTATATTATTAATCCCAGTATTCTCATATTTTTATAGTTCTCCGCCCCTTACCTACCAACAAGAACTACAGTATATTTATTAATACCAGTAATTCTCAAATATTATATAGTATCCCCTTACCAACAAGAACTACAGTATATATATTAATACCAGTAATTCCATATTATATAGTATCCCCTGTACCAACCAGAACTACAGTAATATGTATTAATACCAGTAATTCTCAATATTTATAGTATCCCCTTACCACAAGACCTACAGGTTATGTATTAAATACCAGTAATTCTCATATTATATAGTATCCCTGTTTCCAACCAGAACTACAGTATATGTATTAATACCAGTCTTCTCAAATATTATAATAGTATCCCCTGTAACCACCAATAACTACAGTATAATGTATATACCAGTAATTCTCAATATTATATAGACTCCCCGTACCAACCGAAACACATTATATGTTTAATACCAGCAGTAATTCTCAATATTATATAGTATCCCTGTACCACCAAACTATAGTATATGTATTAGCCCAGTAATTCTCATATTAGATAGTATCTCCTACCAACAAACGACAGTCTATGTATTATACCAGTAATTCCCCAATATTTTTGAGTTTTAGAACGTATCCCAGCTCCTTTTTAAAATAATATCACTGGAAACGATTCTCACAGTAAAGCAACATTTCCATTGAATTATAGATTGGGTAAACAATGCACCAAGGGAGTTTCTTTATCTTATGGCACATTAATATATTTCTATAATATAAAAATAATATGTCCTGTACAATTGACACTCCTACAGTGTCGAGCAGCCCTAAACTGTGTATAATCCTGGCCTGCATATCCAGCCCTCCATTCCTTAGTATTTCAATTGCCCTTCTCTGAACCCTTTCCATTTCCAAGGTGTCCCGTTTGTATATGGAATTCCAAAACTGTACCACCCACAATATTCCACATGAGGCCTTACCATGCCTTGTAAAGAGGGAGAATATTGTTCTTTTTCCCTTGACTGTATCCCCTCTCTTTATCAAGACTATCGTGCTTAGCTCTAGCCGTTGCTAACCCTGGCATTGTTTGCTTACGCTAAGTCCTGTTACCTACCAGAACCCCCAAATCTTTTTCCATTCCGATTCACTTACACAGTAGTATTTATGTGTAGGTGGAACATAGTATTGTTAAACCCAAATGCTCACCTTACATTTTGAAAAGGACTCCTTCAATCCATTGCACGTTTTGGCCCAAATGAATGTATACTCAATTTTGCCTTTCAATATGACAAATCTGTGTGAAGTGACAACAAAGTTCTGATGAATACCAAATTAAATTTCAAACCGGTTATATCGGTTAGTTGATTTTAAAGCCGAGAGTTGCAGCAGCTGTTGCAAGTATTGCAAAAGACCCGATCATCAACTTCTTACAGCTTTGGTACCACGCTAATTGCAATCATCATATTGGCTATAGATCAAAGGGGTAATACACCTGTACATCATGTATTATGAACAAATCCCCCCACTCAATGCCACAATGTAACAACACACAAATTTATTTAGCCTGCATCATAATCCTGCCTCCTTCACTGCACTTATTAACGCCCTCGTTAGTTTTGAATCTAACGATATTGGCTTAAATATTTGCTTCTCTATATTCTACCACCACATAGTTGCAGTTTAATCATGGAGTGACATGAACCATTTTGGAATGTCCCAATTTTAACATCCAAAGTCCCCTCCCCCGTTAAAGAACTCAGTGTGAGGACCTAAGATGCAGTCCCTCCCCCTGGGTTTTTTACCTTAATGCTGCTGCAGACAAGTCCTGGCAAAGTCGGCTTCGTAAAGTCCCTTCCAGGACTTGACCAATGGGAAAAATCTCTCCTTGCAGAGTTTGCCTTCCCATTGGTTCATATCGGGAGTGTAGTGTTTGGTTCCAGAACCAGCTTGTCAGAACATCTTGGCGCTTCATTTTGAGCCAGAAGGTAAGACCGGTTCAGGGCCGTATTTACCCCTCAGAGGACCTGTAGGAACCAAAGACTGGGCCCTTAGCCCACAGCTAAACCAGACCTCACTTAAACACATGCTTTTCCCTTTTTGGGGGGAAGAAGATTATTAAGGGGTTGGGTTGTGTTGAAGTAGCGACCCCTCCAACCTCGGTGCCCCTATGCGGTGCCTACTGTGCCTAATGGTATCCCCCGTGCCCAGGGGTGAGACCTGCTGTTTAGATGTGTGGGGTGGTGCAGGCAGGGGGCAAAATTGTGCTTTACACAATTGCCATAAAGATGTTGGATGGAATCCATGTCCTGAAAATTTTATGATGTGGAACTAATTTTCTATCTGCACAATAAACCCTTTTCGAAAGTTTTTGATTTCACTTATATAATTTTAACATGAAGAAGAGATTTATGAGCAAAAAATCTCAAAGGAAAATGAATCCTATCCACAGAAAAGAGCACGCCTGTGATTGTAAACTGGGAGGATCTCTGGGTGTCATTTTGCACTGACCATGAAAAACAATAACCCTTAACAATCATGATCAGATATATCATAGGTTAGCTTGCAATCTATGGCTGGCTCTACAAAACAACTCAACCAAATCCTTTTTTTTCTCTCTAAAGCACCTGGAATGTATATATCCTTTAATTCCAGATATGAATACTGTACAAGATTTCCAATAATTAAACTGTTTACTTTACCTACGTGACGAATATGATACTGAACGGAAATACTTATATTTAACATCAAAGGTTATTGCATGTTGGAAACGTAATATTTCTTACTTAATGAATCTCACAAATATGCTATTAACCAAGCATAGCAATCTAGTTTAAAGAATATGTACAACTGGGAAATTTAATTTTTTTTTAATTTTGCCAATTACTGTAAATTTATTATTCTCCCAAACTATTACTGGACCATCCTGAAAGTCTACATTTTTTGGCTGTCCCTCAATTCTTAGTTTAATAAACTCTTCTGTATCATTTTGCTGTAGCTGTAATGATGAACATTGGTACTTGAACAGAATGGTGGGAAATTCTCTCTCCCAATGCTGCCTCATAGTGATACTGAGCGCATGCTTGCCTCACATACATTCAGATAGCCTGGCCGGGGAATGGGGGACTAGGATTGCACAAAAACAAGAACCTTTATTGAAGTCATGCAGCAAACAAACACAAGTGGTATAGTTCTGCTTACGTGTATTCATTTATAGATTTTTACTATAATTTTATAGATTTAACTTACCTTCCCTCTCTCCTCCGACACCCGGCCCGCCCTTCTGCTTGCAAGACACTGCAATCAGGGCGGGACGGGCCCTGTGTCCCGTGATTGGCTGAGAGGCAGACAATCCCGGACGCGGCTTGGGGGCGGCTTCCTCAGAATGCCGGACGAGAGAGGGAGGTAAGTACAGTTCCTGTGGACTTTCTTAAAATTATATTTTTTGCGGTTGGGGCTGGGAAAGATATTCTCTTTATATGGGCAAAGGGTTTTTTAATGGCTAGGGGGAGGGAATCGCAAAACGGGGAGGAGAGGGAGGGGGAAGGGAGTGTGTGTAGATGGGCTTTTTGCAGTACCATGCCAGACTCTCCCGAGGCCAGATAGGATTGGTCAGAGAGCTTCCTATATGTACTCTGCTATCCTCCATCCTCCGGGTGGGCAGGTTTGTGACTTTCGGGGGGGGGGGGGGCTCGGATAACCTTATGGACTGGGATGTAGGTAAGGTTTTATTACACTACATGGTGGGCCATTAGTGGGAGGGATATAGTTTTGGGGGGTGGCATGCCCTTTAAATAACGCCATAATGAATCAGGGATTACCTAAAGGTTATGCCACGATAAAAACTGTGGTATATTATGGGCAGAAACTAAGATTACACACCAAGAAAAAATCCAAACGAGATGGTCCCCTGTCAGTCATGGATCAGACATTAGCAGATATACAAATGCTGCGTTTTGGGGTCATTTGCCTGTTGTTGGTGCCTGCTGGCTACTCTAACAATAGAAATGCTAGTAGTCAGGGATTATGACCACTGTTATTGGACTCAGGGTCCCAGTCGGTGACACAGAAATTATGTTTTTCAGATCACCCATAGCGGGCACTCTAAAGGGGGGCTCCTAACTTTATTCCAATATAACCCAGAGGAGGACCTAAAATGCAATTCTCACCCCTGTAAGATCGCAGGCTGTTAAGGATCTGTCAGTCACGTAACCCATCGTGCATCATATGATATTACACAATCATCCAGACTTTACCAGCATATCTGGATTCCTGAAGGAATTATAGTTTGTAAGGGTGAGTTTGGTTGTTGGATTGTTGGAATGTATAAGCTAATGCCCATATACTGAGCATATTTATTATGATGGGTTTAATAACACAATAAATGATAAACATATTCTCTCTAATTTTTTTTCCTTTTTTCTTTAAAACGTTGTATAACCATAGGTAACAGTTCTCCATATTAATGCGTAAAGTAAAGAAGGAAAAGTTAAGAGGAGAAAATTAAAAAAAGGCACAAATAAGATTATTGTCGTTATTAGGCTTGCTTGTTTGTCGACATACTTGGGTGGGTTCTCCCTTCCCCCATGGGCCGACCTACCCTTTTGTCCTGCCCTTTTATATCAGACAGTCAATGGTCTGCCCCCCCTGTCTGCCCTTTCCCACCACTCTGATCCTTCTTCCCCTCCTGTCTTAATTCGTCAGGTGCATGTCCCCAATCCACGTTCTTCCGGCTGATTGTGTGCCTCACTCTATATCAGTCCCCCAACTCACATTCTTTTCCCGCTTATCAAGGTCACTTTTAATTCCTTTCGTCCGTATACTCAGGTGGTCTTCCTCTATATGGGCCTCCCCCCGTAGTCCTGTATCTCTACTGTTCACACCCACTCCGTCCTGCCTTTTCCAGTCAGCTCCTCTTCAATCTGCCCATCGGCCGCTCCCTATTGGTGCTTGTCGCTCCCTATGCCTGCCTGACTATGGTGTTGACACCCACCCCTATGATTGCCCCCCTCTGTGCCTTTCTTTCCTCTGTCCTGTCTCCTCTTGTTTCCCTCCTTTAGGTATGGCCCTCCATTGGTCATGCCCCTCCCCAGTCCTGCTGAATCTACGTCTTCACTCCTAATAGTCTTGTGCTATTTCTTGCCCGCTCGTCCAATCTGGTGCCCACCCACACCCTGCAATATTTATGGATGGCCGGACACGGTCGACCCATACACGGCACTACATATTGCATAGTTGCGTACCCAGCCTTACTCAGGAGTCTAGGTACTCCAGCCTGTTAGATGTTTCGTCAGCATAACAAACTGCCAGTGCCCTGAGAAGAACATAACAATGGAATGGTTTTAAAAATACTGTAAGATATTAGGTGCTAACTGAGTTGTTCAGTAAAAGAGCTGATCCAAAAACGGTCTTTTGGGGGGGGGGATATTTCTTAGTTTCCTATCTTTGGCGGTGTATCTTTTACCCAGTGTAAAACCAGATCAGATTTGAGCGTATTACGGACTTGCAACTCAGTGGCTGCCATTAATAACTGTTCCTATTAAATAAGCCCCCAATGTCACATCGCAGACAATCTGCATTCTGGTCTATTTGTAACTGCAATTTCTGGAAAACTAATATATTTAAGCGGTTTGTTTGACTAATGATGTGGAAAGAATATGGAATGTTAAACCACACCTAGCAGATATTTAAGAGCTGGGTAAGCATTAGACAAATGGACTACATTTGGATCAATCACCGTTTTTCCTTCCAACCGATTGAATTAAATCTGCTCTCCTTAGATATATTTAATTGCAGAGGTTTGTATGATCAGTAAATATTTCCAAAGAGGTTCCTGGTTTAAACATATAAAGCATGTATGAAAAATGTCGTAATTAAAGAAAGCCTAATGAATGGTGTTGATCACTTGACCTAGATCAGTTTAGCTGGCAGTATTTATGTCACAGCGCACCAGCCACCAGAAGGCTACGAAAAGCACCAAGGGGCCATATTGAATAGCTGCCAAGTTATAAACATTACAGTCGTTCATACCACCATGATGGTGGTAGTAGACTACCACCGGTAGAGTATGACGATCATACAATTATGATTCAATTACAAGTATCCGCCAACTCCTTACTTACTTTAGTGTGGTTCCGGCCAACACTAAACATTTCCAGTGAATATGTTGAATTCTTCCAGAAGATGTGTGTTTTCTCGAAACTTAATAGCAAACATTGAAGAAGTAGAACTAGCTTTACCACCGATAGCAATGTGTTGGTACAAGAATCAATCCCTCACTCGTAATTTCCCTACCACAGATTAGAAATAATAATTAATATCGCATTGGCTAAACATTTCTATGGAAACACTTTGAGCACACAACGTCAGGCTTTTTCCAACCGAGCAGTCGTTTTTTTTTTAGAAACAGTATTGGTTTCTACGTGTGATGACATTTGTTCTTCTTCTGGGACATCGGGGAAGCCTTACTAAAGCAGAGACTCTGCCCCCAGGACTCAGAGGGAAAGCTATAGTAATGGGTTATAATCTTAAATAAATTAAATGTTACGTTAAGTATTGAAATATGACATTAAGAATAGTCCAGGAAAAAGAAATTTGACATTTTATTAAAACTTGGCAGAAAAAAAATCCTCTATCAATTTCACGGGGGGCCGCTCTTTATAGGTTACGATTCTTTTTTTCTTTTCGGCTTAATCTATTTCACCAGCTGGATCTTAGATTAAAAAAATAAAATAAATTAAAAAATCCGAGAAAGAAAAAAGAGTGAGATGGGCCTCTCATTCACCTAATAAAACCTAAAATGTTTTGAAAAAACAGAAAGGGTGCAAATCGGAATATATATATTATGTTCACTGGGATTTCCCGAAATCGAGAAACGTTAAAAAAAGTAGTGACAATGAAACATTGATTCGCAGATTGTTACACCAGATTCCACATCTTTAAAAGGGAGACAAAAGTGTGGAGAAAAGTTTGAATAAAGAGAATTGTCCTTAATGTCATCCCTGCTCCTCTGGCATATAGAGATGGGTTCTGATATACGGGAGAGAGAGACGCATGGCTTTCATGTCTTAAAGCCGCATTAAACAATGTCCCAGGGTTAATTCGCGCCTTTAAGGCAAGGTTAATGTAGGTTTGCGGTGCCTGGTGGTGCACACAAAAGCAGGCTGACGCAACATCACAACCCAAGCCACCGACAGGGAGCGTGTGAGGAGGGAAGAGGAAACGCCAGCAAAAAGAAAGGGCAGGCGTGGTGGCGAAAGGGCAAACTATAGAAAGGTTCGAAGGCGAAGGGTGGGGAGGCGGACACATAGGAAAGCAAGGGGCGAGGGAGAGGGGGAAAGGCCGGGTGGATTTACAGAAAACGATAAACAATGGGAACGGACTGGAAAGCGGGGGGCACCGGGGGAAATGGTCTGGGAAATCATGGCACGAGCCGCAAAACGGGGAACAACACTGCGGGGAACACGAGCAGGAAATTGTTGGGTTTTGACAAACTACATCAAGGGTTACGGCCAATTACGGCCAATTCGAGGTTACCGAATGATACTTTCGAGGGTCAGCAAACGATTCATTCGAGGGTTAGCGAAAAACGGATCCAGACATTCGAGGGGTTACGAAAAAAGGAATGATACTTTCGAGGGTACCAGAAATCAAAAGACTTCATATTGAGGTCTTTAGCCGAGAAGATAAATTCTAGGTGGTGTTAGCGACAAACGATCCGTACGTTCGAGGGTTACCGAAAACCACAAAATTCTAGGGTAGCAAACGCGACGTAAATTGGATAATTATCAAATTTTCGATAATTTCAAAAAACACCGCGAGCCCGGAAAGTCTGAGGAAATCCAGGTCAAGGATAGTTCGTCGAGAGTTCGAGTCCGTTGGAGCGTAAGAGCCGTAGCCCCCTCCCGCTCGTGTTAGTTTGGACACGACTCGGGTTCAAGGTCGAGGTCTATTCCATCTCCAGCGATAAACATTCGGAATGGGATAACCCTATCCGCTGCATAGAGAGGCACTATTGTCGGTGCATTGCTTAAGGGGGCAATAGAGAGCAATATAGTCCTCTATACATACGACCAACTTGAAGTTTATATTGTCAGTATCACTTAAATCAAATGGAGGGCCATTCTGTATTTTTGTCTCCCATGGTCTATCCCCTTCATACATGTTTTTTACTCTAGTTTGTCCCTTGAAGCATATTGACGCACCTTTCATTAGAACCTAGTAGGTTCTTAATAGTGATTGAAAGAACCATTATAGCGGAGTAACATACCATAACGCTGTCCAACCAAAAGAAGGTGGACTGAGTTAAATAAGTGTAGCCTGTAGATTTTCATAGCTTTAAACACGCAGGATTTTGGTTGCAAATGTTTAAAAATGGATCTCCAGGTCTGAGATGGGTTCTATGGGGACTTTACAAGCTTGGAAATATGTTCTACATTTATGGAAAGCGCCATTACGGATAGGAACGCTGGGAAATGGTTTTTTTTTTTTAATTTCCGGTTTTTACTTTTGACATATTAAGTACAGCATGAACAAGATCCAATAATACAATATCCTATATATAGTCGTACAGTATTACTGTATATATTAGGTACACTGACCAATATCCATATAATACAATATCCATATAATGTAGTCTGTACAGTATTACTGTATATATTAGGTACATTTACAATATCCATATAATACCAATACTATATAATATAGTCTGTACAGTATTACTGATAATAGGTACACGTGACAAATCCATAATAAATGTATCCATATAATATAGTCTGGTACAGTATTACTGTATATATTAGGTACAGTGACAATATCCATATAATACAATATCCATATAATATAGTCTGTACAGTATACTGTATATATTAGTACACGTGACAATATCCATATAATACATATCCATATAATATGTCTGTACAGTATTACTGGTATATATTAGGTACACGTGACAATCCCAATAATACAATATCCATATAATATAGTCTGTACAGTATTACTGATATATTAGGTACACGTGACAATATCCATATAATTACAATATCCATATAATATTGTCTGTTAACAGTATTACTGTATATATTAGGTACACGTGACAATATCCATATAATACAATATCCATATATATAGTATTGTACAGTATTACTGTATATATTAGGTACAGTTACAATATCCAATATACAATATCCATATATATAGTCTGTACAGTATTACTGTATATATTAGGTACAGTTACAATATCCATATAAACAATATCCATATAATATAGTTGTACAGTATTACTGTATATATTAGGTAACATGTTACAATATCCATATAATATAAATCCATATAATTAGTCTGTACAGTATTACTGTATATATTAGGTAACATGTGACAATATCCAGATTATATACAATACATAGTGACAATATCCTATAATACAATATCCATATAATATATGTCTGTACAGTATAATGTATTATTAGTGGTACACGTGACAATATCCATATAATACATATCCATATAATATAGTCTGTACAGTATTACTGATATTATAGGTACACTGTACATATCCATATAATACATATCCATATAATATGTCTGTCACAGTATTAATGTATATATTAGTACATGACAATATCCATATATACAATATCCATATAATATAGTCTGTACAGTATAACTGTATATATTAGGTCACGTTACAATATCCATATAATACAATATCCATATAATAAGTTCGACGTATACTGTATATATTGATACACGTTACAATATCATATAATACAATATCCATAAATATAGTCTGTACAGTATTACTGTAATATTAGGTACACGTGACAATATCCATATAATACAATATCCAATAATATATCTGTACAGTATTACTGTATATATGGTACACGGACTAATCCATATAATACAATATCCAATAATATTGTCTGTACAGTATACTGTATATATTAGGTACACATGACAATATCCATATAATACAATATCATATAATATAGTATGTACAGTATTACTGTATATATTAGGTAAACGTGACAAATCCATATAATACAATATCCATATATATAGTCTGGTAAGTATTACTGTATATATAGGTACAACGTGACAATATCCATAATAATACAATATAATAAGGTCTGTACAGGTATTACTGTATATATTAGGTAATATGACAATATCCATATAAACAATATCCATATAAGATAGTCTGTACAGTATTACTGATATATTAGGTACATGTGACAATATCCATATAATACAATATCCATATAATATAGTCTGTACAGTATTACTGTATATATTAGGGACACGTGACAATATCCATATAATACAATATCAATATAATAACAATATCCATAATATAATATGTATCTGTACAGTATTACTGTATATATTAGGTACACTGACAATATCCATATAATACATATCCATATAATATAGTCTGTACAGTATTACTGTATATATTAGGTACACGTGACAATATCCATATAATACAATATCCAATAATATAGTCTGTACAGTATTACTGTATATATTAGGTACAGTGACAATATCCATATAATACAATATCCTATAAATGTAGTCTGTACAGTATTACGTGTATATATAGGTACACGTGACAAATCATATAATACAATATCCTATAATATAGTCTGTACAGTATTACTGTATATATTAGGTACATCGACAAATCCATATAATACATATCCATATAATTAGTCTGTACAGTATTACTGTATATATTAGGTACACGTGACAAATCCATATAATACAATATCCATATAATATAGTCTGTACAGTATACCTGTATATATAGGTACACGTGACAATATCCATATATACAATATCCATTTAATATAGTCTGTACAGTATTACTGTATATATTAGGTAACGGACAATATCCATAAATACAATATCCATATAATATAGTCTGTACAGTATTACTGTATATATTAGGTACATGTGACAATATCCATATAATACAATATCCATATAATATAGTCTGTAAGTATTACTGTATATTAGGTACACGTGACAATCCATATAATAATATCCATATAATATAGTCTGTACAGTATTACTGTATATATTAGGTACAGTTGACAATACCATATAATACAATATCCATATAATATAGTCTGTACAGTATTACTGATATATTAGGTACACGTGGACAATTCCAATAATACAATATCCATATATATAGTTGTACAGTATTACTGTATATATTAGGTACATGTGACCTACCAATATATACAATATCCATATAATATAGTCTGTACAGTATTACTGTATATATTAGGTACACGTGTGACAATATCCATATAATACAATATCCATATAATATAGTCTGTACAGTATACTGTGTATATATTAGGTACAGTGACATATACCCTATAATACCAAATCCATATAATAGTCTGTACCAGTATTAATGATATATTGGTACAGTGACAATATCCATATAAATAGAGTCTGTACAAGTCTTACTGTATATATTAGTACAGTACAATATCCATATAATACATATCCATATAATTGTCTGACAGTATTACTGTATATATTAGGTACAGTGTACATATCCATATAATACAATATCCTATAATATAGTCTGTAAGTATTACTGTATATATTAGGTACATGTACAATACCGATAATACAATATCCATATAATTAATGTCGTACAGTATTACTGTATATATTAGGTACATGTGACAATATCCATATAATACAATATCCATATAATATAGTCGTACAGTATTACTGTATATATTAGGTACACGTGACAATATCCATATAATACAATAATCCATATAATATAGTCTGTACAGTATTACTGTATATATTAGGTACAGCTGACAATATCCATATAATACAATATCCATATATATAGTTCTGTACAGTATTACTGTATATATTAGTACATGTTACATATCCATAAATACAATATCCACATAATATAGTCGTACGTATTACTTAGATATAGGTAAATGTGTACAATATCCCATATAATACAATATCTCCTATACATATCCATATAATATGTCTGTCAGTATTACTGTATATATTAGGTTACACGTGACAATATCCATATAATACAATATCCATATAATGTTAGTCTGTACAGTATGTACTGTATATATTAGGTAAACGTTGACAATATCCATATATACAATATCCATATATAGTCTGTACAGTATTACTGTATATATTGGTACATGTACACATATCCATATAATACAATATCCATATATAAATAGTCTGTACAGTATTACTGTATATATTGGTACACGTGACTAATCCATATAATACAATATCCATATAATATAGTCTGTACAGATTACTGTATATATTAGGTACACGTTACAAACCATATAATACATATCCATATATAGTCTGTACAGTATTACTGTATATTAGGTACACTGACAATTCCATATATACCATATCCATAATATATAGTCTGTACAGTTTACTGTATATATTAGGTACATGACAATACCATATAATACAATATCCATATAATATAGTCTGTACAGTATACTGTATATATTAGGTACAGTTACATATTCCATATAATACAATATCCATATAATATAGTCTGTACAGTATTACTGTATATATTAGGTACACTGACAATATCCATATAATACAATATCCATATTATATAGTCTGTACAGTATTACTGTATATATATGTACACGTGACAATATCCATATAATACAATATCCATATATATAGTCTGTACAGTATTACTGTATATATTAGGTACACGTGCAATACCATAATCATATCCATATAATTAGTCTGTACAGTAGTTACTGTATAATATAGTACACGTACAATATCCATATAATACAATATCCATATAATATAGTCTGTACAGTTACTGTATATATTAGGTACATGTACAATATCCATATAATACAATATCCATATAATAAGTCTGTACAGTATTACTGTATATATTGGTACACGTGACAATATCCATATAACAATATCCATATAATATAGTCTGTACAGTATTACTGTATATATTAGTACACGTACAATATCCATATAATACAATATCCATATAATATAGTCTGTACAGTATTACTGTATATATTAGGTACAGTGACAATATCCATATAATACAAATATCCATATAATATAGTCTGTACAGTATTACTGTATATATTAGGTACACGTGACAATATCCATATAATACAATATCATATAATAGTATGTACAGTATTACTGTATATTTAGGTACACGTGACAATATCCATAAATACATATTCCTATAATATAGTCTGTACAGTATTACTGTATATATTAGGTACATGTGACAAATCCATATAATAAGTCTGTACAGTATTACTGTATAGATTAAAGTACCATGTGACAATATCCATATAATACAATATCCATATATATAGTCGTACAGTAATACTGATATATTAGGTACACGTGACATATACATATAATACAATATCCATATAATATAGTCTGTACAATACTGTATATTAGTAACATTACAATACCTATAAACAAATATCCATATAATATAGTCTGTACAGTATATGTATATATTAGGTATACGTGAAATCCATATAATACAATATCCATATAATATAGTCTGTACAGTAATTACTGTATATATAGGTACACGTGACAAATCCATATATACAATATCCATATAATTAGTACTGTACAGTATTCTGTATATATATAGGTACACGTGACAATATCCATATAATACAAATCCTATAATATAGTCTGTACAGTATTATAGTATATATTAGGTACAGTGACAATATCCATATAATACAAATATCCATATAATATAGTCTGTAAGTATTACTTATATATTAGGTCACGTTGACAATATCCATATAATTCAATATCCATATATATGTAGTCTGTACAGTATTACTGTATATATTAGGTACACTTTGACAATATCCATATAATACAATATCCATATAATATAGTCTGTACAGTTTACTGTATATATTAGGTACACATGACAATATCCATATAATACAATATCCATTAATATAGTCTGTACAGTATTACTGTATATATTAGGTACACGTGACATATCCATATAATATCCATAAATATCCAGATAATATATTGTACAGTATTACTGTATATATTAGGTACACGTTACAATATCCATATAATACAATCCATATAATATAGTCTGTACAGATATTACTGTATATTAGGTACACAGTGACAATATCCATATAATACAAATCCATATAATAGTAGTCTGACAGTATTAATATATATTAGGTACACGTGACAATATCCAATAATACAATATCCCATAATATAGTCTGTACAGTATTACTGTATATATTAGGTACACGTTACAATATCCATATAATACAAATCCATATAATATAGTCTGTACAGTATTACTGTATATATTAGGTCACATGACAATACCATATAAACAATATCCATATAATATAGTCTGTACAGTATTACTGATATATTAGGTCACGTGACAATATCCATATAATAAATATCCAATAATAATATCTATATAGTTACAGTATTACTGTATATATTAGGTACATGATACAATATCCATATAATACAATATCCATATAATATAGTCTGTACAGTATTACTGTATATATTAGGTACACTTGACATATCCATATAATACAATATCCATATAATATAGTCTGTACAGTATACTGTATATATTAGGTACAAGTGACAATATCCATATAATACAATATCCATATAATATAGTCTGTACAGTATTACTGTATATTAGGTACACTTACAAATCCATATAATACAATATCCATATAATTAGTCTGTACAGTATTACTGTATATAGAAAGTTCACATGACAATACATATAATACAAATCCATATAATATAGTCTGTATAGTATTACTGTATATATTAGGTACACTTGACAATACCATATAATACAATATCATCATATAATATAGTCTGTACAGTATTACTGTATATATTAGGTACACATTGACAATATCCATATAATAACATATCCATATAATATAGTCTGTACAGTATACTGTATATATAGGTACACGGACAATATCATTAATACAATATCCCTATAATATAGTTGTACAGTATTACTGTATATATTAGGTCAGTTGACATATCCATATAATACAATATCCATATAATATAGTCTGTACAGTTTACTGTATATATTAGGCACATGCAATATCCATATAATACATATACCATATAATATAGTCTGTACAGTATTACTGTATATATTAGGTACACGTGACAATATCCATATAATACAATATCCATATAATTAGTCTGTACAGTATTACTGTATATATTAGATACACGTTACAATACCATATAATACAATATCCATAATATAGTCTGTACAGTATTACTGTATATATTAGGTACAATGACAATACCCAATAATCAAATCCATATAATATAGTCTGTTCAGTATTACTGTATATATAGGTAACTTGCATATCCTATAATACATATCCATAATATAGTCGTACAGTATATGTAATATTAGGTACATGTGACAATATCCATATAATACAATATCCATATATATAGTCTGTACAGTATTACTGTTATATTAGGTACATGTGACATATCCATATAATACAATATCCATATAATTTAGTCTGTACAGTATTACTGTATATATTAGGTACACGTTACAATATCCATATAATACAATTATCCATATAATATGTACTGTACAGTATTACATGTATATTATAGGTACACGTGACAATATCCATATTAATACAATATCCATTAATATAGTCTGTACAGGATTACATGTAATTAGGTACATGTGACAAATCACATAAGTACAATATCCATATACCTAATATATACAGTAATACTGTACAGACTATATTATATGGATTTTGTATTGTATGGGTATTGTCCCGTGTACGTAATATATACAGTAATACTGTACAGACTATATTATATGGATATTGTATTATATGGATATAGTCACATGTACCTAATATATACAGTAATACTGTACAGACTATATTATATGGATATTGTATTATATGGATATTGTCACATGTACCTAATATATACAGTAATACTGTACGGACTATGTTATATGGATATCATATTATATGGATATTGTAATGGTACCCTAATGTTACAGTACATACTGTACACGACTATATTAATATGGATATTGTATTATATGGATATTGTATACGTGTACTAATATATACATATACTGTACAGACTATATTATATGGATATTGTAATTATATGGATATTGTCACATGTACCTAATATATACGTAATACTGTACAGACTATATTATATGGATATTGTATATATGGATTTGTCACATGTACCTAATATACAGTAATCTGTACAGACTATATTATGATGGATATTGTATTTAATATGGATATTGTCACTGTACCTATAATAATACAGTAATACTGTACAGACATATTATATGGATATTGTATTATATGGATATTGTAAGTGTACCTAATATATACAGTAATACTGTACAGACAACTATTATATGGATATTGTATTATATGGATATGTCACTGTACCTAATATATACAGTAATACTGTACAGACTATATATATGGATATTGTATTATATGGATATTGTCACTGTACCTAATACTAATATACTGTACGACTATATTTATGGATATGTATTAGGATATGCACTTGTACCTAATATACAGTAATACTGAACAGACTATATTATGGATATTGTATTATTGGGTATTGTCATGTACCTAATATATACAGTAATACTGTACAGACTATATTAATGGATATTGTATTATATGGTATTGTAACGTGTTCCTATATATACAGTATACTGTACAGACTATATTATATGGATATTGTATTATATGGATATTGTCACGTGTACCTAATATATACAGTATACTGTACAGACTATATTATATGTATATGTATTTATGGATATTGTCCATGTACCTAATATATACAGTAAACTGTACAGACTATATTATATGGATATTGTATTATATGGATTGTCACATGTGACCTAAATATACGTAATACTGTACAACTATATTATAGGATATTGTATTTAATGAATATTGTCGTGTACCTAATATATACAGTATACTGTACAGACTATATTATATGGATATGTTATTATATGGATATTGTAAGTGTACCTAATATATACAGTAATACTGTACAGACTATATTATATGATGGATATTGTATTATATGGATATTGTCAACGTGTACCTAATATATACAGTAATACTATACAGACTATATTATATGGATATTGTATTATATGTATTGTCAGTGTAAACTCTATATACAGTAATACTGTACAGACTAATTATATGGATATTGTATTATATGGATATTGTACGTGTACCTAATATACAGTAATACTGTACCAGACTATATTATATGGATATTGTATTATATGATATTGTCACTGTACCTAATATATACAGTATACTGTACAGACTATATTATATGGATATTGTATTATATGGATATTGTCAATGTGTACCTAATATATACAGTAATACTGTACAGACTATATTATATGGATATTGTATTATATGGATATTGTACATGTACCTAATATATACAGTAATACTGTCAACTATATATGGATAATTATATAGGATATTTATTATATGGATTTGTCACGTGACCTAATATATACAGTAATACTGTACAGACTATATTATATGGATATTGTTTATATGGGTATTGTCATGTGTACCTAATATATACAGTAATACTGTACAGACTATATTATATGGATTTGTATATATGGATATTGTACGTGTACCTAATATATACAGTAATACTGTACAGACTATATTATGGGATATTGTATTATGGATATTGTCACGTGTACCTAATATATATTAATACTGTGACTAATTATATGGATTTGTATTATATGGATATTGTCACGTGTCCTAATATCAGTAATAATCTGTACAGACTATATTATATGGATTTGTATTATATGGATATTGTAACTGTACCTAATATTACATAATACTGTACAATATATTATCTGATATTATGGATATTGTATTATATGGATATGTCACGTGTACCTAATATATACAGTATACTGTACAGACTATATTAATGGATATTGTATTATATGGTATTTGTCAGTGTACCTAATATATACAGTAATACTGTACAGACTATATTATATGGATATTGTATTATATGGATTTGTAACGTGTACCTAATATATACTAATACTGTACAGACTAATATATATGGATATTGAATTATATGGATATTGTACGTGACTAATATATATAGTAATACTTACAGACTATTATATGGATATTTGTATTATATGGATATTGTCACTGTACCTAATATAACATTAATACTGTACAGACTATATTATAGGATTTGTATTATATGGATATTGTCACGTGTACTATATATACAGAATACTGACAGACATAATTATATGGATATTGTATTATATGGATATTGTCACGTGTACCTAATATATACAGTATACTGTACAGACTATATTATATGGATATTGTATTATATGGATATTGTCACGTTACCTAATATATCATATACTGTACAGACTATATTATATGGATTTGTTTATATGGTATTGTAATGTGTACTAATATATACAGTAATCTGTACAGACTATATTATATGGATATTGTATATATGGATATTGTCACGTGTACCTAATATATACAGTAATACTGTACACGACTATATATATGGATATTGTATTATATGGATATTGTACATGGTACTAATTATACAGTAATACTGTACAGACTTATTATATATGGATTTGTCACATGTACCTAATATATACGTAATACTGTACAGACTATATTATAGGAATATGGTATTTATGGATATTGTACGTGTACCTAATAATATACAGTAATACTGTACAACTATTATATGGATATTGTATTATATGGATATTGTCACGTGCTACCTAATATATACAGTAATACTGTACAGACTATATTATATGGATATTGTATTATATGGATATTGTCACATGTACCTAATATATACAGTAATACTGTACAGACTATATTATATGGATATTGTATTATATGGATATTGTCACGTGTACCTAATATATACAGTAATACTGTACAGACTATATTATATGGTGATATTGTTAATGGATATTGTCACGTGTACCAATATATACAGTAATACTGTACAGACTATTATATGGATATGTATTATATGGATATTGTCACATGTACCTAATATATACAGTAATACTGTACAACTATATTATATGGATATTGTATATATGGATATTGTAACTGTACTATATTATACAGTAATACTGTACAGACTACTATTATATGGATATTTTATATGGGTATTGTCACTGTACCTAATATATACAGTAATACTGTACAGACTATATATATGGATATTGTATTATATGGTATTGTCATGTACATATATATACAGTAATACTGTACAGACTATATTATATGGATATTGTATTATATGGATATTGTCACATGTACCTAATATATACAGTAATACTGTACAGACTACATTATATGGATATTGTATTATATGGATATTGTAACATGTACCTAATATATACAGTAATACTGTACAGACTATATTATATGGATATTGTATTAATAAAAATAAATCCAAACATAATAAAAATACTGTTCCGCTCTTTTCTTGATTGTCTGAATGCTCCAAATAGAACTAAGAAAGAACCCTGACCTCTAAGGAAATGCTGCATATTCTATTATTTGTATTTAGAATCTGTTATTTTTCCTGTCTCAGTATAGCAGTATATTATATAGTGCCCAGTGTATTGCTTACTGTAAATAACACAGATAATATCCTTCTGATGACATTGGATATAAAAAGTTTGTACTCATCAATCCCCCAAACGGTTGGTCTTAGAGCTTGTAAAGCTTCTTTGAAGAGTAGAGGTAATGCCGTTAAAGAACATATGAACTAGACAACAAAAATAGCAAGCTTTAGGGAGTCCTAACTGAGCCGGATTAAGACCAAATGGGGCCCAAGGCACAAGTCAGATTTTTGGGGGCCCCCTAACGTTCCATTACACAAATATCACAATTGTAACGGTCATGTTATTTGTAAAGTAAAGAATGTAAAAGCACATTTCCCCCTGGCACCACCAGCACCCCCCTGGCACTACCAGCACACACATCCTCTGGGCCCTGGCACCACACCAGCACACCCCCCTGGTGCCCTGGCACCACCAGACCCCCCTTCCCCCTCCCCAAGTTTCCCTGGGCCATATCAACCATCTGATTGTACATCCCTGCAGGGGATGTGCAGCATGTGCTGGTGGCCAGGGTGGGGGGGATGTGATGGGGGTGCCAGAGGGGATAATTCCCTCTGGCACCACCAGCACATCCCCCTTTCCCAATCACTCTGGGCCATGGCACCCATCTCTGACTGATTGATTGCACTCTCTCCCCCCCCCCATCCCCCATCTCATCCCTGCCAGGGAAACTTTTTATGTGGTGTCCAGTGCACTAGCAGGTACAACATTGCAGCAGAGATCATCATAGTGGGCTGGAAGGAACTTACTTGGAAGTTGGAACGCTGTTACGCGACACACCTCTGCTCTTCTGCGCACCCAGCCCAGGCCCAGCAGTCAGAGGCAGCAGCGGGAAGATTTATGCACACGACGCAGGCACACAGCAGTGATGCGCTGCATGCCAACGGCCCGGCCCAGACGCTGAGGAAATGAAAACTGAACCACCAATGAATTTGATTGATTATGCAGCTCGGAGTCCTGATTGGAAGTAAGGGCCGGGCCCCCAGTCCGGACTCCAGCGGCCGGCGCTACATACTGTGTTAAGAGCTAAATGATTCAATAGTCATGCTCATTATTGCCCAAAATTTGTATATAGATACTGGGGCCCCTGGACAGCTCCCGACGGACCCCCCCCTGGCATCTGGGCCCAGGCACTTGCCTTGGGTGCCTTGTGGATAACCCAGCCCTGAGTCCTAATCCCCCTTCATCAGGCTGGATGTTACCATCCAGCCTGAATAAGGGGTCTTAGGACTCCCGAAAGCTTGCTATTTTTGGTGTCTAGTTAGCCAGTAAAAGGTATCACAACTCTACTTTTATTCTCTTACTTATGGCTATAACTTGCGCCAGCAAAAGAAGTCAGGGATAGGGGATATATAATAAATTCTGCTTCAGGAGTGGCAGGTCTTCCCCTGTACATGCTGTGATTTCAAATGATGATTTATCAGAATCTACAGCTCAGATTAAAATCCCCCCCCAAACAAGTTTTTAATTAGTGGGATCTTGCTATACTCTTTGAAGAATCCTATTATCTTCAGATGAGAGGCACAGCAATGGGGCAGCCTGTGCCCCCACATATGCCTGCCTAAACCTGTGGCTGTAGGACAGGCTATATCCAAGGCCATGTCAGGTTTGGGTGTGGAAGAGGCAGTTCTGCTTTGGGTTTGCTTTATGGATGATCTTCAGGTCATATGGGATGGTTCTAAGGAACAATTAAGCAAGTTTATTAAAACTTTTAATTCAAATAATAGAAACATAAATATAACTTATCAGTGGAATGTGCAGTCTTGACTTGTCAGATTAATAACAAATGCACAGAAAGCAGACTGTAGTAAACTCCCTTTTACTAGCCTCAAGCCTTGATACCAGAAACCTGAATAGGGGTATACCAGTGGGAGAGTTCCTCAGAATTATAATAAACTGTTCCTCAGAATTTACACTTTAAAGAACAAGCTTTGGATCCTAAAGATAGATTTTTTCAGCAGGGAATACATCACCCGTGATGTGGCAAGGGGGTACAATATGTGCAGTAAAGACTGATTAGATAAGAAAATCAGATTTATTTCGAACATTTTGGTCAATTTTTTTTTTTATCAGGGGATGAAGGTTTGAGAGAAAGCATAGGTTTTAAGAATCGTCCACACGGTTTGACATGTGTACAAGGCATAAAACCTACTTTTTCTCTCAAATCTTCATTTGACGAGATGGCCGGGTGGATCTGCAAACGACCCTTGTCGTTTGTAGATCCACCTGGCAAGTGTAAAATGTGTGTATATATGTTACAAGCCAACAGTTTTAGATGGATGGTACAAGAACATAAAGTAACTTCCTTAATCAGTTGTTAAATGAGTCAAGCAATGTATTTACTTGGCCTTAAATATGTAGGCCAAACCAAAAGACCTCTCTATTTTAGAATTCAGGAACACATAAGAGCAGTGATTTGGTTATTTGGTGCTACGGAAAAGAATATTGAGAAAATTATTGAAAAAAATATGATTTAATTAAATGGGAACACAGAAGGTAAGTTTTGGAGGCTGGGTAGGTCACACCAAAAAGAAAACACACACCAAGTCTTCAAAAAAACAGGTGAGCACAACTTTACTTGAATAACTTGAACATATCCAGGACTCCCTGATGCGTTTCGAGCTTGCTGCTCTTAGCAAAGGCGCGTTGAGTTGGAAAGTAGGTGAAATAAATGCATTTAATATTGGAGTACTTTCAAATTGCTATTTGCACATATATAATGAATATGTGGTAATGTGTGTCAATAAAGTTTATTTTTGGATTATGGTATCAAGTGAATGCTAATAAGGGGCACTTTTGTTAGTGTCCTTTACTCTAATCTTTTTCTTTTATAGTTTTGCTATATATTTACAGTTTCACAAGTGGAGACCCTAGTCAAAAAGGGCTTGCTAATTATCATCTCTAGACTACCCAATGGGAAATGAAATGTCGACATTCCACTGTAAAACTGGAGAAAATTAACACAAAAACTGTTATTTTGGGTTATTACTATGTTTTCACCAGCTAATTAATACAGTAGCCTATCCAGAAAGAAATGTATTTGGCACTTAACTGAAATTTCTGTTTAGAGAACATCTGATTGGTTGCTGCAGATTTATAACATGAGAAAACTTTTGCACTATTAACTGCATTAGCCACTATATATTTTCTTAAATTTTTTAGTAGACAAAAGGAAGGTTAAGGTTAAGAGGCATATCCCACAAGAAAAATCATACTTACCTCCTCCACCCCTGAAAACATTAAGACTTACCTCACCAGTATTCCTAAAAGACATATTAGCAGTTCACTTTCTTCTTACCCAAATGTTTCCGCCTCCTCTTAATTAATGCTGTACAAGCTCACATAACGACAGCACAGTCTGCAGCAGTAAGTCATTGGTCATACTGTAATCTGTTCAGGAAGAAGAGGTTGAACCAGGAAAGAACACGGCAAACTCAGTTCAGGTACATGGTAAGGTAAACTATTGTTGCTTTTTTGGGGCTAGTTGTAAACTTCCATTTCATTTTTTCTTTCTACATTAAGTCAACCCACTAAACATAAAACTGAGCAAAGAATACTGAGCCTTAACCCTAGCCTCATATGACGTGATCATATCCATAGAGACATAGAATGTTGGGGGTGTTTTATATTAAAGACTGTATGTCATCAATGTCCACACCATTAAAAGAGGAATAGAAACTGGTGCAGACACAAAGCCAACAACTGTAATATCACATTCTCGCTACCGGACTTAACAATCTGCCTCTGGTGCCATAACGATTACAAGGGCACAACAAGGAGGGAGAAAGGTTTTGCATTATGAAGTCCAATGATACAAATTTCTTTAAACCAAACTGAAATCTACTCTGTTCACTAAATAAGACACAAATTATGCCACTAGCAGAACTTCATTGCCAGGCTGTCAACCTTGATTTCTTCTGCTTAAAAATAGCTGTTCATTAGATTGAAAAACAGCCTGTCAAAGAGCTAAAGCTCACAACCTATATCATGCACAAAGCAATTGGGCAATGAGCATTACTATGGTTAGATTACTGCATTCTTTCTCTCTCAGCCTTGGGGGTAATCAAAGAAAGAAATGTATAATAATTTATAAATAATGTGTGTATTAGAGAGAGAGAGATGCTTGATTGAAATATTATAAAATTGTTTTATATCCACAATAATTACAATGTTTTTCATTTTAAAGGGTGTCTCCACCCTAAAAAAAAAATCTGTAGTGTAGGGAACACTAGCCCACCCCCAACTGCCATAATTGTTAAGTTAAAAAAGCTGCAAAAAGGTACTTACATGCCTTTGTTCCCCTGGTGCCCTGATCCAGGCCCTCTGCTTGCCAGAACTGCAAGCGGGGGGCCTGACCAGCAGCCGCGTCTGTGATTGGATGAGAGGCAGCCAATCACAGAAGTGACTACCAGCAATAGAGAACGCCGGAAGTACGAAGTGATTTAAGTATATTTATGCAGCTTTTAAACTTAATTGGCTGTTGGGGGTAGGCTAGAGGTCCCTAAACTGCAGAAACCCTCTTTTAGTGGTAGGGGGTCACAGGGGCATTTTTATGTGTGATATGGTAGCAACATTACCAGATACACTGCACTTCCTACTCTGAAACCACGTTTCAGAGCAGACCCTCAGCCCTGTTTCTCCTCCTCCTTGTGGGCCCCCATGGTCCCTCCCCTTGCAGTCACCTTGAAACCCCCTGTAGCCCCCTCCACTCTTCCTTCAGTCACTCAATCTCATCCTGGTTTCTTCTGCTTTCTCCTGCACTGAGCATGTGCCAACCACAGATTAGAAGGAGGAACTAGTATTTGTGACCACAGATTTAGAACCTCCCACCCCCTAACTTTCTGATCAGAGATTTCTTTATATCTTAGGCTGTACAGCACATTGATGGCTCCATTTTAAAGGTAGGAACCTGACTTTTCATTTAAAATTAGCTTATTTGGAGACCACAGTTCCCCTTTAAAGGAAAATTATTCTCAACTTTCATACACTGCACACCTGAATAGTATCCAGGTTGAGGACCTAAACAGCTATGTCCTCATTAGCTGGAACCCTTACAGTACATGTATAGAAATGGGATCTGGGTCCCATACAAACCCAGATCCGACACAAAACTCCTCGGTTCCAAAGTCCGAATGATTCATCCGAATCTGGACGGATTGCCCGGATTTCGGAGCGCATTTTCGATAATACAGACTATTATTGATAATTTTCGTGAAATTTCGTTTAAGACTATTTTCCAAAATTAGCAAAAATAGCTCCGTACATTCAAAAATGTTCGAAAATTCGTTCCGGTTTCGGATTTTCAGATCTTCGGGGTTTTTCTAAGATCCGGGAATCCCGAAAACGGAACGAAACTAGAGAATTTTGGCCATCTCTATACATGTAGCCAATGGGAATACACAATCCTTTGCAGAGCATGTATTCCCATTGTTTACATTTCAGACTGCAGAGATAATCTAGAAGATTGGCGAGGGAAGCTTCATGTAAGTATTCCAGCTGAACGATAAAGTACCTAGGGGTGAGGAGTTTAGGTCCTCATCCTGCACACTATTAATGTGTGGAAGAAGAGGAGAAGGTCAGTATAATTGTCCACCCATAAAATAAAATTTTACACATAGCTGCAGCATCCCCCAAGCCCCATTTTCTTTTTACTTACCTTACCCAAAGATGCATCTGAAAACTTACAAGACCCGGTCCCTTGCAAACTAGGTGCCACTTCCTGCTGCTGTTGCGAGCTGTTTTTTAACAAGCAGAGCAGCAGTGAGGCGCTTCCTGGTTGCAGCTGTCAGCTATTGGACTTGATGTCACCAGCGCACCTTAGACTGAAGTGCCGCAGAGCAGCAAGGGACAGGGTCTTTCAAGTGCATCTTTAGTGAAGGAAAGCAAAAAGAAAGTGGGTTTTAAGGCGTGATACAGCTATGTGTAAATTTTCATTTTATGGGTGGACATGCCCTTTAAAGTACAATTATGCTCACCTTTCCCTGGCTCCTCTTCTTCCACACATTAATAGTACCCAGAGTTAGGACCTTTCATTTTATTGGTGGACATATATATAAGCATATAATTTCTAACCTGTAGTATATCTTACCACTGAAATCAGCAACATTGTGGAGAAATCTTTCTGTTGGATTTACCTTTACGGGGTTATAGAACAAACACAAATATGCCCTAGGGATGGACTAAAACTCGGGTTCAAGCTGGATTTTATGAGTTTGTACAAACTCAGACTTTTTAGAACTCTCTGAACTTTCAGGTTTTTACGAACTCGCAGACATATTTTCATTAATTATTGAAAATTATCAAATTTTCGAATTGATAACCTTTGGCTTTAGCGCTCCATAACCCTAGAATGCGGGTTTCAGTACATTCGAGGATTTTCGTTGAATTTGAGGGTTCCGAACTCCACATTCGAGGGTTATGGCCAAATTCGAGGGTTAACGAAAGCTACGATCTAGGGTTATTGGCGAATTCGAGGGTTACCGAATGCCACATTCGAGGGTTAGCGAACAGCGATAACCCTCAAAAGTAGCATTTACTAACCCTTGAATTAAGCTATAACCCTCGAATATGGCAATCGATTTAAGTTACCCTCGAAAATTCAATGCGGAAGCCCAACAATTGTCAAATCATAAGGAAAGTTAGTGTCCACACAAATTTTGGTGATACGTACGTGTTCCCCAAACCAAGACCCCCAGGTCCCAGAGCCATTTACAGTAAGTTACCATTGCTATTTTAACTGTATTTTATCAGAACTTTCAAACTATTTTTCCCATCCGTTTTTGATCTATAGAACTATAAAACGTTTAATGAATCTAAACAGGACTGAGCAGTTAGAAGAGGATTTTTCAGTTAAAAATGTTTTTTCCCATCAAGCTGTTAATTTAAAACCTGATAATCATTGATCTTTGTTAGGAAATAAAAAATACACTAACAGGGAGATTCAATAAAGTTCCTGATTTCTCCCCAACCGATGTTGGTGTTCGAATGTTAAATAAGATCTAAATGAGATTTAAATGGTTGGGGTAAAATTAGCACCATTTTTAACAATAAGAACTTTTATTGTTAGTCTTACTTACATTTTAGGTTAAGTTATTTTTGAAGTTTAAAAAAAATCCTCATTCAATCTACTTTCACACAATTTTTCTTTTTTAGCAGTTTCAGATATTTAGCGGCAGAACCACACTACATGTAGCATTTGTCAATGGTGACCTCTCAGAAAACCTCTAGTAACTGCTAGGTAGCAGCTACACAAACAAAAACATTCCTCTCATATGAAAGTAGCCTTAGATAAACCTGACTGTACCCTTTACTTGATACATTTTTCATAGACTTCTTCCACCATGACGTAACCGTATTTATGGTTGGTGATTTTTTTATTGTCTCAAAGTTTTTTTCTTTGTATTTTAACCTTGATTCTACAGTATTTATGCTCCTAAGGACCTTGAGTTAAACTCTATTGGCTCCTGGTCTTAAGCATTTGAAATCAACCTTTGCAATTTAACATCAACATTTTGTGTGGAGTCTTTTTGCACTTTATTCCAACATAACAGCCTACCCCGCTTATAAAAGAACTCACACACCTTAAGGCATATGCCATTGACCCTGAACCTAGCTTTTGAATTTCCTTCACTGTTTAATAAAATTATACATTCCTTTTGATTGTGTGATAAACTAACTAAAATGCATGTGTTAAATGAAATGCCTAATAGTTATTTTCTAAGTGCCTAAACAACTTAGTCGGAGATGATAATTCTTTCCATGGAATCTGTGGAACAATGCAGATCAGTCACAAATCTTGAAGAACCTTACCCATAATGGCTTTACAGACAACTGTTATTCTTAATTGTAACCTTAAAGGCACCAATGCTCCTTGGTTAGCATCTGTTGTCACTGAATGACATTTATTTTATTATTGTTGTCTTTTACCTTTTCATTATTTTCCCTTTTATAACATTAATGTAGAAGAAGGTCAAAGATAAATTATCCATTAGCTTCGCGCCTCTCTCTGTTAAAAGTATTAGCTGTGGAATCTCCAGTAATTACTGGACTATCGCCTAGATGATAGATGCAAACATTTGCATGCATGTACATTTTTATCACAGTTGGTAATATGAAAAAGCTATGGTTATGATGTGCTTTATAGTGGATGTAAAAAAGTTATATAGCACAATACATCTAATAAGGTTTATATACTAGATCACCATGGTACAAAATGTACAGACAATATACAGACGTTGCAGTTTCATAATTGGAAATAATGGTGCCTAGAGGCAAAGTGTCCCATCAATATCTAACGCTGACAGCTCGGCTATCTATATATTTTCAGTAGAGCTCATTTCGATAATGCAACATGAGACTCAGGGTGAAATACTATCAACTGCGCATAAACACACAATAAGCAGTGCCTGATCTAACAAGTCAATGCTGGCCAAAGGGGTCAGATATCAGATGTCCATTATAAAATTACAAGGCCCCCACCCCCCTCTTAAAGTTTGGAATCAAAGACAATAGTATCACATGGGAACCAGAGTACAGTGCTTCAGAAGATCTTATTGGAGATACATTTTGTATTATTGCAACTGATGATAGACCTGTTAAGGTGCCCATACATCTATAAGATTTTACTTACCTCACACGATGTTCCTTCAATCCTGAATGAATGGGATTTTGTGATCGCATGTCGGTCGAATGTAAGATGGGGAGAAGCGGTTCCGGCAGCATCGATGAACATCGTGTGAGCGCTCGGTCGGGTAAGTAAAATCTTATAGATGTATGGCCACCTTTAGGTCTGAAACATGTAAATAAATACTTCTGAAGCACTGTACTCTGGTTCCCGTGTGATACTATTGTCTTGTATTATCAAGTTAGAGGACAGGTGTACCTTCTCCACATGGTTGAGCAAACTGAAGGATTTCACTATCTGCTGCCTGGGGAACATTAATATTGCAATATATTATAAGTTTGGAATCATCCTAAGGAGGTAGAGAATTACCAGCACAGACTATATACCATGCACAAGCAATGTAAATATGCTAGGAAGGGAGGGATCAGTGGGTAAGTGGGCAGTCCTTAAACAAGTTGGCCAAATGTAGTAGTAGATGTAAAATGAGAGCAGGTGGACAGCACTTCTGCCCAACTCTCCCTCCCATCTCTATCATCAGCATGTATATGTTAGAAAAGGGGGTAAGTAAGGGAGCCGTCAGCCATGGGCACGAGCAGCTGTTCCTAACATAGTTAGTTGCCCAAACCTGTGGTTCTAATACTTACCCCCCCCTTCTTTCTATAACATGTGTGCATGTAGGACAGGAGAGCTATCAGCTGTTAAAGTCATCCATTCATACCCGGGGCTAACAGCATTAACACCCCACCCCCCACATGTTAGTCCTTCACATTTTAAACATGAGTTATTTTTTCAGGGGTGTGAACATTTTTTTTATATCCACCTTATATGTTACCCACACTAAATGTACATTTAACCCCTCTACATTAGAAAAATAAATAGTATGGTGTGGTATGGAAGTTTGTGATTGGATTGCCATAGAAAAGGTTTGGAATAGGTAGGGGAATAAAATTGCATGGTGTATTTGCAAATCACCGTTCATCCAAATCAGACTAAAGCGCAATTGGACACTGCAGCAAATCACAGACGTGCTTGAACTGGCGTCCGTGGCTCCTTTTGCAGCGGCCATTTCTGAACATAATACTGTATTATTTTTTATATTTTAATCATTGTTGTGTGTGCTCTGTTGCCAGATACAGTTCCAGTATTTTCTGTTTGCTGTAGATCGTTTTTTTTAAATATAAACAGGAATATGAATTTATAGCCAAAAGGAACTAAAAAACATCCCACTTAATTTTAGAAAATGAGGATTAAAAAAAGATTTTCCATATCCCTACTGTACAACATTGCGAGAGTTCAAGTACATAAGAACTCTGCAGATACAGAGCTTGCTGGGTAGCTGGGGACAACAATAAAAGTTTATTCAATAAAAAAATATTCAATAAAAGTTCTTCAGGGAGATTCAATAAAAGTTCTTATCGTTTAAAATGGTGCTAATTTTGCCCCAACCAATCAGATGTTAGTTTTCAAATGTTAAATAGGATCTTATTGGTTGGGGCAAATTTAGCACCATTTTAAACGATAAGAACTTTTATTGAATAACCCTGATTATCTTTAAAAATGGTGCTAATTTTGCCCCAATCAATCAGATGTCAGCTTTCAAATGTTAAATATGATCTGATTTGTTGAGTCTCCCTGAATGTGTTCATTGGAATAAAGCCAGTAATTCCAAGTAATGAGAAATTCACCTTTTTGGTACAGTCATTTACTAATAAACTGTGACAATGTAACCCAATACTTCTATGTTGGGGCTAGATTGTTTTCATTATTATTATTATCAGAGGTGACAATTAAATGCAGCACTGCTCACAGAGATTGTTCAAACACACAAAGTCCTTGTGTTGCAATCTTACAATCCACATTAGGTCTCCAGGGCAAAAGGTGACTAAATAACTTGCTCAAAAAATTGACACAGGAATTAACCAGAGATTTGAACTAAGCAACTTTACTAATCAGATACAACTAGTTAAATAATTGAACTTAGCATTATTCATGATTAAAGATGATCTATAATCTAATTCAACTTTCTTAGAATTTTTATCCTGGGGGACCTTGAACATTTTTCATGTTTTCACAGGAACACAAATAAAAAAGTAATAAAAAAGTATATCTCTTTTTCTTTTAGTCATTAAAAACACATAGATAAATATAACTTTATATATTATATATTTAACCAAATGTATCATTGGAGTTGATCTGTTCATGTCCTATTAAGCTGGGTACACACGTTACCTTTATTGTTAATGTGTGTACGAGCGAGACAACCGTTTCCGTTGACAACAAACATTCAGCGTCAGCATCCAAAATACTGAGTGACTGGCAATTTATTATGGCCCCACAATCTACAATGCCTGTGATCTCTTCTCCTATAGAGGCCAGCAGATGGAGGGTTATCCCGCCGATTGTGGTACCGCGGCTGTGTACAGTGAAGGGTCAGTATGTGTGCATGTGTACTATAGTCTTGAGCCCAGATGTACCAGTTAGTTTATTGTATGGTCTATTAATGTATTTATATACACTAACCATATCCCCACGCAAGCGCCTTTTCTCTAATGTGGGTCATTGTAACTTATCCAATGTGTCTTCATAATCAAGTACCCCCAGTCCCCTTATTAATTTAGTTGCCCTTCTCTGGCTCTAGTTGTTGCCACTTGGCACTTTTTGCTACATGCAATAGGTTTGAAACATTAATTAAACAATGACAATTATGCCCTCATAAAAACATAAGATAAATCTCCTTTGGAGAAATCATAAACAGCTACAAACAGGATCTAGATAATCATCCTGATACAGACAGGCTGCTTGGCAGTAGCCGAACAGCCTGCACTGTACTATTTGGTGGGTGATTTCCAAAAAAATCGAAAATCTACACGCGGACCCACTGAAGTCAATAGAAGTTAAAAAATCTTAAAGTTCTGCCTAAAATGAAGGTATAAATAGCAATGGTAACTTACTGTAAATGCCCAAGGGACATGGGAAATGGTCTGGGGAACACGTATCAATGCCCAAAATCTTTAAAAAAACAACATTGACCAGAACCTGGAAACTTCATGTGCTTCCTGTTCTGTGGTTCAGAAAAAATCTTAAATACACAAAGTCCGAGTTTTGGCAGATCCGTGAAATCCAATACGGAATTGGGCTCAGGTTCGGGTCCATTTTTATTCAGCACTCCCCAACCCAACACCACTTTCATAAACCTTACCTTTCTCTCCTGTGTTCTTTAGAGAAGATATTGTACCCATCAATCAAGGTAAGAATTCCAAAAACGGTCTTTATTTTTTTGGGGGTGTGTGCGGATCATATGCTTAAAAGTTTGTTAGAGGGGTAAACATGCCACTTAAAAATATATATACATATATAAAATATTAGGATGCCTATTAATTCAGAGCAAACATAGAGTTTCTATTTTACACTGTAGCATTTATAATTGTAACTGCTTTTAATTTATATTAACATTTTCTTCCACGTTATTTTTTTCAATCAATATTGCGTTTTGGAAGTTTGCTAATAAATTCACATTATTTGGTATAATTAACCCACTGATCTTCAAAAACCAGTGACTGAAAATAATTGCTTCTCTCTTTTCCTTTACGGAGTAATTTGAAGCTCAACCTAAAGATTTTAAGCTGACTGGACAAACATAAAGCATGTCAGAAACAGTGACCGGTGACATGCCATTCATAGAACATTCAAAGAGATCAGGCCTGAATGCTCCTAACCCTCTCATTGGTAAGATCAGCTATCATTGAGACACTGTGTAAGTCAGCACTATTCACCGAGCCTGCTATGACCTTAAAACCATTGCTCCTGGGGCATGTTCATCCACCAATTAGTTTCTGTGTTCACTGTAAATCCATTGCCCAGTAAATGCACTGGTCTCTTCATTCCACGGTGTTGATGAAGTGTGTGTGATGGCTTTCTATTCACAGCCTGACCCTTGAAGCTGATCCATCTGGAAATTAAGAATTCATGCCCTTTGAACATGTCCCTAGTTATAAAATCTTTTTTTTTTACTCTGTAAAGTGTAGATGTTTCATGTATGTACCCCGCTCTAGCTGTTGATTAGAACCCACTGATTGAGAACCATAATTTGCTCCTACATATTAAATTCCCCCTCCAAACATTAGGTGCTGTCTTGGATTCTTACGGATAGTTATGTTAAAACCGTTAGATCATTTCGGAGATGCACAGGCATACACCGTGAGCTATTGTCAGGCATAAAGCTCTCTAAGGTGCTAACAAAGATTTTACTTGTCATGCCAAGCAAGGCTAGCTGTGTTTATGGAATTAGGGAGAGAAAAGCATTTTGGTCGTGCTGAGATCCCTAACATGTTAAATTAAGTGCCATTATGTAGAGGAAACAAATGCTTAGTTTAAATGACTATCCAAGCAGTATAGTGTTGAACTCTGCACACCCTTCAAGAAAAAATATGCTGGGTGCTTGAGTGATTATGTGGCTGCTCACATAAATATGAAGTAAAATAAAAACATATAATACTACTACATTCCAGTCTGAACTCCAGACTGTGGTGCAGTGATATTGGATTTTTTTTTTTTTACTTTAAATAACAAACCCCAGAAACATTCCATAACATAGCAAGATTGTACCTATATAGTCATGGTTATATAGTAGTGGAGGTTGAATAAAGACAAACCTCCATCTAGTCAAACCGTTATATCCTACTTATTACCCTACCTAGCAGTTAATCCTGAGGGAGGAAAAAATCTCTACTGAAAGGGGGAATAATATTCCTTCCTGACTCCAAATGGCAATCAGAGAGGATCCCTGGATCAACCAAAACAACAGTATATGTATTAATACCAGTAATTTTCAATATTATATAGTATCCCCGTACCAACCAGAACTACAGTATATGTATTAATACCAGTAATTCTAAATATTATATAGTATCCCTGTACCAACCAGAACTATAGTATGTGTATTAATACCAGTAATTCTCAATATTATATAGTATCCCTGTACCAAACAGAACTACAGTATATGTATTAATACCAGTAATTCTCAATATTATATAGTATCCCTGTACCAAACAGAACTACAGTATATGTATTAATACCAGTAATTATCAATATTATATAGTATCCCTGTACCAACCAGAACTACAGTTTATGTATTAATACCAGTAATTCTCAATATTATATAGTATCCCTGTACCAACAAGAACTACAGTATATGTATTAATACCAGTAATTCTCAATATTATATAGTATCCCTGTACAACAACGAACTACAGATATGTATTAATACCAGTAATTCTCAATATTATATAGTATCCCTTACCAACAAGAAACTACAGTATATGTATTAATACCAGTAATTCTCAAATTTTATAGTTCCCTTACCAAACAAGAACTACAGTATATGTATTAATACCAGTAATTCTCAATATTATATGTATCCCTGTACCAACCAGAACTACGTATAGTATTAATACCAGGAATTCTCAATATTTATTAGTATCCCTTACCAACAAGAACTACAGATATGTTATTAATACGGTAATTCTCAATATTTATAGTATCCCCTTACCAAACAGAACTACAGGATATGTATTAATACCAGTAATTCTAATATTTTATAGTATCCTCCTTACCAACAAGAACTACAGTATATGTATTAATACCGTAATTCTCAAATTTTATAGTATCCCCTACCAACAAGAACTACAGTATATGTATTAATACCAGTAATTCTCAATATTATATAGTATCCCTGTACCAACCAGAACTACAGTATATGTATTAATACCAGTAATTATCAATATTATATAGATCCCTGTTCCAACCAGAAAAACAGTGATAGTATTAATACCAGTAATCTCAATATTATATAGTACCCTGTACCACCAGAACTACAGATATATTAATACAGATTCTCAATATTATAGTATCCCTGTACCACAGAACACAGTATATGTATTAATACCAGTAATTCTCAATATTTTATAGTATCCCTTACCAACAAGAACTACAGTATATGTATTAATACCAGTAATTCTCAATATTTATAGTATCCCCTTACCAACAAGAACTACAGTATATGATATAATACCAGTTATTCTTCAATATATAGTATCCCCGTACCAACCAGAACTACAGTATATGTATTAATACAGTAATTCTCAATATTTATAGTATCCCTTACCAACAAGAACTACAGTATATGTTTAATACCAGTAATTCTCAATATATATAGTATCCTTACCAACAAGAACTACAGTATATGATCAATACCAGAAATTATCAATATTATATAGATCCTGTTCACACCAGAACTACGGTATATGTTATTAATACCAGTAATCTCAATATTTTTAGTATCCCCTTACCAACAAGAACTACAGTATATGTATTAATACCGTAATTCTCAATATTTTATAGTATCCCCTTACCAAAAGAACTACAGGTATATGTATTAATACCAGTAATTCTCAATATTTTATAGTATCCCCTTACCAACAAGAACTACAGTATATGTATTAATACCAGTAATTCTCAATATTTTATAGTATCCCCTTACCAACAAGAACTACAGTATATGTATTAATACCAGTAATTCTCAATATTATATAGTATCCCTGTACCAACCAGAACTACAGTATATGTATTAATACCAGTAATTCTCAATATTATATAGTATCCCTGTTCCAACCAGAACTACAGTATATGTATTAATACCAGTAATTCTAAAATTATATAGTATCCCTGTACCAACAAGAACTACAGTATATGTATAATACCAGTAATTCTCAATATTATATATCTCCTGTACCTACCAGAACTACAGTATATGTATTAATACCAGTAATTCTCAATATTTTATAGTATCCCCTTACCAACAAGAACTACAGTATATGTATTATACCAGTAATTCTCAATATTATAAGTATCCCTTACCAACAAGAACTACAGTATATATTAATACCAGTTATTTCAATATTAATAGATCCCCGTACCAACAGAACTACAGTATATGTATTAATACCAGTAATTCTCAATATTTTATAGTATCCCCTTACCAACAAGAACTACAGTATATGTATAATACCAGTAATTCTCAATATTATATAGTATCCCTTACCAACAAGAAATACAGTATATATATAATACCAGTAATTCTCAATATTATTAGTATCCGTACCAACCGAACTACAGATATGTATTAATACCAGTAATTCTCAATATTTATAGTATCCCTTACCAACAAGAACTACAGTTTAGTATAATTACCAGTAATTCTCAATATTATATAGTATCCCTGTACCAACCAGAACTACAGTATATGTATTAATACCAGTAATTCTCAATATTATATAGTATCAATGTTCCAACCAGAACTACAGTATATGTATTAATACCAGTAATTCTCAATATTATATAGTATCCCTGTACCAACCAGAACTACAGTATATGTATTTATACCAGTAATTCTCAATATTATATAGTATCCCTGTACCAACCAGAACTACAGTATATGTATTAATACCAGTGATTATCAATTATTATATAGTATCCCTGTTCCAACCAGAACTACAGTATATGTATTAATACCAGTAATCTCAATATTATATAGTATCCCTGTACCAACCAGAACTACAGTATATGTATTAATACCAGTATTCTCAATATTATATAGTATCCCTGTACCACAGAACTACAGTTAATGTATTAATACCAGTAATTCTCAAATTTTATAGTATCCCTGTACCAACAAGAACTACAGTATATGTATAATACCAGTAATTCTCAATATTAATAGTATCCCTTACCAACAAGAACTACAGTATATATATTAATACCAGTTATTCTCAATATTATATAGTATCCGTACCAACCAGAACTACGATATATAATACCAGTAATTCTCAATATTTTATAGTATCCCTTACCAACAAGAACTACAGGATATGTATTAATACCAGTAATTCTCAATATTATATAGTATCCCCTTACCAACAAGAACTACAGTTAGATATAATACCAGTAATTCTCAATATTATATAGTATCCCCGTACCAACCCGAACTACAGTATATGTATTAATACCAGTAATTCTCAATATTTATAGTATCCCCTTACCAACAAGAAATACAGTTATGTATTAATACCAGTAATTCTCAATATTATATAGTATCCCTGTCCAACCAAGAACTACAGTATATGTATTAATACCAGTAATTCTCAATATTATTAGTATCCCTGTTCCAACAGAACTACAGTATATGTATTAATACCAGTAATTCTCAATATTATTATAGTATCCTGTACACCAGAACTACAGTATATGTATTATACCAGTAATTCTCAATATTTTATAGTATCCCCTTACACACAAGAACTACAGTATATGTATTAATACCAGTAATTCTCAATATTATATAGATCCCTTACCAACAAGAACTACAGTTATATATTAATACCAGTAATTCTCAATATTATATGTATCCCTGTACCAACCAGAACTACAGTATATGTATTAATACCAGTAATCTCAATATTTATAGATCCCCTTACCACAGAAACTACAGTTTAGTATTAATACCAGTAATTCTCAATATTATATAGTATCCCTGTACCAACCAGAACTACAGTATATGTATTAATACCAGTAATTCTCAATATTATATAGTATCCCTGTACCAACCAGAACTACAGTATATGTATTAATACCAGTAATTCTCAATATTATATAGTATCCCCGTACCAACCAGAACTACATTATATGTATTAATACCAGTAATTCTCAATATTATATAGTATCCCTGTACCAACCAGAACTATAGTATATGTATTAATGCCAGTAATTCTCAATATTATATAGTATCTCCGTACCAACCAGAACTACAGTATATGTATTAATACCAGTAATTCCCAATATTTTTTAGTTTTAGAAACGTATCCAGCTCCTTTTTAAAATAATATCTACTGGAAGACGATTCTCACAGTAAAGCAACATTTCCATTGAAATTATATATTGGTAAACAATGCACCAGGGAGTTTATTATATTATGGCACATTAATATATTTCTATAAAGAAATAATATTCCTGTACAATTGACACTCCTACAGTGTAAGCAGCCCTAACTTGTCTAATCTGCCTGCATATTCAAGCCCCTCCATTTCCCTTATTATTTCAATTGCCCTTCTCTGAACCCTTTCCATTTCCAAGGTGTCCCTTTTGTATATGGAATTCCAAAACTGTACCACATATTCCAAATGAGGCCTTACCAGTGCCTTGTAAAGAGGGAGAATATTGTTCTTTCCCTTGAATGTAGTCCCCTCTTTATACAAGACAATATCTTGCTAGCTCTAGCCGTTGCTACCTGGCATTGTTTGCTACAGCTAAGTCTGTTATCTACCAGAACCCCCAAATCTTTTTCCATTACAGATTCACTTAACACAGAGTTATTTATGGTGTAGGTGGAACAAGTATTGTTAAACCCCAAATGCATCACCTTACATTTTGAAAAGGACTACTTCAATCCATTGCAACGTTTTGGCCTAAATGAATGTATACTCAATTTGCCTTGCAATATGAAAAATAATGTGATGAATTGACAACAAAAGTTCTGATTAATACCAGTAAATTTCAAACCGGTTATATCGGTTAGTGTGATTTTAAAGCCGAGTTGCAGCAGCTGTGCAAGTATTGCAAAAGACACCGATCATCAACTTCTACAGGGCTTTGTAACCACAGCTAATTGCAATGCATCATATTGGCATATGAGATCAAAGGTGTAATTACACCTGTAGCATCAATGTATTTATGAACAAATCCCCACTCAAATGCACAAAATGTGAACACACAAATTTATTTAGCCTGCAATCATAATCCTGCTCCTTCACTGCACTTATTAACGCACTCGTTAGTTTGAATCTAACGATATTGGCTTAAAGATTTGCTTCTCTGATATTCTACCACATAGTTGCAGTTAATCATGGGAGTGACATGAGAGCCAATTTTGGAATGTCCCAATTTTACCATCCAAAGTCCCCCTCCCCAGTTAAAAGAACTCAGGGTGAGGACCTAAGATGCAGGGTCCTCCCCCTGGGTTTTACCTTAATGCTGCAGACAAGTCCTGCAAAGTCGGCTTCGTAAAGCCGCTTCCAGGACTGACCAATGGGAAAATACTCTCCTTGCAGAGTTTGCCTTCCCATTGGTTCAATATCGGGAAGTGTAGGGGTTGGGTCCAGAACCAGCTTTCAGGAACCAGCTTTGGAGGCTTCATTTTGAGCCAGAAGGTAAGACCCAGGTTCAGGGCCGGATTTACCCCTCAGGAGCCTGTAGAACCAAAGAACCTGGCGCCCTTAGCCCCACAGCTAAACACAGACCTCACCCTTAAACCACATGCATTTTCCCTTTTTGGGGGAAGAAGATTATTAAGGGGTTGGGTTGGTTGAAGGAGCGACCCCTCCAACCTCAGGTGCCCCTAGGCATGTGCCTACTGTGCCTAATGGTAAATCCGCCCGTGCCCAGGGGTGAGGACCTAGCTGTTTAGATGGTGTGGGGGGTGCAGGCAGGGGGTCAAAATTGTGCTTTAACAATTGCCATAAAGATGTTGGAATCACATGTCTGAAATTTTATGATGTGGAACTAATTTTCTATCTGCACAATAAACCCTTTTCGAAAGGTTTGATTTCACTTATAATTTTTAACATGAAGAATAGATTTATGAGCAAAAATCTCAAAGGAAAATGAATCCTATCCACAGAAAAGATCACGCTGTGATTGGAAACTGGGAGGATCTGGGGTGTCATTTGCACTGACATGAAAAGACAATAACCCTTACATCATGATCAGATAGATCATAGGTTAGCTGCAATACTATGGCTGCTTCTACAAAACCAACTCAACCAAATCCTTTTTATTTCTCTCTAAAGCACTGGAATGTATATATCCTTTAATTCAGGATGATGATAATGTACATAGATTTCCAATAATTAAAATGTTACTTACCTACGTGACAGAATATTATACTGAACTGGAAATACATTATATTTACATCAAAGGTTATTGCATGTGGAAAACGTAATATTTCTTACTATAATGAATCATCACAAATATGGCTATTAACAAAGCATAGCAATCTAGTTTAAAGAATATGTACACTGGGAAATTTAATTTTTTTTAATTTGCCAATTACTGGAAATTATTATTCTTCCCAACTATTACTGGACCAGTCTGAAAAGTCTTACATTTTTGCTGTCCCTCAAGTGTCTTAGTTTTATAAACTCTTCTGTATCATTTTGCTGTAGCTGGAATGATGACAGTTGGTACTTGAACAGAATGGTGGGAAATTCTCTCTCCCAATGCTGCCTCATAGGGATTACTGAGCATGCTTGCCCTCACATAGAGTCAGATAGCCTGGCAGGGGAATGGGGGACTAGGATTGCACAAAACAAGACCTTTATTGAAGTCATGCAGCAAAACAAACACAAGTGTATAAGTGCTGCTTACGTGTATTCATTTATAGATTTACTATAGATTTTATAGATTTACTTACCTTCCCTCTCTCCTCCGACACCCGGCCCGGCCTTCTGCTTGCAAGACACTGCAAGCAGGGGGCGGGACGGGCAGCTGTGTCCGTGATTGGCTGAGAGGCAGACAATCCCGGACGCGGCTGCCGGCTTCTCAGAATGCCGGAGGAGAGAGGGAAGGTAAGTACAGTTCTGTGGACTTTCTTAAAATTATATTTTTGCGGTTGGGGCTGGGGAAAGATATTCTATTATATGGGCAAGGGTTTTTATGGTAGGGGGAGGGATCGCAAAACGGGAGGGAGAGGGAGGGGGAGGGAGGGGGAGAAGGGCTGCAGTACGCATGCCAGACTTCTCCCGGAGGCCAGATAGGAGGCAGAGTCCTATATGGACTCTGCTATCCTCCTGGTGGGCAGTTTTTGGGACTTTCGGGGGGGGGGGGGGGGCTACAGGAGAACCTTATGGAGCTGGGATGTGAGGTAAGGATTTTATTACACTACATGGTGGGGCCATTAGTGGGAGGGATTATAGTTTTGGGGGTGGACATGCCCTTTAAATAACGCAATTAATGGAATCAGGGGATTACCTAAAGGTTATGCCACGATAAAAACTGTGTATATTATGGGCAGAAACTACAGATTACACACCCAAGAAAAATCCAAACGAGATGGTCTGTCAGTCATGGGATCAGACATTTAGCAGATATACAAATGCTGCTTTTGGTCATTTGCCTGTTTTTGTGCCTGGCTGGCTTACTCTAACAATATGAAATGCTAGTAGTCAGGGATTATGACCACTGTTATTGGGACTCAGGGTCCCAGTCTGACACAGAATAATGGTTTTCAGATCACCCGATAGCAGGGCACTCTTAAAGTGGGGCTCCTAACTTATCCAATATACCCAGGATGAGGACCTAAAATGCTAAGTTCTCACCCCTGTAAGATCCAGGCTGATTAAGGATCCGTGTCAGTCACGTAACCAATCGTGCACTCCATATGAGATTACACAATCATCCAGAATTTACCAGCATATCTGATCTCTGGGTGACCCACACAAAAAAAAACGATAGACATCCTGTTTTTTTCCCACTGATCTGGCCTTCGCACAATAAAACATGAACAGGCTCATATATCACCGCAGGGCTGTTTAAAGTTTTTTTTTTAAAGATTCAATAGATTACTGTTTAACAACCTGAAGGTTCGTACACACGTGCGATCACGGGTGGCGACCTGCGATGCACGATGTGTACGATCGGATGTTTCAGCCAATAATCGTGCCTTGTGTGGGCACTTTATCGCCCGAATTGGCCGTTTGTTAGGGGGCCGTTGCCCAACGGGCCGGGTGGATATTTCAACAAGCAGCCGTTTCGGGCGATAAAGTGCCGCACGATTATCTGCCAAAACGGCCGTTTGTACACGTCGTGCATCCACGATCGAACATGTGAAAGTACCTTTGCACACTCAGTAAATAATTAACTTTTTGTTGATTGAAATTTATTGAAATGTTAATTGATTTACCATAATTTGGCCTGTGACCTTTAGCTGCTGAAAACAAAACAGAGGCTTCTTTTTCTATTAATTATCATTGTCCAACAAATCAAAGATCAAGAGACATGCAAAGTAACTCCTTTATGTCCACTTGGCCAATGGATGTGTTCAGATCTGTTGGCATTACAATACGCATTAGAGCCTAAAGGTATGGATAGAGCCAGTAGAAGACATGATATTCATCTGCTTGGATCTCAATAGGATACAAGGTGGACTGCACTCCAAAACAGAACGTTTATTATAAGCCAAACATCAAACAGCAAATACGACGTTTCGAGGGTAACACCCCCTTCATCAGGTGGATCTCAATAGTGCAGACACAGATCGAAACAATTGTTCTGTATCATTTGTATTTGAATCAGATGAGAATTTATGCCGGAAATTGGATGTGTACAGGCACCTTAAGTTCTTGTTAGGAAACAAAGAAACCAGTAGAGTTTCAACTGTGCAAGCCATCTATTGTTCTTAAAAAAAACATTCTAACAAATAAACAATATCAAGAAAACAATCGGCTTCATGAATGTATTAGATAAGCTTGTTTGAACGCTGTAGCAAAAAGAAAAACCAAATTGAAAGTACATAGTAATTGTCTTTAAATAACAACTCTCAGGAATAAATGAACTAGGGAAACGTCTACCTGTAAAGAAATACAAGGGATTGAGAAAGTTGACTTTTCAAGCAAGAGCAAATTAGAGAGACCTTTTTTTTTCCTTCTTTTTTTTGTCCTCCCAAAAGCTCCTTGTTATTGTACGTGTTGTACTATTAATGGCTGAAAGTGATTTCCTGCTAATCTCATAACCCCTTATAAAAAAGGAAATGCATGCTGGAAACGATGGCATTTGCGTTGGTACAACATAGGGTATTAAAAGCACAATGGCAGCCATTTGGAACGGTTTCAAGATCCACAGCATTAATCATAAAGTGCCACGTTCTCTCCGTGACATTTGCCTGTGCTAGCATCCCATTCATTATTAGTGCAGAATAATTCCCCTTAGTTTCCTTGTAGTATGTTTGTAAATTGCTGTAAACGCGACAAAAAATAGGCACAAAATAGAAACCAGTCAATACAAAAAAAAATAAAATAATAATAATAATAATAAATATTGTAATCAAATTCATGGTAAAATTTGCATTACAGTTAAAGCAAAATAATAGATTTTCTTTCGGGTACGACTCAACTAATGGCTTAGAAGGTTGGATACATAGCATTTTGCAAATAAATTGGAACTTCTTGGAAATAAATGATTGAAAAGCTACACCAAAAAGCTCCTTTTTTGCTTAAATAAGTATAATTACCAGAAATCTTAAAAAAACATTTCAGCATATATAATGCTATTTATAAGAAATTCATTCTCTAAAATGATTTTTTTTTTTTTTTTTTTTAAATGAAATACAAAAAGGCAAGAAAACTGGATTTTATAGAGAAAACTAAAAATATTAGTGAATATTTCCTTTTGCCTTTAGAAATATTAGGTTGGATACAGCGACCAGAATCAGAGGCATAAATGTTTATTAAAAGGCATTTGAAGGAAAACTAAACTTGATTTTGTTTCATCTTATACATTGTAAGATACTTCTCTTGTAAGCTGCATATATGTACATGTAAGAAGTATATGTAACAACTCAAAGCCCATGTAGTATTTAAAGAGTCTTTTTGAGAATGTGCACCAATTGGCCATGCCTCCTGACTCCACTATACACACTCTATACAAAGTATTTTCTACACAGATATCTCCACACCAATATGAAAGCCTTTGCAGTTTATTTTTCAGTCGCTGTGAGTAGCACAAAGTAAAGCCTACCAAGAAAAATACTTAATAGCTGATTTTACTGCCTTTTTATTTGGTCCATTAAGTTACTAGGAAAAGATAACGTTTCTAAATGTACCGACATTCTAGAACTTAGCCCTGGTAGAATAGTGATTTAGTGCTCTGCTTTTAGCAGGACAAAGTACATGAAGGTGCAGGCTCAATTCCTTAGAATTCCTGCCAGAATTCCCCAGAAACTCTGGCCTTATATTGCTCAGAACTGCACTATAAGCACTGTACATTGTACAGATATAAATGAACAGTAATCCAGTCTCTGAAAGTCCGCTACTAACATCAGCATGAATTCGTTGGAGGTATAACTAACTGACTGATAAAGTGCATCTTGGAAGTTTAAGGCTGGATACACACCATCTCCGGCAAAAATATCTGATGGTGTGTGCGGCGGCTGCGATCGAGCACAGTCACACGTTCGTCCAAATCGGATGAAAGGGTGATCAGGCCTGGTAGTAAATTCTGGCCGATTGTGCGGTTCCCTATGGGACTGCACAATCTGACGCGTGAACTGTTGCCCGCGGCCACTATTGCCGTGACCAACAGACAAAGTCTCGGCTGGTGCGTACCCAGGCTTAAAGTGCTTATGTAGACTCAGCCCTTAAACAATGGGAAATTGTATGTCCTGTGATTCAAAAGGAAAACCACTAACCAACTGATTTGTTCACATTACCAATCATTTTGGCCTATAAGAAGACATGTAATTCTAAAAAACAGTAATGGTTAATGGATAACTATACTTTTAAAAAGGTTAGACGTTAGGACCTTCCAGACTGGGGTTACCTTGAAGGGGTTGGAAGGCTTTTCATTCATGTGATCACAGTAATGTATACTAAAACCCCTTTGTTTATAATGTATGCCAGCGTGCACATAATATGCAATTGTATGGGGACTAGGAATGTGCATTGATTATCTTTCCTATGCTCGTAAGTAGATTCGGTAACCCTCGAAAGTAGATTCGGTTACTCTCGAAAGTAGTTCCATACTTTCGAGAATCATTGAGATCCGAAAGATCCGATTGGTTCTAACAGTTCTTCGGACCTTCGGAACCGGGAGTTATGTGTTGGAACCGGATGCGAATTGGACCTGATCCCATCTTAAGTCATGAAGCCCTAATCCAATTTCAAACACAGACCCAAATATTGTATCAGGAAAGTAAAAATAAAAATATTGGATTGATGTCATAGCAGTAACCTGTTTACTTTAATATTGTATTAACCCGGAAACACATTCCTGTCCTATGATAAGTTAACTGATTGTAAGAAAAACAGACATGAGCTGTGTAACAGGAAACCTTAATTGGATCTGATTTTACAAGTCAATTAACATAACTGCTTGGGTCTTGGCACATAAGTGTTTCTTTTTCTTTATTTTTCAAGAGTATTTTACAAATGAAAACATAAAATTACAGATGTACTGAACGTAAAACAAGTCTTATGCCATTATTTTCCAGCAGCCACATAAAGCAGAGCCATATGGATCCAAGAATGCTAAACCTCAGCATTCTTACTATTGCATGGGTAATTACATACTGTAATGGAAATGTCTAAACAATTGGCATTCAATTACAAAACATCACTTTCAAATTATGGTGAAAACAAACTATATGTTGACTTGGATTCTTAAAAGAAAAAAAAAATTTCATTAAATAGGTAAGAACACAAATTCAGTTCAAAAGGTTAACTGGCATTTGGGGAGATTTACACGATGCAAGTGTAAAGAGACACACAGCCACTAGTGAATAGCTTGGTGTAGCTGTGAGAATGTCTCTTGTGATACTTGTACAGCTGAAACAAGCTAGGGGTTAAAGTCAAGCTAACTGGCAGTGAATCGGTTAGCGTGACTTTAAAGGGCATGTCCACCCCCAAAACGATAATCCCCCCCAGTATGGCCCCACCATGTAGTGTAGTTTAATCCTTACCTCACATCCCAGCTCCATAGGGTTCTCCTGTAAACCCCCCCCAAAGTCCCAAAACTAACCACCAGGAGGCTAGCAGGGCTCTGCCTGCTATCTAGCCTCCAGTAGATATTTGCCATGCGCACTGCAGCCCTTCTCCCCCCCCTCCTCCCCCTCCCTCCCCCTCCCTCTCCCTCCCGTTCTACTATCCCTCCCCCTAGCGTTAAACCCCCTTAATATGCTGCTCCCCCATGTCTGGCACCCCAACCGCATGTTTTTTTTTTCAAAAAGCTCCCCAAACTCTTACTTACCCTCCGCTTTCCTCCGCGCACTGAATGACCGGCAGCCGCGTCCGTGATTGGCTGCCGCTCAGCCAATCACAGACGCGACTGCCGGTCCCGTCCCTCTGCTTGCATTCTCGCAAGCAGAGGGCCGGCAGTGCGGCGGAGGATCGAGGGGAGGTAAGTAGAGTTTGGGGAGCTTTGAAAAAAACAAACATGCGGTTGGGGCTGGGGGACATGGGGGAGCAGAATATTAAAAATGTATTTTAGGGGTGGACATACCCTTTAATCCTTGTTGTAAGCGTCTGCCGGTGAATCAGTTTGCCACTTTGTTATATAAATATGGCCCCAATATTTTGTGAATGTTATTGATATTAGTGAATCCCAATATCACTACTTACCTTTAGCCCAATCCAGCAGTGTAAAAATGATTTTATCCAAAAGGAGCCTATAAGAGATGCAATAATGGGCGATATAGCCCAAATAAGAGTAAAATCCAAACTACCTGGTGTAATGTCAGCTTGGGCTTTACTGTTAACGATCGAGGTCTGTTGTGTTATCACCAATGGGCACAACATGCAATTAAGAAATCCTCTGTAGTGCAAAAACTAACAATACCTAAAGGGGGGCATTATGCCGGTTCACCTTACCTTCCAGGTTTTGGGAAGCAGTTACCTTCACAAAATAGTAACTAAACCACAAGATCCCAGATGGTAGAAGAGGCACATTTGCCTGGGCAGTTCATTTGCAACAACCAATCAGATGTTAGCTATTTACTGGGTTACTGCAATTAGATAACATTGGGTGTTAGAAATTAATGGAATAAGCAACTTTTAAACACATTGGCTATCTGTTTTTTTAGAATTTGCCCAGCCATCCCCATTCAAGATAACAATATCCACTCAATAATGTTGCCTAAAGCAGGAAATACATCAACGGTATATTTGATCTCTAAAGCAGTGTGCCGGGGCACACTAGTGTGATTTCAAAAGCCAGAGGTGTGACTCAGCATTTTGGTAGTGGAAATATTTTTACCAATATAACTTACATTTTTGTTATTTTGTACTCTTAAAATTTATATTGTGAATGTAGTGCAATTTTACACTACATCAATTCGAATACAATTTACACTGTAAATTGCATAAAACATTGATAATTACAACTTTACATCCAACTTTAAGAACACAGGTGTGCCTTGAGTAGATTTACAATTGCCAAGTGTGCCAAGTAAGAACCAATGCTTTAAAGGGTATTTCCACCCTTAAAATAAAAAACTGTTCACTTGTCAATTACCTGCCCCCAATTCCAAAAAATAGATTTAGTGCATTATTAGATGTATTACTAACCAGATATTTAGGGACAATGATTAGTCAGAACGATTAATCAAAGGAACAGAATCTCTAGAGCTGGCCCCTATATAAAACCCAGATTGTGGTAGTGTAAACTCATTGCTCATTCTGATAGTCTGTGGTCTGGGTATTAATAAACCCGTTGCTTACAATTCACTCGGTTCAGGCCACCCTCTTAATTTGTTCCAATTCTCACTCAAAAATACTCAAAAAAAGAAAAAAAGAACACTACTAATTTACCAGCACCCACACAACTCTCTGTGTCCCAGGTTAAACCAATGTCTGTTCCAAGCATCAAAGCAAATGTGCAATCAATGGTGGAGAACCCTAGGGCAAGGGTGGGTAATTAAATTTCACAGGGGGGAGAAACTTGGATTGTCATAGGGCCAAACCAATAGGTTCCAAAACTGCATTTTGTAAAAAAAAATATGTATTGCATTTTAATAGATGATGCTTAATACTTTAGTTCCATTCCAAATTCAATTAAACAATTGATCAGGTCATCTTTTGGAATAAATAAATTTAATAAAAACAAATCAATAATCCAGCCTAAAACATTTAATTAATATTAAGATTTTTTTGGGGGTACAGGTCTAGTATTGAGGGGCCAGCCAATGGGCCACTTGTGGCCCCCGGCCTTACTTTGCCCAGGTCTACCCTAGGGCATCAAGTCATTGCAATTAGCTCATGTGTGTTTGTTATAGTCTCACACAACCTGCTTTGGACACTCAGTTCTTTTTCAAGTTTGTCTACACACACTTAAGGGGTTGCTTGATGTCCAAGGAGTTCTTCAGCCTTGACTGCTTACATGTTAACCTAAAAATGTACTCTGCACATGCTCAGGTTCATAAAATCTCATTAAGCAGGGGGAGGAGTCAGCATCCTCTGACGCCTCCCCCTGCAAGGCAATACTTAACATTAAATATCTGGTTAAAAATGCATGTAAAATGTGCTTAAAGTAGCAGTTGGGGTTAGGGGCATCAACAAAGATGGGGTATTTAGATATCTCCAAAATGAAAAACGTGTTAGAGGTAACACGCGGGCGGCCGACAGTATAACTGTTAATGGTAACATTATTACATGTGTGTACATGACATGTTTCGAGCAAGTGTGAGCCAGAGCACTAAAAAAAGAGCATAAATAGAGGTAACCATACCAGCCATTACCTGTGTTGTGGACTACTCATATTTTGGGTATTAAGATATCTGTTTGTGTCCTAGTTACTGCTGCCCATGCCTATATCCACTCCAGAAATATCAGACATTCTAGGTTACAGTAATAAATGTCTTTTTAATTGGGAGCCTTTTCATTTTTATACACCTGCCTCTTCCCGCTATATTTATAATGCATTTTCATTAAATGTTCTGGACTTGTTACTTGGTCTGGTGCTGAAGGACTTCCACAGCAGAAGTACCTATTCAATAACTAAAGGTTTATAATGAAAAAGGCCAGCACGGTATCTACTATACAGCACTGTTCAATAACTACTAGAACCTTTTGTTTACTGCTGTAACTAATTTCCCACGTTCTTCGCTTACCAGCAAGTTCACAGCATTAAACCTGTTCCAGGAAGCAAAAAAATTGGGTGAACTGCATTATTTTTTCAAATAGAAACATGGCTTAGCCTTACCTATGAAAAGCAAAGTGGATTACTTTTTTGCAAAGCTCAGCTTTCTTAGGAAGAAAAAAATAAACACAGACCACACATTTTTTGTTTCCAATACAGTGTTAAGTAGCTCAAAATGCACTTAATGACAACAATGTCTGTGAACTAGGTGCTTCCAAATCAATAAACATCAAGCTCAACAGTCATTGGAAAAAGGACATGTGACTTTCCCAACTGTGCTACAGAATTTGGACCTTACATCATGCAGAGCCAGCAATAGCTCTGGCTCTGACCAACCCTAAGTAACAGTGATTAACTAATAAGTAACTGTAACCAACTTTCTAACAGTTACCAACCCTAAGTAACAGTGAATAACTAATAAGTAACTGTAACCAACTTTCTAACAGTGACCAACCCAAAGTAACAGTGAATAACTAATAAGCAACTGTAACCAACTTTCTAACAGTGACCAACCCTAAGTAACAGTGAATAACTAATAAGTAACTGTAACCAACTTCTAACAGTAAACAAACTACTAACAGGGATCAACCTTCTTCAACAGTGAACAAACTACTAACAAGGATCAACCTTCTTCAACAGTGAACAACTACTAACAGGGATCAACCTTCTCTAACAGTGAACAAACTACTAGGATCACCTTTCTAACAGTGACAAACTATAACGGGATAACTTCTTCTAACAGTGAACAAACTACTAACAGGGATCAACCTTCTTCTAACAGTGAACAAACTACTAACAGGGATCAACCTTCTTCTAACAGTGAACAAACTACTAACAGGGATCAACCTTCTTCTAACAGTGAACAAACTACTAACAGGGACCAACCTTCTTCTAACAGTGAACAAAACTAACAGGGATCAACCTTCTTCTAACAGTGAACAAACTACTAACATGGATCAACCTTCTTCTAACAGTGAACAAACTACTAACAGGGATCAACCTTCTTCTAACAGTGAACAAACTACTAACAGGGATCACCTTCTTCTAACAGTGAACAAACTACTAACAGGGATCAACCTTCTTAACAGTGAACAAACTACTAACAGGGACCAACCTTCTTCTAACAGTGAACAAACTACTAACAGGGATCAACCTTCTTCTAACAGTGAACAAACTACTAACAGGGACCAACCTTCTTCTAACAGTGAACAAACTACTAACAGGGACCAACCTTCTTCTAACAGTGAACAAACTACTACAGGGATCAACTTCTTCTAACAGTGAATAAACTACAACAGGGATCAACCTTCTTCTACAGAACAAACTACTAACAGGGATCAAAGTTTTTCTAACAGTGAACAAACTACTAACAGGGATCAACCTTCTTCTAACAGTGAACAAACTACTAACAGGGATCAACCTTCTTCTAACAGTGAACAAACTACAACAGGGACCAACCTTTTCTAACAGTGGAAAACTAAACAGGGATCAACCTTCTTCTAACAGTGAACAAACTACTAACAGGATAACCTTCTTCTAACAGTGAACAAACTACTACAGGATCAATTCTTCAACAGTGAACAAACTACAACAGGGACCAACCTTCTCTAACAGTGAACAAACTACTAACAGGATCAACCTCTTTCAACAGTGAACAAACTACTAACAGGGATCAACCTTCTTCTAACAGTGAACAAACTACTAACAGGATCAACCTTCTTCAACAGTGAACAAACTACTAACAGGGATCAACCTTCTTCTAACAGTGAACAAACTACTAACAGGATCAACCTTCTTCTAAAGTGACAAACTACTAACAGGGATCAACCTTCTTCTAACAGTGAACAAACTACTAACAGGGACACAACCTTCTTCTAACAGTGAACAAAACTAACAGGGATCAACCTTCTCTAACAGTGAACAAACTACTAACAGGATCAACCTTCTTCTAACAGTGAACAAACTACTAACAGGGATCAACCTTCTTCTAACAGTGAACAAACTACTAACAGGGATCAACCTTCTTCTAACAGTGAACAAACTACTAACAGGACCAACCTTCTCTAACAGTGAACAAAACTACTAACAGGGACCAACCTTCTTCTAACAGTGAACAAACTACTAACAGGGATCAACCTTCTTCTAACAGTGAACAAACTACTAACAGGGATCAACCTTCTTCTAACAGTGAACAAACTACTAACAGGGATCAACCTTCTTCTAACAGTGAACAAACATAACAGGGAAACCTCTTCTAACAGTGAACAAACTACTAACAGGGATCAACCTTCTTCTAACAGTGAACAAACTACTAACAGGGACCAACCTTCTTCTAACAGTGAACAAACTACTAACAGGGACCAACCTTCTTCTAACAGTGAACAAACTACTAACAGGGATCAACCTTCTTCTAACAGTGAACAAACTACTAACAGGGATCAACCTTCTTCTAACAGTGAACAAACTACTAACAGGGATCAACCTTTCTCAACAGTGAACAAACTACTAACAGGGATCAACCTTCTTCTAACAGTGAACAAACTATAACAGGGATCAACCTTCTTCTAACAGTGAACAACTACTAACAGGGACCAACCTTCTTCTAACAGTGAACAAAACTAACAGGGATCAACCTTCTTCTAACAGTGAACAAACTACTAAAGGATCAACCTTTCTAACAGTGAACAAACTACTAACAGGGATCAACCTTCTCTAACAGTGAACAAACTACTAACAGGGATCAACCTTCTTCTAACAGTGAACAAACTCTAACAGGGATCAACCTTCTTCTAACAGTGACAAAACTAACAGGGACCAACTTCTTAACAGTGAACAAATACTAACAGGGATCAACCTTCTTTAACAGTGAACAAACTACTAACAGGGACCAACCTTCTTCTAACAGTGAACAAACTACTAACAGGGACCAACCTTCTTCTAACAGTGAACAAACTACTAACAGGGACAACCTTCTTCTAACAGTGAAAAACTACTAACAGGGATCAACCTTCTTCTAACAGTGAACAAACTACTAACAGGGATAACGTTCTTCTAACAGGAAAAACAAAAAAACTACTAACAGGGATACCTTTCTAACAGTGAACAAACTACTAACAGGGATCAACCTTCTTCTACAGTGAACAAACTACAACAGGGACCAAACCTTCTTCTAACAGTGAACAAAACTAACAGGGATCAACCTTCTTCTAACAGTGAACAAAAATACTAACATGGATCAACCTTCTTCTAACAGTGAACAAAACTACTAACAGGGATCAACCTTCTTCTAACAGTGAACAAAACTAACAGGGACCAACCTTCTTCTAACAGTGAACAAACTAATAACAGGGATCAACCTTCTAACAGTGAACAAACTACTAACAGGGATCAACCTTCTTCTAACAGTGAACAAACTACTAACAGGATCAACCTCTTCTAACAGTGAACAAACTACTAACAGGGATCAACCTTCTTCAACAGTGAACAAACTATAACAGGGATCAACCTTCTTCTAACAGTGAACAAACTAAACAGGGATCAACTTCTTCTAACAGTGAACAAACTACTAACAGGGACCAACCTTCTTCTAACAGTGAACAAACTAACAGGGATCAACCTTCTCTAACAGGAACAAACTACTAACAGGATCAACCTTCTTCTAACAGTGAACAAACTACTAACAGGGATCAACCTTTTCTAACAGTGAACAAACTACTACAGGGATCAACCTTCTTCTAACAGTGAACAAACTACTAACAGGGATCAACCTTCTTCTAACAGTGAACAAACTACTAACAGGGACCAACCTTTTTCTAACAGTGGACAAAAACTACTAACAGGGACCAACCTTCTTCTAACAGTGAACAAACTACTAACAGGGACCACCTCTTTCTAACAGTGAACAAACTACTAACAGGGATCAACCTTCTTCTAACAGTGAACAAACTACTAACGGATCAACCTTCTTCTAACAGTGAACAAACTACTAACAGGGATCAACCTTCTTCTACAGTGAAAACTACTAACAGGGATCAACCTTCTTTAACAGTGAAAAACTACTAACAGGGATAAACTCTTTCTAACAGTGAACAAACTACTAACAGGGACCAACCTTCTTCTAACAGTGAACAAACTACTAACAGGGATCAACTCTTTCTAACAGTGAACAAACTACAACAGGGATCAACCTTCTTCTAACAGTGAACAAACTACTAACAGGGATCAACCTTCTTTAACAGTGAACAAACTACTAACAGGTCAAACCTTCTCAACAGTGAATAAACTACTAACAGGGATCAACCTTCTTCTAACAGTGAAAAACTACTAACAGGGATCAACCTTCTTAACAGTGAACAAACTACTAACAGGGACCAACCTTCTTCTAACAGTGAAATAAATACTAACAGGGATCAACCTTCTTCTAAAGTGAATAAAATACAACAGGGATCAACCTTTTCTAACAGTGAACAAACTACTAACAGGGATCAACCTTCTTCTAACAGTGAACAAAAATACTAACAGGGATAACCTTCTTCTAACAGTGAACAAACTACTAACAGGGACCAACCTTCTTCTAACAGTGAACAAACTACTAACAGGGATCACCTCTTTAACGTGAACAAAATACTAACAGGACCAACCTTCTTCTAACAGTGAAAAAAACTACTAAAAGGGATCAACCTTCTTCTAACAGTGAAATAAACTACTAACAGGGATCAACCTTCTCTAACAGTGAACAAAAATACTAACAAGGATCAACCTTCTTCTAACAGTGAAAAACTACTAACAGGGATCAACCTTCTTCAACAGTGAACAAACTACTAACAGGGATCAACCTTCTTCTAACAGTGAACAAACTACTAACAAGGATCAACTCTCTTCTAACAGTGAACAAAATACTAACAGGGACCACCTTCTTCTAACAGTGAACAAACTACTAACAGGGATCAACCTTCTTTTACAGTGAACAAACTACTAACAGGGATCAACCTTTTCAACAGTGAACAAAATACTAACAGGGATCAACTTCTTTCTAACAGTGAACAAAAACTAACAGAGGATCAACCTTCTTCTAACAGTGAACAAAACTACTAACAGGGATCAACCTTCTTCTAACAGTGAACAACACTAACAGGGATCAACTCTTCTAACAGTGAACAAACTACTAACAGGGACCAACTTCTTCTAACAGTGAACAAACTACTAACAGGGATCAACCTTCTTCTAACAGTGAACAAACTACTAACCGGGACCAACCTTCTTCTAACAGTGAACAAAACTACTAACAGGGACCAACCTTCTTCTAACATGAACAAAATACTAACAGGACCACCTTCTTCTAACAGTGAACAAACTACTAACAGGGATCAACCTCTTCTAACAGTGAAAAAACTACTAACAGGGATCAACCTTCTTCTAACAGTGAACAAAAACTAACAGGGATCAACCTTCTTCTAACAGTGAACAAACTACTAACAAGGGATCAACTTCTTCTAACAGTGAACAAACTAATAACAGGGACAACCTTCTTCTAACAGGAGACAAAATACAACAGGGATCAACCTTCTTCTAACAGTGAACAAACTACTAACAGGGATCAACCTTCTTCTAACAGTGAACAAACTACTAACAGGGATCAACCTTCTTCTAACAGTGAACAAACTACTAACAGGGATCAACCTTCTTCTAACAGTGAACAAACTACTAACAGGGACCAACCTTCTTCTAACAGTGAACAAACTACTAACAGGGATCAACCTTCTTCTAACAGGAACAAACACTAACAGGGATCAACCTTCTTCTAACAGTGAACAAAAATACTAACAGGGATCAACTTCTTCTAACGTGAACAAACTACTAACAGGGATCAACCTTCTTCTAACAGTGACAAAACTACTAACAGGGACCAACCTTTTCTAACAGTGAACAAAATAATAAACAGGGATCAACCTTCTTCTAACAGTGAACAAACTACTAACAGGGACCAACCTTCTTCTAACAGTGAACAAACTACTAACAGGGACCACCTTCTTCTAACAGTGAACAAACTACTAACAGGGATCAACCTTCTTCAACAGTGAAAAACTACTAACAGGGATCAACCTTCTTCTTAACAGTGAACAAACTACTAACAGGGATCAACCTTCTTCTAACAGTGAAAAACTACTAACAGGGATCAACCTTCTTCTAACAGTGAACAAACTACTAACAGGGATCAACCTCTTCTAAACAGAACAAAACTACTAACAGGGATCAAACCTTCTCTAACAGTGAACAAAATACTAACAGGATCAACCTTCTTCTAACAGTGAACAAACTACTAACAGGGATCAACCTTCTTCTAACAGTGAACAAACTACTAACAGGGATCAACCTTCTTCTAACAGTGAACAAACTACTAACAGGGATCAACCTTCTTCTAACAGTGAACAAACTACTAACAGGGATCAACCTTTTCTAACAGTGAACAAACTACTAACAGTGATCAACCTTCTTCTAACAGTGAACAAACTACTAACAGGGATCAACCTTCTTCTAACAGTGAACAAACTACTAACAGGGACAACCTTCTTCTAACAGTGAACAAACTACTAACAGGACAACCTTCTTCTAACAGTGAACAAACACTAACAGGGATAAACCTTCTTCTAACAGTGAACAAACTACTAACAGGGATCAACCTTCTTCTAACAGTGAACAAACTACGAACAGGGATCAACCTTCTTCTAACAGTGAACAAACTACTAACAGGGATCAACCTTCTTCTAACAGTGAACAAACTACTAACAGTAAACAACCCCCTACTTACAGTGAACTACCTCCTACTAACAATGACCAACCCCCTGAGTAACAGTGAACATCCAAATAACAATAAACAACCTCCAATCTACAGTGAACTTCCAATAAAAGTAACCCACCTTCTAACAGTTCATAACATAGTATAATGTTAAAACACAACTGACGTAAACAATTAATTGATTTATTATTTTTCCTATTAATTTACCCAATGTAAATCTATGTTTTAAGACATGGTAAATTTGCCTCCAAATGAGTTTTTCACTGTTCATTTACTTTTAACTGAATAAGATAACTATTAAAAGGGAATAATCTCCTCAAATATCCTATGTTGGATAAAGGCCTCTTATTTATCCACTATTTTCTTGAATAGGTGCATTACCGAGAAGCGTAAGCCATAAAAAGCCTCCTCAGGGGTCTGGGAGGAGCAATGTAACCAATTAGATTTAATTAAATCAAAAGATGGGAGCTTTAGGGCTGAATGAGCAAAGAAATAAATCTGCTTTAACACCTAAGCAGCCAAATAAGACCTTGGTTTAGACCAATGGTACGATTGTAGTCCCCCATTCTGCACACTAAAGGGGGCCATTAGCTTAGTTATTCGTCATTGTTTGACAACTGACAGGGAAAGGCTTTCCTATTTACTCTTCCATGACAAGCCTCAACTAAAATAAACAATTAGCTTCCTCCAAATTCAGAAAAAACAAACATATTGCGATGGGATTTCACTTTTCACAGCTATTTGTTGATGTCAAAGAAAACCATTACTGGTGGCAATTATGAATGCAAATGATGAACATGGCTAAATGATACTGTCAAATGGGAAACGTGAACAGGGGTTTAAAAAAAAAAAACCCTACACATTTGTGTTTTTAGGTTAAGTTTGGCTGTGTACTCACGGGCCGACATTTCAACCTGGTCAACCACCTGGAATTTTTGTTGATCAGGCCAAAAATTATCGGCTGAAATTTTGCTTCTAATTCCCCATTTGTTTTTTTCTAATTTTTTTTTTGCCCATTGGGGAAATTTTAGGCCAGGATGATTATTCAAAATTAATGATTTGTGGTTACGAACGAACAGTCAGTTCCAGGTGTGAATTCATATCCCAAATTGATATCTATCCAGGGATCGATCAAGGCCAAAATAGCGGGCTATTGTAATATCTTCGTCCTGGCCCACTATACGCCCCTAGTGAGCAGTCGGCCCGGACGAATCACTGTTGATGACGGCAAATGTAACCACGGCTGACAGTTTGCCATTGTTGAACATACAGTCCAATAGGAGACCACAAGATCGCCAGTGATTTACAAACATGTGCGATGAATGGTCGTGTCCAGGCACAAAATTACTCTGACCAATAAACGGAAATATTGGTCGGTCTGCACAAAAAAAATCGCATGGTGTGTACCCAGCCTTAAAGCTGAAACAGACATTCACAGAAACCATAGGATAACCATGAGCGTAACAAGGCTGGGAGAAAAATGGCAGCAAATACTAAAGTTTGGTACACATTGGCCAAATCTGGTACAATATTCAGACTGATTCAATATATCAATTGATAGTCTGCTGGTTGGATTTGAAGCTGTGCCTTTGTGCAAGTTGAAATACACTAGTGATCTACCGACCTGTCCAATTGTTCTAACCAACAGTTTTAGCAAAAAAATCACTTGAAGAACTCTCGAATGCAATTGATACAACATCATCACAAGTGCTGCTAAATTCTAATCTACGTATTTGCTACGTATGGCCAGAAAACCAAATATTGGAGTGAATGTTATTAATTTAAAATACTTTAACTACAAAATAATAACAACAGTATTAAAATTATATTGGTAGGCAGAAAACTAGCGGGGGGAAAAAGGTTTCTCACAAAAGAAAACATTTAGGAATAACCTTGTTTAAACTGTAATTACTGGCATGGTGCTTAATACCGGTAAGTCTATAATTTGTGTTTGTCCCTTCACTCTATTGTCTAAAAATGCAAGAAACAAGAAAGACTCAGCAGTAGGGCTTTTTCCACATGAGCAGCTCTTGAGTAGAGAACAGATAGGATCTAAAAGAAAGATTTGGTTTGTTCTACTTTTTATTGGCAATATTTGTTTCCAGTTTGGTTTATTGAGTGCAGCATTACAAGAAGCGTGTTACAGCCAGTTAAGGAGAAAACGCCTTTACAAACAGGAAAAAATTCAATGGTCTGGAATCTAAAAAGAAAAGCTGGCCACAGCTTAGCCAAAATGTTCACCAAATTGAGGGGTTTTGGTGACCAGCCATATGCCTATGTTGTATAATCCTAGACTTTCAGGGTGATGTACCAAAAGGGGCAATCGCTACTTTGCCCTCATGTATCCAATTGTTATAGACGCAATGCTCCATCATTTTATCTACACTCTTTACGTGACTTTAACACCAGTTATATGCTGGTGTTAAATAATTCACTCAAAGTGCCACAATCGGGTAGGTGCACCAGTGCGATAATTAAGGGGAACTTTGTCTGTTAACACTACAATTGTAGGCTTACAGTCTCTATCCAGGGGCACAGGGCAAATTATCGGAGTTAAAGTTGCGCTAGCCAATTCAACTCCATTTGACCCCCCGCACAGACACTGGGCAATCGACGTCTGCGATTTAATATTTCGTTTGTGTAATATTTAGCGTGAGATTTTAACAGCAGCTAATAGCTACCTATCGGGATTTACTCACATATTAAATATGATTGGGGAAATCTACCCAATTACGGTTCTAAGTAAATCTCCCTGTTAAAGTCTTGCTTACCCATAGTATCGCAAAAAGGTTAGCATGAAATATTGTCAGTGTCACTTTAATTTAGTCCAACAGAGAGATTAACAGATATTCAGTATCAATTGGTAAATCTGTCACCCATAATTATGAGGTCAATAGAATCCAGTGTGTACCCCAGTCCATAGTTGTGTTCAAAGATTAAATTTAGACAGGGAAAGGGAATTTGGTGATACTGGCTATAAAATCTGATCTTATGGTGGGCTGGTTGAATGAATTTATCAATAGGAATATGTTGTTTCTGATATTTTTATATTTTTACAAGCAAAGAATAGTAAGACCCAAACCAAGATAATTTCACCTTTACCCCGTGCTCTCTGTCAGACACATGAAAATATGAGGCTTCATCTCAGAATTATTAGGATAGTGTAAATACAATCAATAAAAAGCATCAGAGTGTAAGAGACTGAAAAGCTAAAGAGAACTGGGGTCAGGAAATTGTTTTCAATCTGTAAGAATAGGAGAGCCAGAAATATAAAACATGTTATTTTCTACAGTGACATTCAACAAAATCAATATCATTTCCTCAGAATATGTTCCTAATTTATCTGTTTATATACTGATCTAGGATTTACAGTTCATGGTTACAAATATAAGGCACTTTAATCACATATAAAAGGGAAGGTTCTTTACTAAAGGAAACCTTGATGAAATGTGTGATGGAATATTAAAGGAACTGTAAACCAAAAAAACAAGTGTTTGCCAATCGTTTCTATTATTCACAGGGAGGTGAGAACTCTCCCGACCACGCGTCTATCTTTGGGCGCATGCGCGCCAATACAAAACATAGGCGCGCAATCGGGAGAGCAGGACAGCGTGGCTGTCAGATCAGAAGGACCTGTGAGCGGAGAGCCAGGTAAGGTAAGTTCGGCTGTATCCCCTGAGCAAACTTATTCACAGGGAGGTGAGAATAAGCGTTCTCACCTCCCTGTGAATAATAAAAACGATTGGCAAACACTTGTTTTTTTAAGTTTACAATTACTTTAAAGGTGGTCGTATACTAATTTGATTATTTTGATCAAATGTGGCAAAAATCAATTACTTTCTGATTAGTTGAAAAGTGATAAGGCAATTTCCGCATAGCTATTTACTGCTTTCCAACCAATTTTCAAGTGAAAGTCTGCCAAAAACTAATGGTTTTATATATAGTTTAATATATCAATTGCTACTTCCCTGTGAGTACTAGGGGTCAGCTCCCATAATCCACTTTAGCTGGGCACACCCAGCTAAGTGTACACAGTACACTTCACAGGAAGCTGCAGCCTTGCTTCCTAGAAGCTGATAGCTAATCATGTTACAGCTCAGAGATCATCCCTAAACTTAAGTTTAGAGTCTGATTTTTCACACATTGACTGAGTAAAGTCTTGGTTATTTGGGCATTGCCAGGAGAACACTTGTTTTAAAATATATATATCCCTTATATTATATAAATATATTTATATATTGCATTGAGTTTTTAGGGGCTACCAATGTGGTGGGGGTATATGATATTACGTATAGTAAAGGATATATATATATAAATATATATATATGAGTGTACTATCTCACTATTACCATTTAAATGACCATCAGAAAATGTATATAAAGTATAGCACTGACTTATATTAGGTACAACACAAAATGTACAAAATACATAAACTTACTTACAGAGCTGAGATCCCTATTTGAACATGGAATGGTCAAAATGGGAGGTTAAACCACACCCCTGGGTCTGCTCCATGTGAAAGGAAGTGTAATCCAAAACAAGTTTCTGTCTGCTACACAGGATGTGATGTGTATTGTAATGGACATATACACTAAGGCTCCTTATATACCACCTCCAGTCTGCAGGTGGTGTCAGTGAGTGATAAAAGACAAGACATCCCTGCTCTCTATTGCTAGGAGGATAGAAAGTGAAAGTAGGAGTGATATTGACTCACTGCAAAACAAGATCCTGTGTATAAGACCCTGTGTATAAGTTCCTGTGTATAAGATCCTGTTACAACCTGTTGGGATGACAGATTATTGGAGAGACAATTTACCTTATTGGATATAAGCTCTGAGGCGACAGAAAAGTGTACACCAACTTACAAGCACACACAATATGCAGGCCTGATCAATATTCAAAGTGGTGCACCATAGACAGGGACACTCCTAATTATTGCACATGTTGTGTGGGGAACCTGTTTATGTGCACTGTCTGCTTTGTGCCAGACCACCAGAGTAACCCACTGTGTGCCATGCTACCCATAATCCTTCCATAAAACAGTGATCTGGTACAAATTGCTGGTAATACCATTTATTGTCCCTGTTTTCTCTGTATATTTGTTCTCTATATTAAGCTATGGAGGCTGCTACTGATAGTATTGATTTAAATCCTCCTGTCCTGTCCTGCAGATGAAATTTCCCAATTAGACTCAGAGCTCTACCAGGCCCAATTGCCAAACCTATTTTTAAACCCTATCCATTTAATAGGGTAACTAGGGAGTGGACTGATTGGCTAGAACAATTTGAATTGGCAGACACTATTAATGGTTGAGATGAAGGTTTTTGTTTGTAAGTCCTTAGCCTTTTACTTAGTTTTAAGCTAGGCAGGTATACCAAGGATTTACGTAATACTAAATAAAAAGCAGTTATCAGTTATTAAAAATTGTCGAAGCATTTTTTTCAGTTAGATCTGTATAAAAGAGTATATAAAAGATAAATCATTTCTTTAGGTAAACTGAGAATGAGAAATGTTTGTTATTACATTAGATTATTAGGGTAATTGCTATTATAATAACATAATGATGTGAGGTACCTTCTGTTATAATATGAGGTACCATCAACTTGCCGTGGTGAATACTAATAAGTATTAACCTAGCATGTTTAGTTTCAACCACACAGTGTGGCAGGATTGGCTGGGTCTACTCTCAGACCTGCAGGATTATCCTATTGGTTCCTCTGGAAGGGGTGACTAAGTAACAGTTTAAAAATACCTGTGTAGATTCTATATCCACTATATCCACACATCACCCCCCCCCCCCCCCCCCCCCCCCCCCCCCCCCCCCCCCCCCCCCCCCCCCCCCCCCCCCCCCCCCCCCCCCCCCCCCCCCCCCCCCCCCCCCCCCCCCCCCCCCCCCCCCCCCCCCCCCCCCCCCCCCCCCCCCCCCCCCCCCCCCCCCCCCCCCCCCCCCCCCCCCCCCCCCCCCCCTCCCCCCCCCCCCTCCCCCCCCCCCCCCCCCCCCCCCCCCCCCCCCCCCCCCCCCCCCTTCCTCCCCCCCCCCCCCCCCCCCCCCCCCCCCCCCCCCCCACCCCCCCCCCCCCCCCCCCCCCCCCCCCCCCCCCCCCCCCCCCCCCCCCCCCCCCCCCCCCCCCCCCACCCCCCCCCCCCCCTATCCCCCCCCACCCCTTTTCTATCGGCACCAACGGGCACACTTTTGCGTTATATATATATATATATATATATATTAATATATATATATCTATATATAAAGGTGGTTCACAACAGGGTTGCAGCACCTCAAATCCCCGTGGCCTTAGTGCAAAGCTGGAATCAACAAATATATATTTTCTCCAACATTACAGCAGCACAAATATTGCAGATAAAAACTTTTTATTTACCTCCATACCTCATCAAGATGGTATGGAGGCGGTGCGGTGGTTATGCCATACATTTGGTGAATTGTGTCCCACTAAGGTGGATCTTACTTTTGACTTATTATATATTGTCCTCACTCATAACTACTTTATATTCAAGGACAAGTACTACCTTCAGCTGTGTGGGACCGCAATGGGGTCCAATGCCGCTCCTGCCTATGCCAATGCCTTCATGGCATGGCTTGAGGACGAGTGCATCTATCGATTGGACCTCTACCGGTCACATTGTGTGGCCTGGTGGAGGTTCATAGATGATGTGCTCGTCCTATGGCGGGGTGGCGTTGATACCCTATTGCGGTTTCAATCCGAGTTGAATGGTATGCATCCTTCGATTAAGTTTAATATGCTGTGGAATCAGACTAATGTTAATTTTTTGGATATTAACACAATTAAGAGTCATAATATATTTCATACGTGTTTATTTCAGAAACCCACTGACTGTAATCAGTTATTGCATTATTCCAGCCAACATCCGCCACACACTAAATATGCTATACCTTATAGCCAGTTAAAAAGAATCGATAGACTGGTAACGTTAAGGCTACTCAAATGGATGACATGTGCAAAAAGTTTAAATCGAGAGGTTATCCAGATGGTGTGATTAACAGGGCTCGAGACAAAATAATGGGTCAGAGAGAAGAATATCACTTGGGGAAGGATAAAAAAGAAAGGCTAACCTCCTATGATCCTTACAGCCAGGAGGTTACCAAAATCATTCGTAAACATTGGCCATTACTCTCTCAATCATTCCCTGACGTACAGATATTTCAAAATTTACCTCTCATTTCTTACAAACGTAGTAAAACGATAGGAGCTATAATTAAAGGTGGGAAGTTTAGAGAGAAGTGTACTGGCACATCCAATTGGATGTCGAGAAAGGAGGGTACTTACCCGTGTATGAATTGTATATATACCTTTAAATTATTAAAGGTGACACTTTTGTACACCGTACTACTAAACAAAAGTTTCCAATAAGGGGGTACCACACTTGCGATTCGCGTTTCGTGGTGTACCTCCTTATGTGTCCGTGTGGTGTCCTCTATGTGGGGGAGACCACGCAAAAACTCAAGTTGCGATTAACACAACATAAATCGTCCATTCAGTCGAAAAATATGTCATTATGTCATATGTCATAAATCTATACAGGAAGATATTTAAATCCAGGGTTTTGAGATATGGGCGAAACTGCTAAAATCTGTTCTGCCTGTGGACCTGGAAAATGGTCTGGGAAAAATGTACATACATCCAGAAGTTTAAAAAAAAAACTTTCGTCACAATTGAACTGTTTTTCGAGATTACGCATTCTATTTTCGAGCGTCATCGAAATTTTAGAAAATTTTAATTTCAAAGGAATTTTCAAACATTTTGTAAAAATGATACAGTAACTTACTGTAAATGGCTCTGGGACCTGGGGAATGGTCTGGGAAACAGATAATCCGATTCTTTCAAATCAGAATTGTTTATAATCAGATTTTTTCAGAAAGAAACTGATTGGTATACTAAACAATCAGATTCTTTCTGAAAGAATCTACCGTAATTGTAACCAATTCTAATTGGAAAAAAATCTGATTGGTAAATTAACCAAACAGAATCTTTCTGAAAGAATCTGAATGTATCCAATCAGAATTGGTTACAATCAGATACTTTCAGAAAGAATCTTATTGGTACGCTTTCTGGAAGAATCTGATTGTAACTAATCACAATTAGTTACAATCAGATTATTTTAGAAATAATATGATTTGTATACTAACCAATTGGAAAAGAATCTGATTGGTTAGTATAGCAATCAGATACTTCCTGAAAGAATCTGATTGTATATAATCAGAATTGGTTACAATCAAATACTTTTAGATATAATCTTATTGGTATGCTTTCTGGAAGAATCTGATAGTAACCAATTGTGATTGGGAAAGAATCTGATTGGTATACTAACCAAATAGATTGTTTCTGAAAGAATCTCATTGTAACTAATTCTGATTGGAAAATAATCTGGTATACCAATAAGATTCTTTCTAAAAAAAAAAAAAAGCTGATTGTAACCAATTTGAATTGGTTAGTCAGATTCTTTCAGAAAGAATTTGATTGGTATGCTTTCTTGAAGAATCTAATTGTAACCAATCAAAATTAGTTACAATCAGATTCTTTTAGAAATAATCTGATTGGTATAGTAACCAATCAGATTCTTTTTTAATCAGAATTGGTTACAATCAGATTCTTTCAGAAAGAATCTAATTGTCTTTTCCCCAGACCATTTTTCGGGTCCCAAAACTATTTACAGCAAGTAACTGTATAATTTTTACAACATTTTCAAAAATTCCTTGAAATTTTCTTAGAATTTTCGAATGCTTCTCGAAAAAATCTGCAACGTGTAATTCCCGCAAAATCCATGAATCACGGAAATCCGTCACGGAACTAGGTTCCGATCCGCGATCCGATCCATCTCTATTCTTGATCTATTTATTGTAACATTGTAAGAATGTTATAGTTCAGTTGAAACACCACAGGGAAATACAACTGTTGTGCAGAGTTTGAATCAATCTTCCCCCTTAAATTTCCAACCAATAATAGACCAATAGGAGATCTATTGGATCGTTCTATAATTAAATAAATCTGTCTGTCCTTCAGTAATCACCCTCCCCATTAACTCACAGCTGTCACCAGGGATTCTGTTAGAGATCACTATTGGTCAATGTGTTAGAGAGGGATCACTATTGGTAAATGTGTTACAGAGGGATCACTATTGCTAAATGTGTTAGAGAGGGATCCCTATTGTTCAATGTGTTACAGAGGGATCACTATTGCTAAATGTGTTAGAGAGGGATCCCTATTGGTCAATGTATTAGAGAGGGATCACTATTGGTCAATGTGTTAGAGAGGGATCACTATTGGTCAATGTGAGGTCCTATAAAGAACCCAGACTATCCTTATTACATTTTATCAGCACAGGACACAGGTTCATGGCTTCTATGGGGTCTATTGCTTAAATTGTCATTGTCTCAGAGAAATGGGCACGGAGATGTTTCCCTTTCAGTCCCCCTATCATATATCCCTGTCCAGCAAACAGCAGCTCTCTTTTTTGCCTATTGAGAGGGGAGGGGTGGAGTTATGTGAGAGTGAGAAGAATGTTTTTACTAAGACTGTCACGTTTTACAAAGTGACATATAAGTCCTGCAACTTCCTACTAACACTTCCTACTTCCCTACGAACACAAATTTTTTTGGTTCGCTAACACTGCTGTCAATCTAATATTAAGCACATCTTTGGATACAACACTAAAAGGGGAGTGATAAATATGTTCCTTTGTAAGCTTACATTGCCTCCCTGTAAAACTTCCTGGGGTGTGGCTTAACATTCCATTTTGAATATTCCATTACAAAACAGGTGTGAGGACTAAGCAAGTACTTTTATTTATTTATATATTTTGCCTTATTTACATTTCTATATACTTTATGTCATTACTACACATTTGTTAATATTGACATAACTATTTATATTTTATAACTATTTATTTAGTGCTTAAACAACACATAAACACTGTCCTTGTGTATATTACTTTTACCCACCCCTACCAACCTAGTACCTGTGAAAAACCCAATGTATTCCCCATGAAATTATAAATTTATTTATATAATATAAGGGATATATATATATAGCAGAAGCAGGAGGGAGGATAACCCCACTGTGCATGCCAGGAGCCTCTAGTAGGAAGCTACTGGCGGAAACGGATTACACCAGGGAAAGGCTCCTACTCTTCAGTTTCCTGTACTGTATTTTGGAGATGCAGGACAACTATATGCAGCAGAAGAAATTAAAAGATAAGTACCCTATAGATGTAGTTTTAGACACTGTTTAAACAAAAACACAAGTGCTGTGGGGTAAAACTCCTTTCACATACAAGACCTGACAAGATCAAGTTCCACATTTTATACACATGTATTAGAAATAAAATGCACTAATTGGATAAAACAATTTCTAGAATTTTTTTTACTTTAATGTCAAAAATAAAGAAAATAATTAAGTCAAAATAGATCTCTAATTAAAAAAAAGAAGAAAAATATAAGAGAAAGATACATTTGCAGATGCAAAAAGAAATACAGTGACAAAGGTTCTGTAATCTGATGACATATGAATGTGCCCTTGGAAAGCAGCTCGATAGAACAATAGAAAAATCTTTGTCTTTATCAATTCATACGAAGAAATAAAAATATGCAAAAGGCAAGGTCAAGCAGATGGGACATCATCTGCAACTTATTGTCATACAAAAGTGCTATCCAAACATCAAACATATTAAGCATTAACACTTGCATTTATTAAACACAATGTAAATTCAAATGTATCCTTTTTAGTAAGCTTAGGGATTTAGCATCCTACCAGCCATATTGTCTGAGCATGTGACCTTGGATAAATGTCACTCTTTCACTTATTATTGTACAAATTCATGTTATTATTCAATGAATAACAAATCTAGTCCCATTAAAAGTATTATTTCTTTTGTTTAATTATACACTGTTTGGCTTCAGCTATGCTAACCTTCATGCCGCATGCTTTATACTGCTTTAAACTATTTAGTGCAAGTTTATGTAGAATGGTACTCATAAGATGGGCTTATTTGAAGAGTTCTGAATATTTTACTTCTGCTTTTCAATAGAGATTTTAAAAACTTTTCAACTCCTGGCAGCAATCGTAAGGAATTTTCTAATGCCAGAAGGCTTCCTGTTTCAACGTCTATTAACTTCAAATTCCAGCCAATATTTTTACTGAAAATAACAACTAAATAATATTGTGGTCATATTTTGTACATGGCCCCTAAAAAGTACTTCAAAATAATTGTTTATCATATATCAAGAAATGTTGGGTTTGCGCTTCTTACTAAATACCATTTTTTGTCTACCCGGCAACACAACTTTAAAGGGGAATTAAATTCATCCACCGAACCCTCCCTTTCCTTAAAGGACAACTAAAGCCACAGAACAACACTGAACCAGAAGTCAGGACACCTTGATATAAAACCAGTAATCTGTGTCTTACCTCTTATCTTGATATGGGTTGCTGGGAAATTTACCTAAATAACATATGGTTTGTGCTTTACTTCACAGCATTCTAGTATCACACAGTTTGGTCAACGACCATTATGTTCTGCACATGCTCAGTCCTTAGTCCTGGATCGTGGGAAAAGTAAGATTTTCAGAGCTTCGTTCCTGGCTATCCAAACATTGGTTGAAGTACGGGAGGTAAGGCATAGCTCCTTAAGCTCCCGGGCTTCAATCAATGTAGAAAAGGATAACGGTAGTTCACTATTGCAGTGAACTATTCCTTTAACAGTTATTTTAATACATGAATTATTGGATGGTGTGTACCCAGCTTTAGTAATTTCCATATATTTTAAATTGAATTCAAGTTGGTTGATTGACTGGGCCATTCTAGTAGCTTTATTTTCTTTCTCTAGAACCATTTCGGGGGTTTCCTTGGCTGTGTGTTTGGGATTATTATCTTGTAAATTTGGATTTCTTTGGCTGTTACCAATATCTGGTTTATTCTAAATTTCATGTCAATATCCCTGTTAGAAATATATTTACTAAGAATGAAATTGAAATTGAGCAGAGAAAGAGGTTTGTGCTACGGCAGATAGCTCTCACACTTGTCTCTCAGTCTGCCCCAACCTGATTCTTCTAACATCTCTAACATGGGCATGAATGCACCAGTGTTAGAAAAAAAGGCTGAGAGTACAATAACCAAAGAATTAATAAATAATATTTCTTACATAGTGCTGTATAAATCTGCTTGAATAAAATACATGGGACTTTTAGGGTTATTCAATAAAAGTTCTTATCGTTAAAAATGGTGCTAATTTTGCCCCAACCAATCAGACCAATAAACACTTTTATTGAATCTCCCGGTTGATGTATAAAAAATACCGCAATGGAGATCGAAAATGTAAAACTTGTTGACAAATGTTAACACGTGAGATTCAGCAGATACTGTGCCAGCACATTACTAAAATGCATATAAACATATCTGTAAATACAACTTGCAATCTTCCATCTACTCTTCAGTAATCCAAAGGTTGCCCAAGAATGTTAGAATTTGCTAAACTATAGAAAACCAGCTATTCTAATATTAGTTTTAGTGGTGCCTTATAAAATGCAGACAGTTAAAAATCTAATTTCTCTTCTGGCACCTTAATGAGTTAAACACAGTATAGTCAATTGCCTAGATATTGAAGCTATACTATTAAAGTGAGTAAGGAATGTCTGTCCATTCTGATGAATGCAATGTATTAACCTAAGTGACATCATTTATAATTGTTGACGAATCGCAGTTAGATGGTATGAACCATCAAAAGTATCTACCTGTAAACTAAACACGACTAGCTCTCAGCAAGCCTTTCGCTTCACTAACTGTGTCACTACCTGAATTCTAATCTAAATGGAAAGATGGTGTAACCAACAGTAATTCATGATTTATAAATACATTACTGTCATACAGAATAGCGTATAGATGCACCTAAGTGGGTAAGAGTCAGGCCTGTGAATGACTCACACCATCATTTATGCTGTAGTGAAGAATTTAAAGGGATATTCCAAAAAAAACCCCCAGAAAACTTGCATGTGCAAGTAACTGTGCCCTGAATAATAATTTATATTATTCTGAGCTCAAACATTTTAGTCGCTATTGGAATGCAATATATTTTATTTATTGCATTGTATGCCACTTGACACTACAGTGAAAGAAAGAGATATGGAAATAGTAACAGAGAAGCAGGAATATTATAATAACAATCAGGGAATCAAATGCAACACTATAAACAAGCAAGCCTGTGGTGTCAATACAAGCTCTAGCAAGAGAATGACTAGTCCTGGAACAATAACGCCCTCTACTGTCCCAGATTCAAACATTAAAATAAAATGTTCAATGTACAATAACTAAAGTATATTAAGTTATATTGCTAGGACCACAGGCTGATAACCACTACAAAACGTGTGAATATAAATAACATCTAATGATACTTTACAGAGGTACCAAGAGTCTTGAAACAGAAATTCCACAACCAATACTAATAACAATTACATCGATTATATAAAAATACTGTGTTTCTCTAACATGTGTGAATTGAGATTGGTGAAATCGGATTTTCAGGAAGTTACAAAAAAATCCCAATTCGAACCTAAGAAAAGTGAATGGGATTCGAAATTCCAAAGTTTAGAAAATAAATATTGTTTAATTTCTGGCCTTATATCAATATAGGTTAGGTCCCACTATGTGCGTTGTGTTCCGTGTTCTATTCTGCGAATGTAATTTAGAATATAATAGAAATCACGAGAATCAGTTCCCGCTGTATAATTTGCATTCCGAATCTATGAGGACCATTTTTTATCAGCATGCGTGTACAACTATTGGTCCGTGTGTGTCAGAATGCCACGCAAAACGGGGATGCAAAAAATAAAAAGCGGATAGGTGGACAAAGTTATTTTTTGCAGGTTCTTTTTGCGTTTTCTCTGTTATTTCCTGCTAATTTAGTGCGTTCTAATACAGACCTGGGAAATGGCCTAGGAACATCTACCAATGTAAAGAAGTGAAATAAAATAGTTAAATACCAGAAAAATTCTCACAAGCAGCTATACGATCCTTTATGGAGTTCGTTATCAAGTATTCAAGTATCAATTCAAAAAATAGGGATTATAAAATATTTGAAGATTTTGACTAATAGAAAATTACAAAAAAAAACATGATATCAGATATTCGATAAACCAATTGAACTTTCCAAGTTTCTAACAGTTTCAGAAAATTTTGTAAGTTTCACGGAATTTCAAAGCAGGTAAATTAGAACCAGTGTAGAAATTAACGAGAAACCAACTTCTATTGGTGAATCATGTTTTGTACCTTTTTTTTAACTTTTGTTGCCATTTTAAATATTTGTTGTGAAGAAAGCTAATTAATAGAGGCAGTTTTCTCACCCCTCCTGTGTATCATGGGAGTCTCCCACACTCCCGTGAAACCACCAACAACTGCGGCCGCAAGGACCAGGAAGCTCATTGTTTAAAAGTAAAACTAACCTTTGAAAGACAATATAGCAAAGTATCCAGTATTTTTGCGTTTCTTTAATTGGGACTGAAGGAGATAATCACAGATCTGCTATGGCATGCCCTTCAGTATTGCTGAACTGAAACAGTTCTGTAAAGAGGAATGGTCAAGATTTACTCCTGACCGTTGTGCATGTCTGATCAGGAACCACAGGAAATGTTTGGACATTGAAGTTATTGTTGCCAAAGGAGGTTCCACCAGTTATTAAATCCAAGGGTTTACATACTTTTTCCACCTGCACGGTGAATGTTTACATGGTGTGTTCAATAAAAACATGGAAACATTTAAGTATGTGCGGTATTAGTTTAAGCAGACTGTGATTGTCTATTGTTGTGACTTAGATGAAGATCAGATCACATATTATGACCAATTTGTGCAGAAATCCATATAATTCCAGAAGGTTCACATACCGGTACATTTACTTGCAACTGTATTTGTAGAATATCTCATTAAAAATAGCAATAAGCTAATAGCAAATATTTTTACTATCGGTTACTTCAGGTATAATGTACATAAAAGGAATAATGTACACATCAGGATATTTAAAATGAAGCCACATATATAGAAAATGATGATTGTGTGGAAAATGAAATGTCTGAGAAGCATATTGTTTATTACACCATCACTTTATGTTGCTGTGACCTAGGACTCATTTTAAAGGGACACTTAACTGGCCAGATATAAAGTTTTAACTACATTCCAGCTGTATCTATAATTCACAGGGAGGTAGGATCGCTTAAAGGGGAATTGTGGTCAAAAAATTACTTTAAGTAAATTGATAGGAATTGCTCCCCTGAGAATTTTTGCAATTTATTTCCATTGTTAGATATTTACATTTTTGTGCTTCCTGCTCTGAAACTGTCAGTCAATCTGTCCTGTGTCTCCGCCTCCCCTTTGCAGCCCCCCTGGTCCCTCCCACTCATGAACCCCATGGTCCCTCCAGTTGCAGGCCCCCCATGGCCCATTATCTTACAGCCCCATGTGGCCCTGCCCACTCGCGGGTGTCGTGGCCCTGCCCACTCGCCAGCGGCACTGCGCAGGAGAAGCCTCAGGAATGTCACAAGTCAGCCTCCCACCCATTAACTTTCTGGTCAGTCATTTCTGTATATCTTGGGCTGTGAAGCATATAGAGAGGTGGTTGATGGTTCGTTTAAAAGGAAGGAAACTGGCCTTTAAAAGACAACTATACTGTAAAAAATAACTTTTTAAAAATGGAAAGTACCTGGGGCAGGGCAGAAGGATTGATTATTCCTACCTTGTGGAGCTACAGTACAGTACACGTACAGTTTTTATCTGCCAGGTTATGGCCCTGGGCCTTCCTGTAGCAAAGATAGTGCTGAAGCATTCAGGAAGACTGGCAGAAGCAGTTTTCTACCTGCTGCTGCTCCACATAGAAAGAATATTGGTTGGTAGAAAGTATTAATCCTACCTCCCTAGCCCAGGTACTTTTTACCGTTTTTGAAAAAACTTTATACGCAATATAGTTCTCCTTTAAATTTATCATCCGGGGCTTGATTTGTGGCCTCTGAACAACAGATGGCGCTCTGTACCGAACTGCTTCTAACTTCTGCGCATGTGCACCTATAAAAATGATAGAAAGCAGATCAGGAGAATTTGCCGATCAACAGACGCAGCAAGTGGAGTGCTGGCAGGTAAGTTTAACCCATGGATCTGCTGTGTTCTATTAGTCACAGGGAGGTGGGTATAAGCAATCCTACATCCCTGTGAAATAAAGATACAGCTGGAAAGAAGTTAAAATATCTAGCTTAGTTTCCATTTAAAGGAAGACTGCAGGCTTTTATTTATCCATATATTGAGTATTTCTGTCCCACTGGGGTTACTGGAGTAAGGAAGTAAAGTTTAGACTTATTTTACACAGCTTTCTCATTTGTTAAGAGCTGCATACAAAAGTAAATGATTTATCATTTGTATCTGTGGTTTCTTGGCTATATACCAGGACAACATATCTTGTAGACCATAGTGCTCCTTTAAAGGGTATGTCCACCCTCAGATAAAACATTTTCCGTAGTGTAGGGTCTCCCCTCCCAACCCTTACAGCCATATTTATATTGGAAAAAAAGTCCCAGAATCTTAAAGACAAGAAAGAAGCAGGGAACTGGATGATTCACAGACTCTCTTCCAGGAAGAAAGAGAACCATAAGGAGCAGAGATGTAAGGTAATGATTTTTTCACACTATACAGTGGGGCAAGTAGTGGGTTGAATTTTAGTTTTGGGGGTGGATATGCCCTTTAAAGAACAATTGTAGAGTTGTAACTCTGCCCCCCTTAGGGACCAGGGCCTAACCAATAGGAAGACACGCTGTGAAAGAAGTGATTATTCCCATTGGATAATTCCCAGACTTAGGTAAGGCAAAGCTTGGACAGTACAGTAGTACTTGCAAATATTTAGATCATTTCTCACATCCACAGTAATGTTTACGTTTATTCAACATATAAAATACAAACAAAATTGCTAAAAAGTAAAAAGGAACAATAAACATAGATCTTTAAGTGCATATTTATCTTGTGAATGACTTACAGACATTCCCTGTGTTGTCAAAGCTGGTTAGGATGTCAGCAACATTTGTTAATCCAGAATTTTGCCTACAGATAAAAAAGAAAAAAAGTAATGTGCGTATCTGACACAAAAAGAGAACTATTCCTTTAAAGTAGTGATTAAAGACCGGGAGTTAAAGGACCTATTCCTTACCTTCCATTCTTCAATCACTCGACCAGGATCCAGAATCAAAGATAAGTATATTTACCCAGCACACGATCCACTGCAGCTCAATGGAAGGTAAGGAATAGGCCCTTTACCTCACGGTCTTCAATCACTGCTTTAAAGGAAAGTCAGCCGTAAATTTGTTAGTTCCCTCTAATATATTTGTATATAGGTTATCATAACCCCTTACAAACACCTCTGATCTGTAAATGCATTGTTAATATACTAACAATCATCAACTGACAACCGAAGGATGAATCAATCACACAACTACACATGAACAAGACTTCGTAGACACAAATACATCTAACTATCAATGTATCCATACCTCCTCCAAACCATAATTTTTAGCTAAAGCAATCTGAAAACCACCTAATGTACTAAATGTTTACACTAAATTTACTTTTAATTTACCTTGATTTGCATTTTATGAAATATTGTGTTACAGCTCAACCCTTATCTCTGGAACACAATTTTAAAACCTGCATGACTAACTGTGCTCTGAATCAAAGTTCAAAGCTACTCAACCATTTATTCATTTCCTATCTAATTTACTGTACGTGCACTGAAAGTAGCAGTTATTTTAATGTGAGTAAAAGTGGGAAAGGCTAGAAGGTTGCGGAATGTTAAGTTAATGGAATTAATGCTTTAATTAAAACTCTTTCTTGTTTGAGTCTGGCCATAAAAGCTGGCTGTTTACAGTAAGGTCCTTGAATACTTTCATATTCAATAATTCTTATATGCTTCTGTTTGATTGTAATGTCAGTCTCTCTAATGCTCTTTAGACTGGGGGGAAAACAGAATAAACATACCGTAAGCACAAAGCAAAAGCAGTAGAAAAAGCAAACTTCAGGTAAGTACCGCTGAGGTTCTAAGAAAAACCTTAGTGATTTAGGTCCTCCCCCTGGGTACTATATCTGGCAGAGAAGGAGCAGGGAAGTGGTGAGTTTGAGGGCTAGGCCACACTAGCGCGTTTTTCGCGCGTTTGCGTCCGCGTTTCGCGCTCGCGTTTGCGCCCGCGATTTTCGCTAAAATGGAAATCGCGGGAACGCAAAAATTCCCGCGATTTCCGATGCGCATGCGATTGCGCGTCCGTTCGCGTTATGGTAACGCATGCGTTCACCATTTTTGGTGCGTTAACGCATGCGTTTCCATAACGTGAAAAGGCGAAAACGCACGCGCAAAACGCGAACGCGAGCGCGAAACGCGCAAGAATCGCGCACACAATCGCGTGCGATAACGCTCGCGATTTTGTGCGCGATTCCTATGCGTTGCAGTGTGGCCTCACCCTAATTCTCCTTTTAATAACTAGAATCTGTGGGAGACTGTCCACAAAAAAAACACCATAATAGAAGAGCTTAAGTTTGGAATACATCATTTAGATAATGCCATTCTAACTTTGTATGTAATGTACGAACAGTCTCTCCTATCGCTATTAGGATTCAATGGTTATATTGTAGTTAAAGGATTATCTGGTTCATTTCTATACAAGTATAACCTATCACTTTTCTAACAGACTAAACTTTACCTTCCAGTCTTGCTATTGAAAAAGCCTGGTCATGAAATGGAATGATTCCCTTAACCCAGGAGCACCATGGAGACATGGAAAGGAAGCCATGATTGGATAATAGTGAAAGTAAGTAGAAGTTCATTTGAAGCTTTAACAATTGTGATTAAAGGGTAACTGCGGTCTCCATATAAGTGACATTTATTAATAAGAACCCATTCCTACCTTTAAAGGACAACTCCACCCTCATAAGAACATCTTTTAGAAAGAATGGCCTTGTTAAAATATGTTGATCTATCATACTTTGTCCTATGAATTCATTACTGTATGCCTGCTATGCTTCTGGGTGCCTTATGGAAACTGAGCAATTTAGAAACCTGTACTGAGCCTTTACTGAGCCTGGGCATGCTCAGAAGAGGCATCTAGGGGATTAGCATTCAATCATTGGCTGTGCAGTCAACTGTCAAATCCATAACTGACAGTTGCTAACTGGAAGAACCAGGAAGCAGAAACCGGGGCAACAAGACATTGTGCGGGATTTCAGGTTAGACTAAAGGTTCATATTTTGGGAGGGTGGGGCTTCTTACACAGCACATCACGTGACTGTCACACACTTTCTTGTTTATTCCGACTGTCTGAATGTAACTTTAAAGGGAAAGTTTAGTGGAAAATATTATTTTTTAAATTCTTAGTTTATATTATGCATACCTGATTACTCTTAAAAACAAAAAAAGGGGAGGCCACTACTTTAGCTCAGTATAATTATTCAAAACAATACAATACGGCACCACCTATATATTCAAATATGTCAGTACCCTTAGATATCATATAGGTACCCGTATTATATGGGTATATTGCCCAGGGATGCGCCCATTTCCCTTTCTGGCAAATTATCATAATCCTGACTATATATATCACAGAAACAAACCTGAAGTAAACCTAGTATTAATATCTGCAGTGGTATATATCCTTATAAAAATCACTCAGCTATGTCACTAAGTGACTCATTTCTTATATTTCTTATATCCCACTGCTCCTCCCATTCCGGTGTTCATGCCTGGACAATGACTCAGCATTTTTTGATGTGTTTAACTTCACTAACAGAACCTGCTGGAGCTGCTTCCTGTCACTTCATAACCAATATCTCTCTCCTCCACAAAGATTTGTTTAACCTCATAGATGCTGGGCTGGGATGTTCCTTTCTACTGAGTTTAAGTTACAGAAGGTAGCTTGGGGGATTTAAGGTGGAAATAGGGACAAGGCTAGAATTTAAAATGTGAATGGGGTGAAGGAATCCGATACTTATGTATTATAAGAAATAATGCGCCCCTTCACATTATAATATAAGGACATTACGCCACCTCGGAGTTCCCTGCCCTGTATAAAAGAACTCGGCCTACGGCCTCGTGCTTCTATATGGTCAGGGAACTCCTCGGTGGTGTAATATCCTTTTATTACACTGTAAGGGGTGCATTATCCCTTATATCATATCACAAAAGATCCTAACCACTTCACCAACCAACATTTACACACTATTAAAAACACTTTTCATACATGGACACTCACGCATACAACCATAGGGCCACTTACATTTCTGCATATAGATAATGAACAACCAGCGACTTACTGTATCTTATATTGCTAATTATTCTACATATTCTCTTCCATTTTGAAAAATCATTTGAATTTTTACCCCTTGCAATCCCCTGCTGTTGACATTAGTGAGCTGTCATTTCTAACAGTCCTTCTTCTTCCCAGGATGCACCACTTCCTTGGAATGTTCCGAACAGTAATTTCTAGTGAATGGCTGTTGGATGGGTCAAACATGCTCAGATCAATCCATAATGGTCACTATAAGGGGTCCTTCAAACAGGAAGTCAGTATTTCAGAAGCATTTATTTATACACAGAAAAAATGCTGAATGCGCAGATTAAGGTCATTATAATGGAAAAGTACTGCAATTTTTTCTTAAAGGGTATCTCCAAGCCAGAAACAGAAAGGTTCCGTAGTGCTGGTTACCCCAGCCCACCCCCATCCACCATGTTAGGTTTGTAAAAGAAACCCCATAAACAGACTTACCACTGATTGTTCCCTCAACGCTCTTGCTCCTGGTTCCGTTCGCCGGAATTTGCAAACAGGGGCCGGATCAGCAGCTGAGTCTATGATTAGCTGAAAGTAAACCAATCACAGACAAAGTTGCCGGCTATGCAGAGAGCTGAGGGAGCACAGTCAGGTAACTCTGTTTCTGGGGCTTCTTTCACAAATCTTATATGGCGGTTGGGGTGGTCTGGGGTACCCTACACAACGGGAAAAAGGGTTTAAAGCTAGGGGAAGAGTCAGCCATAATGGGATCTGGGGGGAGAAAAGAGCTCCCCTGCGCATGCTAGAAACTTCAACAAGGAAAGGAAGTAGCAGGCATCTTGGTGCCTCACAGACAGCTCCTATTTCAATTTCTGGGACTTTGAACAGGCACTGCAGGAGAACAATTTGGAACAGAGAAGTAAGGTAAGGATTTTTTAACACTACACAGTGGGGGAAGTAGTGGGTTAAATTTTAGTTTTGGGGGTGGACATGCCCTTTAAAGGCTTATGCATTTGCACTGAACCTCCCCTTTAAAAGTCTATAACATGAGAAGCTAGAGACTCATTATTGGCCCTTGTATGAAGAACACAGTTACCTTTTAAGGTTCCTTTAATGAGGAATAACTTGAGAAATGTAGTTTTGGATTAACTTTCCAATGAATCAATATAAATAAAAACTATACCTTATGCAAACACTGTATTCGGGGTACAAATTGCTGGTACACTGAAACCAGGATCGAAAGTCATCTTCTGAGATCTCCTGTTTAATTTTAGTCATTGAAAACAGACTGAAGGAATTAAATCTTCTGACAGATACTTTTTGAAGACTGTCATCAATGTGTTCTTTTCTTAGTGCCTAAAAATACAATAAATCAGTAAAAACATAGATCACTCCAACACAAATACAATTACTCTGTATTTGGATTTTGCAGCCTTTGACAAAAACATTATTACATGTCCACCCTCAAAATTAAAATTTAACCCACTACTGACCCCATTGTGTAGTGTTCAAAAATCCTTACCTTACATCTCAGCTCCTTATGGTTCTCCTGCAATGCCTGTCCAAAGTTCAGAAAAGTGAAGAGTAGGAGCTGTCTGAGTGTCATCCGGTGCCTGTTATTTCCTTGTCCTCCTAGAGGACTCTGGCATGCGCAGGGGAGTTACTCCTCCCCTGCAATTTTTTTAACACTACACAGTGGGGCAAATTGTAGTTTTGGGGGTGGACATGCCCTTTAAAAAAAATTTCCATTGGTAAATATGGATAGCAGTACTTCTTGTTGTTATTGTAGGTACTTTTGGTTTAAGTTCCCATGCCTGATTTTATTAATGATGTGCCAACAAGCTAATCTTATTAAAAAATCAAGCCAACTAAATAAAGTTATTTTTTTGTCTGAAACAGAATTATTCTCAAAAAATTGAAGATGCAAAAAAACAAAAAAAAACCACCCGAAACTAGAATTAGATTAATCATGGTTATATATATATATATATATATATACACTAGCAAAATTGTGCCCGTTTGTGCACAATGGAAATTATGTGTGTGTATGTTTTGCTATGTGTGGATATAGTGGATATAGAATCTTTACACAGGTATATTTGAAACTGTTACTCAGACAGTCACTAGCTTCCAGAGGAACCAAATAGGATAATCCTTCAGGTCTGAGAGTAGACCCAGGCAATCCTGCTACACTGTGTGGTTGAAACTAAACATGCTAGGTTAATACTTATTACTATTCACCATGGCAAGTGGTGATGGTACCTCATATATTATAACAGAAGGTACCTCACAGCATCATGTTATTGTAATAGCATTGCCCTAATAATCTAATGTATAAACAAAATTTCTCATTCCCAGTTTACCTTAAAAAAATGGATTTATCCTTTATATACTCTTATACAGATCTAATTGAAACCTGCTACCTGATAACTGCTTTTTATTTCAGTATTACAGTAAATCCTTGGTATACCTGCCTGGCTTTACCACTAAGCAAAATGCTAAGGACTTGCAAGCGAGCACCTTCATCCCAACCATTAATAGAGGCTGCCAATTCAAATTGTTCTAACCAATCAGTCCACTCCCTAGTTCCCTATCAAATGGATCAGATTTAAAAATAGGTTTGGCAATTGGGCCTGGTAGAGCTACTGAGTCTAATTGGGGAATTTCATCAACAGGTACAAGGACAGGAGGATTCATAGCTTAAAGGATAAGTGCAGTGTAAAATCAAGTTATGTTTATTTGGAAGCTGCAGCTTTAAAAATACCGTTGCCATATTTGTTTTTTCCCTATGTCCCCTCCAGAGCCTAGCTTTGTGCCTTGGAAGTTGCTGACATCTGTTACTACTGGTTTGCTGAATGTAAGCTCCGCCCCTCTGAGATTTCCTCTGCTTTCTTCTCCAACTCCTGCTTGAGCCTCAAACAGTAATGCCTGTGAGTTCCGTGCACTCTCCTGCTTGAGCCTCAAACAGTAATGCCTATGAGTTCCGTGCACTCTCCTGCTTGAGCCTCAAACAGTAATGCCTGTGAGTTCCGTGCACTCTCCTGCTTGAGCCTCAAACATTAATGCCTGTGAGTTCTGTGCACACTCCTGCTTGAGCCTCAAAAGGTAACGCCTGTGAGTTCCGTGCACTCTCCTGCTTGAGCCTCAAACAGTAATGCCTATGAGTTCCGTGCACTCTCCTGCTTGAGCCTCAAACAGTAATGAAACAGTAAACTTCCAAGGCACAAAGCTAGGCTCTGGAGGGACATAGGTAAAAAAAAAAATATGGCAACGGTATTTTTAAAGCTGCAGCTTCCAAATGAACATAACTTGATTTTACAGTGCACTTATCCTTTAATACAGAGAACAAATGTATAAAGAAAACAGGGAGAATAAATGGTATTACCAGCACCGCTGCCACCAATTTCTACCAGATCACTGTTTTATGGAAGGATTATGGGTAGCATGGCACACAGTGGGTTTCTCTGGTGGTCTGGCACAAAGCAGACAGTGCACATAAACAGGTTCCCCACATAACATGTGCAGTAATCAGGGGTGTCCCTGTCTATGGTGTACCACTTTATATATTGACCAGGCCTGTATATTGTGTGTCCTTGTAAGTTGGTATACACATATCTGTTGCCTTAGAGTTTGTATCCAATAAGGTAAATTGTCTGTCCAATAATCTGTCCTCCCAACAGGTGGTAACAGGGTCTTATACACAGGATCTTGTGTTGCAGTCAATAGCTCTCCAAAGCACACACCACAATCCACTTTCACTTTCTCTCCTCCTACCATAGACAGCAGGGATGTCTTGCATTTTATTACTCACTGACACCACCTGCAGGCTGGATGTGGTACAAAGGAGCCTTGGTGTATATGTCCATTACAATACATTTCACAGTTCAGTCAATCAGCGCACTCAATCACTCAACAGTGTTTCTGAAACTTTTTATCCAACAATCAAGATAATATTTTCACGTTTCGACTAGGCACAGCAGTCCTCAGATATCCAGTCTTTATCGTTAGCGTGTGTAGCAGATTTCTGAGTGCTCCCTTTCACAGTCGGCCTCAGAATAGTTGGGAAGTGCCTGAACATTATTTTTTGCCCACGGTCATCTCCCTTAAAGTACAGGGAGTCAGCCGTGGCTGACGGAAATTTGCAGTCTCAAGCGGAGAATGCTCAGAACCGTGTGTAGATGTGTAGAGTGATCTTGAGAAAATAACAGACATAAGGTTAAAGGACAATTATACTTACCATTTCCCTGATCCACTCCTGCAAAGTACCCAGGGTGAGGACCTAAAACGCTAAGTCCTCACCTCTGGGTACTTTACAAAAGTCCTGTACTACTTACTTGTAATCTCCCTCGTCGATCCGGTCTGATCCTCCTGACTGGCACTGTCAGTGACAGTCCGGGAGGCAGCCAATGGGAAGACACGCCTCCTTGCAGAGCATTTCTTCCCATTGGCTACCTCGTGACCTGTCACTCAAAGTGCCAATGAGGAGGATCGGACCAGAGCGACGAGGGAGATTACAAGTAAGTAGTGCAGGACTTTTTTAAAGTACCCAGAGTTGAGGACTTAGAGTGTTAGGTCCTCACCCTAGGTACTTTGCAGGAATGGATTGGGGAAATGGTAAGTATAATTGTCCTTTATTCTCAGAAAAAAGACCAAAACATCGCTGTTTTTGCACCCTCAATAAAAGGTTGAATGAAGACCTAGTTGTAGGCAGGAACCTCCCACCTACACCTTAACCCTATGCGTGCTCCCTAAGAATATAAAAAACAACCTTTATTATAGTATAAACCCAATAAAAACCATAAATGATCTGCATGTCAATAACACTTAAAAATAGTTACAAAAACTTCAAACTCAAACAAACCTGCAAGTTCGTAGTATTAATACAGACAAAGTAGCAAAAAACAAAGCTGTCCAACCGGACTGGATACTACAAACAGCAAAGATGGCCACAATGATATAGCGAAAGGATACACTACGTAAATAAAAAATAACAGAAAAAAACCAACACAGTTTAAGTAGCTAGAGCTAGTTTACCTAACCATTACAATTATGCTCACAGAGAAGGACCCTACACCATACATAAAAAGGGCTAGGAAAAAGCATCGACCAAGGCAAACTAACTCCTTATAGGAAACAAGTAAGAGACCACAATTCATTAAGTCCTTTAGGAGCCAGCGTATTTAATCTCTTTATCCATTGGGATTCAAGCTGTAACAGTTTTTTATCACGAGGTATCCCTTGATATGTAGTAGGGACATGATCGATACCCATCCATTTCAACAAAGCCAAATTATGGTTGGCCACTTTAAAATGTTTCGCCACCGACTGCTCGCCATAGTTTATTAGTTTATTAAAACTGTCAAGTTTATCAGATAAAGCTGCTCTCATAGTTAGTCTATGATTACTCAATCGATCACAAAGACTAGTAATGGTCTTGCCCACATAATAATAGCCGCCAGGGCAAATAATGATATATATGGCATAGCTAGTAGTGCAAGTCAATCTATATCTAATGGTAAATCTCTTTCCTGATGACGGATGTGGGAAATCCTTGCCGCTTACCATATAATGGCATGCTTGACATCCCAAGCACTTATAACACCCAGCAGTAGATTTATTTAACCAAGTAGATGTCACTTCACTGTGTGCTCTTTTAATGTCAGTATTGACCAATAAATTGCTAAGATTAGCTCCTCTCCTATAGGCACATCGCAGAGATGCATCATGAAAAGGCAAGGTCATATCATTTTTGATAATGTCCCAATGGTTGTATATCACATCCTTAATCCACTTGCTGGAGTATAGTCCATGCAGAATGTTAGTGTTGTTCCGTCTACAGTCTTATCTTTAACTTGGTGGGACTTTGTATTACAAAGTGCCTTTTGCATTTGTTTATCCAATAACTTAGCCTCTCATCAAAAACCTGGATCTCATTTCTTTAAGTTGTGCAAGAGCTTTGTCCATATCCGTATTGTTTCTCAGAACCCTTAAAAACTGAGAGTAAGGAATACTATTTTTATGTTGAGGAGGGTGAAAACTAGCTGCATGTAACAATGTGTTACGATCTGTGCTTTTCCTAAATAATGTGGAACCCAGTCTGTTATCATGAATGAAAACTCTGAGATCTAAAAAATCTATATTATGTTTATTTTCCTGATACTCACGCGGGCGGTCAACCGAAGGTGGAGTGCATGTGGAGTCGATATATATACACACACATCATACATTTACACACTGTTAAGTATTGTTTTTAGACAATGGCTGCTGCATCTGCCAATAACACTGTTTAATCTACTTTAGTTTGTTTGTTTTTTGCATATTAAATTTAATTTTATATATTAAAATAAAGCTTGGTATTTAATGGCAAATATTGCTATGCATATTTACCAATGGAATTGTTGTACCTTTTTTAAACTGTTTAGAAACTCACTAAAGACTTGCTCTAATATCTAAATATGCCACATATGCTTAAAAAAGATGGAAAACTACTTTAAAACTACTGTAAAAAAGATATTTTACATAACTTAGAGTATTCTAATAAATATTTTACATAACTTATAGAGTATTCTAATATATATTTTACATAACTTTCAAAGTATTCCGATGCTACCTAAGCATAGGTGCAGCTACATAAGGTTCATATAAGAAAATCCAAATTGGATAGTCACTAGATTGTTCAGAAGGATTTGGCCAAGCAATCCCTTTATTTGCTTCTAAAAGATTGGAAGACAAGGCCTTGTCAATTGGACACTATCGCCCTGTGTGTACTGAGCCTATAGATTAGTCTAGATATAGTTTTTAAGAATATAATACATAGAATATTATATTTTCACTGCAACCTAATATTTTCAATGTCCAAATCAGTGACCAGATCTGTCAGAAATTCAACTGGACTTGTCGATTCATTTTATCCATTTCCCCAGTCTTCAATAGGTTACTCAATCTGTCACACAGAAATATTGCAGAGGAGCACATTTCTTTTGATCATTAGACTACCGATCAGTTAATTGATCCAAAGTCTTTTTATTTGTTAGCAATATTTTTCAAGAAATAATACAGATAGAAAGTGCTCATTCTACATAAGCAAATCAGTATTTTAGCAGAGGAAGTGTCTCTGTATATTTCATATTTCCATAATTCAGAGGACACCAAGGGCATGTCCATCTATAAGTCAAAAAACTGGTAACTTGTCAGTTATCTGCCCGCAACCCCAACTGCTATTTTTACTATTTTATTATATGCATTTGTAACCAGATATTTAATGCTAATTTCTATTCCATTCTGTCAAATGTATATTCCCTCTCTCTATGCTCAATGAGCTATTTATAAGTTTATAAATGTGCAGTGTAGGCAGCAAGGGGGAAAAGCAGTCAAAGCCTTGATTGACTGCATGGAGGGAGTGGCCAGCTTACTCTGCCAGAGTATCTGGTTAGTAATGCAGGTAATAACATGCACAATATATCAGTTGGGGTTGGGGGCAGGTAACTGAAAATTTGCCGGGGGGGGGTTGTTTTTTGTGTAGATTTAACATGTTTTCATTTTCCAGGGCATTATTTAAAAAAGGCATAGTATAAGAGCTTAAGCTCTGTATGAAAAAAGGATAGTTGTGTTAGAAACCCCCACGCTTGAGAATCAACAAAAAGTATAAAATATCAAAAAAAACACACATTCTGGGCCAAAACAACATAGAGGAAGCTGCTTTTTAATTCTGCATGGACTAGCTCCACTGTAGTTTTTACATCTGCACAGTTAGAGGATGTCATTACCTATTCATTAAGAGTATGTCCACTTTAAAATAATAATTTTCTGTAGTGTAGCCTCCCTCCTCCCAACCCTAAACAAATGCTTTATATCCTAAAAAAGGTTCCGCCGAAACATACTTACCAGATCGGGTTCCCTCAGCTTCAGCCCTTAATGCAACTTCTGGGAAATGTTTGCAAAAAATAATAATAATAAGGAATGAATTTGTTTATGTGTTGATGTGTGTGTAAAATACAAAATCACAGCACTGAAATTAAAGGAGAACTATAGTGCATATCAAATTTATTTAAAAAGCAGTTTAAATGAAAAGTACCTGGGACAGGGAGGTATGATTGGTACCGGTATAATTTTTATGAGGAGTGATAGCATGAAGAAAACTGTTTCTGCCAGGTTTCCTGGGTGCTTCACCAAAGCAACCCTATCGGAGCTACAGAGAGCTCCAACAAAAAGGTCCCCCTAAAAAAACAGGCACCTCATGTAAGTCCCGGTGGAGTGAGTGAGATCCATGTTTCTTATGTGATCGTATTGCTATACCCTACTTGCACAGCACTTTGTCCAGTTTGGGGAGGTATGGGACTGATATGGGATGTATATGAATGTGAATAATGCCTTACTTTTTTTGATCGATGAAGTGGGTGTGCCTGTTTTTTTAGGGGGACCTTTTTCTTGGAGCTCTCTATGTCCCTGATGTGTTGGTTTTGTGCATGCTGTGTTCCCCAACCCCCCCCCCCCCACTACCACTACTGAATTTACAGTGTTTCACGTGGTCATTATTATTATTGTGGATTTATATAGTGCCAACATGTTCCGCAGCACTTTACAATTACATGGATACATTCACATCAGGCCCTGCCCTGAAGAGCTTACAATCTAAACACATTTATTTAACACATACAACCTATCAGTATGTCTTTTTGATTGTGGGAGAAACCAGAGTGTCCGGAGGAAACCCACGCAAGCACGGGGAGAACATACAAACTCCTTGCAGATGTGTCCAAGGGTGGAATTCAACTCAGGACTTCAGTGCTGCAAGGCATCACTGCTCATATTTATAGTTGTGTTTTTCTGTGTTCTTCCAGTCTTCCAGACATATGTAGTTAGGAGCTAACCTGCTGTAGCTCCTTAACATAACAATATTGAGAATACTCCATGCAGGAGAAGTATATTATTACAAATGCACACATATATCATAGTTGCAATTGACACTAATTTATGTATCCCCAAACCCCAATTTTCCTCAATATCATTGATCTTTTCCCTCCATTCTTGGGAAGATGTACTCATTACACATTATACATGAGGTCCCTGTCTTGAGAAGCTTACAATCTGTCTTTACTAGCAGATTTTCTGTGCTATGTACGGAGAGACGTTTTCGGCTTTTTCCGTCTTAAAGTCATGTTAATCCATGTACCAAGGGTTAACGTGACTTTAAGACATAACTAACAGCAGTTGCAGTATGCAAAAACGGTGTCACGCAACTGCCGCAATAAATGTACCGAGCCGATAACGGCTCTTTAAGAAAAATAGCTGGCGTTAAAAAATTGCTATTTGCTCAGTGTATCTGTTGTATTCAATTAAATCAACTGGACTTGAAATGTAGTTCTTGGAGACGTTTCGCTAGTCATCCGACTGGCTTTCTCAATTCAGAATGACTTGTACAAGAATCTGTGGCAATTATGTACCCTGGAAAATCCCAATTAGCATATCACAGACCAGGTGTTAAGGGTGTGATTGGATAGTGGCTAAGAGGTGTTATAGGAACGCCCAGAGTAAGGTGTTAAAACAGCACTGTACAGGCAGACAGTTGGTGTCGAACCCCCCCACCTCTATTTAGGGTTGGTTTCTTTATTTTCACATAAATGGCCTCCTAACACCTCTCTTGAACCACGTTCCTTCGCCAATATGTTAACATAACAATCTTCAAAGGTATGTCCTTTATCCTTAAGATGCAGGTACACGGCTGAGTCCTGACCGAGGAACTGGCTCTTCTGTGCTGGGCCATACGTTGATGCAGTGCTGTTTGGTCTCCCCCACATATAAATCAGAGCATTCTTCACGCACTGCACTGCGTATATGATGTCGCTTTTTTGGTTTCGGTATTGGGTCTTTCGGATGTACCAATTGCTGCCTCAGTGTGTTGTTCGGTTTAAAGCAGACAGGGATACGATGTTTTTTGAAAATTCTTCTTAATTTCTCGGAGACCCCTGCTACATATGGGATGACCATGTTCTTCCTCCTGTCTGCTTTTCCCCTTCACTGTTGGTATTGTGTTCTTTTCTTTCCTTCTACTTCTTTTGACAAAGGCCCAGTCTGGATATCCACAAGTTTTAAGGGCTCCTCTGAGATGTTTCATTTCTTTAGCCAACTGTCTGCCATGTACAATGCTGTTTTAACACCTTACTCTGGGCGTTCCTATAACACCTCTTAGCCACTATCCAATCACACCCTTAACACCTGGCTGTGATATGCTAATTGGGATTTTCCAGGGTACATATTTGCCACAGATTCTTGTACAAGTCATTCTGAATTGAGAAAGTCAGTCGGATGACTAGCGAAACGTCTTCAAGAACTACATTTCAAGTCCAGTTGATCTAATTGAATACAACAGATATACCATGACCTGGATGAATGAGAACCTTTAATTGAATACAACAGATATACCATGACCTGGATGAATGAGAACCTTCACAAGCATATTTGCTCAGTGCATTTCCTAGAGAAGGCAACAGAGAGCGATACCGGCATAGCCCTACAGATACTTCTCCTTTAATCTTATATAGACAACACAGGGAAGATGATAATGGTTGACAATATGTTGCATTACCTGCCCTAGCAGTTTCCATCTAGCCCTTGCAGCTCCTGAGTTAGTGACCTTATTGCAAACAGCCTCTGCACCAACTGCTTCTTCAGGATTCACCTCTCCCCGGGTTTTACTTTCCATGTCTCTGCAGAAACAGCCACCCTGCACCTTCCTGTGTGCAACATAGAGAGAACTCACACAGCTACTCAGCTTGTCACTGGGCGACTTCCGGCAACATGCGCACGTGACACGCTAAGCCCTTCCACCTCGGGTTCGCAGGTCCAATCGCAAAAGAAGGGAGGCGGTCTTCTGTGGAGGCGCTTTTCTTTTGACGTCATCACCACGCGACTAGTGTTTACCTTGTCATGACCATGTGGAGTAAGTTTGAATTCAACCACCTGACACCTCTGGGAAGTGTGGAACGTTTATAGCCGGTGACAGTGTTAATATGAATGGATGAGGAACTGGAAGGAGGATTATTATAACCCCAGGGCAAAGCTGCAGGAAGAAGCACTGAGACCACAATGTGTTCTTTAGGGTATCTGTAGGTGATTGCTCAAAGGACAACCATTACTATTAAAGGGGAAGTTCAGTGCTAATACATATACCTTTAGTAAAAAGAACAGTATTTTACTATCCCAATGGCCTTAACCTGCCCATTCATCATTTTGTCTGTGTATAAATAAATGCTTCCGAAATACTGACTTCCTGTTTGTAGGACCCCCAATAGAGACCGTTATGGTCTAGCCCTTGACCCAGCGCCTGGTTGATTCAGTTGCTCAGTAGAGATCTGAGCATCTCTGACCCATCCAACAACCAATCAATAGAAATTACTGTTAGGAACATTCCAAGGTAGTGGTGCATCCTGGGAAGAAGAAGGACCATTACAGAATCTGAAATGTCATCTCGCTAATGTCAGCAGGGAATAGCAAGGGATATAAATTCAACTGATTTTTCAAAATGGAAGAGAATATGTAGAATAACTAGGTATGTGTAATATAAACTAAGACTTTTTAAAATAATGTTTTCCACTGAACTTCCTTTTTAAATGCAATAAGTCAATGCAACCCTGCAAGGGAAGAGTGCCCTCCAATCAGCTGATGATCTAGGATGATAAATGGCAGCAATGGAACAATGTATTTCTATTTAATTGATCAGTCCATCTAATTTACTTAAAAACAAAGCTTATTAGTCAAAATAATTTCTCCAATGGGGTTCGGCAGTAGATTTCTTTTTGAGCTATTGTTTTATCGAACAAATCAACCCAAATGTAAAACAATGAAACATAAGGGCACAGTATATGAAATAGGTTTGCCAGATCAGTAAAAAATCAAGCGATACTTATTAAAAACACATGCAACGTGTTAGAATGGATACTGTTTACTTGTAATTAATGCAGCCCTGAGAAGGCTGCAGCTTTGCACGAAAATCTTGCACTATCCACGCAATCCCGGAAACATCGCCACCTGCAAGGTTTAGAATTAAATAACTGCAAAGATGACTCTGAAGATTTGGATGGTTCTTCAACCAGTGAAATGTATTGTGCATAGAATCAGTACAAGTGCACAAACTGTGAAACAAAGATTTGACACTGGGTACCTTGGAGTTTTAATTAATTACCGAAATTTTTCAAGCAGCAGCATTTACAGGCATTACACTTCTTGGCAAGTAAGTATCTTTTAACAAATTACCAGAATCATGGGACATTATTTATGATTAAGGTATTTTTTTGTGGTCTCCAAACAAGTTAAGGTTAAATAAAAGCCTGCAGTCATTACTTTAAAATTAACCCAGAATTGTAGCCTGTTAGAAATTATATGAATGCTCATATAATATAAAAGTACCCAGTATGAGGAGCTAAACCACTAGATCCTCACCCCTGGGTTAAGCTACTAATACCCAGCCTTACCTCTTAAACTTGCCCTCAATGACACACTCTCCTCTGCTCTTCTTAAACATTGTGTCTTTCTATTGGTCAGCTCGTGACATGGAAGTGAAGACCAGCGCACTGGCAATGGCAAGTTTAAGTGAAATGTGTGTGTTATTAGCTGAAGGAAAATCACCCGAAACTTTGTGTGATATGATGTGTGATCAGAAATAAATATAATTCTTGATTTGGAGTGCAACCCTCAACTGTATTTATTTTGGATGTCTATGATCCACCAAGGGTTGGATTTAGAGTTGTGAGCACCCAGACTTGGATAGAGTGCAGAGGATTGTACACTTTCCAGTTGTTTTGGAGCCTATTTTGTATAAACAGGACATGCCTTTTATAAAGGTTTGTTTGTCCCCCATTTCAAAATAAAAATGGTGTACAGTTAAAGGGCATGTCGACCCCCAAATCTAAAATTTGCCCAAGTGCCCCTTTATAGTTTTAAAAAATGGGGACTTTTATTTGTATTTTGTGAAGTACTTTGCTCCAATTACCATTTTTAGAATTAAAATTTAAAATTAAGGCAGTGCATTTATTATTTGCAGATATATTTTATTTGTGTGAGAGGAGGTTTATTTGTAGTTTGTGAAGCACTCCTCATTCCAGATTCCAGAGTTAGATTGGTTAGGCTAGAAATTTTTATTTTTTATTTACAGTTTATTTCCAGTAGAGATTCAAGTTCCATGCTAGTGGTATTCTTTTTTTTTTTTTCCTGTCAATTGACCTACATTCCCTGTAAAAAATAAACAACTGAATTAACTGAAAGAAAAGCTCTATGCCCATAAACACATACTAACACAGGCTAGGTAAAACACTGGCTCTAGAAGTTTATTTTCTGTGCCCTCAGTAAGCCACACTCTTCCATTTTCAGTTCTTGGTAGCAGTTATTTATGGGAAGGGGCAGATTTGGAACAGATATGAATCTGGATACTTCGACAGAGACAGAGAGAGAGGGAGCTGCAGTGATATTGGGTTCACCAATAAGATGATCTTGTCTGAACACACAGTAACTCATTGCCTTTTTCTGAAATGCATAAACGTATTATTTTATACGTTAGTGGGTCTCTCATAAATATTCAATGCTGTGCAAAAGCTGTAGGCAGGTCTGAACAAATGCTTTCACACAAAAAAATCTAATTTTTAAACTTCTAAACTTACAAAATACAACGTGACATAAGAAAAATCTACATCCAATTATGCTGGTTCTTCAAACCAGCATTCATTATTATAGGTAAATTAATACAGAGTAAAGGGTTTTGTAGTATTATTTTCAGGTGTATGATTAACCAGTTATACCAAACAGGTGCTAATCATCAACATTTCCATATGAAGGCTGGAACACATTCATTAGCTGTAGCATAAACCGCCATACACAATGCTAAGAATCTAAATAAGACAGTAAAAAGACATTATTCTAATATCACTTTGCCTTGATAATTGATTAAAATAACTATTTTATTAATATAAACTTCCAGCATTGTTTATACCTGGTTAAAACATTTGTACGGTATTGTATGTGTGCTGTGCTATAGGATGAACAGTTGTACATAACAGCCCCTTAGATATTCAAAGGGGGCACCTGGGATAGACCCAAAGGTGGAATAGAAAAGAGCTTATCAAACTGGAAGCTAGGTTTTCATTATTTAAAGTAAATAATATAAAGGATGTGTATGTTGTATTCAGTTAGATCAACTGGACTAAAGTGAAGTTTAGTTCTTGAAGACATTTTGCTAGTCATCCAACTGACTGTCTCATTTCAGAATGACTTGTACAAGAATCTGTTGGCAATAAATACCCTGGAATGTGCCTCAATCAGCATATAACAGCAAGGGGTTAGGGACCTTCTGATGCAAGGTATTTATTGTATTGTGGTGTTAAGAGGTGTTATCGAACCTGACCATGTACAATGCCCAAAATAGCATTGTAGATGGCAGACAATCTGTGTCGAATCCCTTTCAGATGCACCAGTTGCTTCCTCAGTGGATTGTTTGGTTTAAAGCAGAAAGGGATACAATGTTTATAAAGGGGTATTCTTGGTTCTTGTGCTGGAGGCTGATTGGTGCATAGTGACATTTCTCCCCTATATGCACATAGGTTTGGCATAGAGTGTATATTAAAAGTCAATAATAAAAAGGTCATCTGTTTAAGTAAATTAAAGTTAAAGGTGTGTTTTGTTTGAGACACTTGTTCTGGTCCGTTTATCTTTCTGGTGGAGAATTGATGCCACATAATAAAGTTAGTTCCTCAATGTTATGACTTCTTTTAAAGTTTTTTCAGGTAACACCAATATAAGCTTCTTAATAACCATGAATTAGGATGTGAAAAGTATTTTTGTGTCCCTTACTGTGCTTGTGTTACCTTCCCAATGTAGCTAGTTATTGCAGCTATATTTTTATAAAAATCAACTTCACTATGTGTTTTTAGATAATGTTTGAACGGCGCTAAAATAAATAAGGGGCGGCAACATCCCCCTCATTCAAAGTCTACAAGTAAGAACAAATGTGGTCAAACGCAATAGAAAGATGTTTTCAAACCACCCTTACCAGCCGCAAAATCATTTTGATAACTGCTCTGTGCTATTTGCCAGTGTGCAAAACAATATCCTTGATTAAAATTGTTTGCAACCTTTCCATTGCCAGATGGGGGGAAAAAATTACTCTGTATAGAGTTTAAGCCTTTAACCGGTTGTTTATTTCTAAAACATACCTATCAGGATTTTATAGGAATTAAGTATTACACAATGTAATGCTGTGTTTTATTTACTTGTATTGAAGAGCCCAACATGTTCACATGTCTCCTGTCGATAAAATCCCCTGGGGAAAATGAACCATGTTTAAATGTCTTTTAGAATTTTAAACGGCTGGGAATGTAAACTACACATAGGGTAAAAAAATGAAATTACTAAGAATGATTTTCTATAAACTAGAAAAGTAAAAAAAGTATTTGCAAGCTGTAAGACCAATGTAAGCCCCCCAAACAGCGATTTGGTAAATTCGATCGAAAATATCGATAACGTGTATGTCGTTTTTCCAATTGACTGCCCGACAATACCGAGCAATTTATCTGAAAAACAAAGATTGGGCCACACGGCAAATTTTCCACCTACCCCATCTTCAAGTCCCTATTTCGAAGTGAAATCTTTAAATATATCTGTAGCACAAGGTTAGAAACTTAAACCCGTTCTTCTGATTGTTGTGGTCGATTGAAAAAATATCTGTTCCTCTATAGGTAGCTTAAGACCATTTTTTTGTTTGTTTTGTGTTTATAGGTTTCATTGTGTTATTATAAGTTATATAAAATGTAAAATATTTATTGGAAAAGGAACGTTTTGCAATATAAATATTTATTGATCTGTTACATTATTTGAAATGTTGCAATATTTATTTAATGAACGTTCCCAAAATAATCGGACAAGATTCTTGGTCCAATTAAGTTGTTGGTCACCACTAACAGAAAGATTGAGCATAGCCTACAATATGAGTGTTACATGTATTGCCACCTTAGGCAAAATCTTAAGGGAAACCTTTTCCTGATATCTGTGCGTTTTATATTACCCAGGGAGAGGACCTCTAGGTTAGGGGTTAAGGTGGCCATGCACATGCAAATTCTGCAGATAGATCACATTGGTATTTGTTGGCACACATGCTGTGTGGGAATCAGTTGGCCGTGCGGCAATTTTCCATCTTGACCGACTGTAACACCAACTATGTTCTCCAGCATTGCTGTCAGTCCGTTTTGGCCTCTATACAAGAATGAAAAATAATTTGAGGGAAGGAAGACTCAACCTTCTGTTTTTACTTACAAGCACCAAAAGCTCCTGCATCAAGGGTGACTGTTTAAATAGGGATATAGCCACTTTTAAGTAAAAATGAGAGGTTGGAGTTATCTCCTACCTCCCTGGAAATTATTAAAAAGTATTTTAAGTGTTGTGTTAAAGTCAATTAATGGAACCAACTTTGTTGGACTGTGTTTCCCAGATTATTACTGAAAAAGGCTCATTAAAGGGCATCTATAGTGGGAAAATGTTTTTTTCTTCTTTATATGTGTTCTATAATTCCCTCCAACCCCCAGAGTACCTTCATTTTCTTCAGTTTCCTCCTCTGTCCCGAGATATATAAGTTAAAAGAAGTCAAGATTTCAATACACCACTCCTGCTTGAGCTGTCAATCAAATCCCCTTACAGCATGCCAGTGTAGTGTGTAGGCTTACACAAGTTTTACAGCAAGTATTCCAATGACTCCTTCCTGCTCATTAAAATGCTTGGCAAATACTGGGTTAAAAGGAAAGGGAAGGAGAAAGAAGCAGAAAGGGCAGGACTGGGTCCCCCTCCTCCCAATCTTTCACCAATATATTGCCTGTCAAAGAAAGATTGTGTTCAAGTGATAAGGCAGCACTTGGACCTCTCCTAACTCACCCCCCACACATACACTCTTTATGTAGCAAGTATCTCCACAACAACTAATACACTTGCTCTCTACAGGCTTACATACCAAGGTTTTTTTTCTTTTTGTTTACAAAGGTTACATTGACGTGTAGGAGGATTAATGTGCATGAGGGGCTTGGTTCACAGCTGGACTATATGAATGACCAGAGAGGGGAGGGGGAGTGGGGAGCTCTGCAGTAAATCAAACTGTGTGCAAACACGGAGCCACAGAGGAAGGTGTGAATAAGGCAGCATACACTAACCCTTTTTTATGTCTGGATTGGAGCAATGTATAAATTTCACTATAGATGCCCTTTAAAGCCTTAACTTTCTTCTCTATCCCCTCAAATACAACTCTGTGGATATTAAATTAAAATGATTATCTGAAAGATTGATGTTATCCTTATTCCCTTTTGTTTTGCATAGAATATTTTAGATTCGGAACAACGGCGCTGGCAGGGAGCGTCTGCAAAGTACCGGGATTTGACGTTGGTGCTGAGAAAACGTTTAGTTCACTTGCACGAGCAGTTTCCTTCTTATGAAAGCAGGGAAATGGTAAGGCATTCACTAAATGACGAGGCATATTGTCTTTTTAAAAATAAAAAAGGTACTGAGGGGCACAGTGCATAACTTTATTGATGAATCACACAAAAACACGACGTTTCAGGGGGGACATTGCCCCCTTTATCAGGTGTAAATGTGTCCCCTGAAATGTTGTTTTTTTTGTGTGATTCATCAATAAAGTAATCAATTGGAAGAGTGTGCCCCTAAGTATATTTCTTTTTGCTTGTGCTATAGCGTATAGTCCTAAGGTTGAGGACTACACAGAGGGATCACCTCTGTTTCTGCTGGCAGGTTTCCCTGAGGAGCGTGCGAAGGTTCTAACCTTATAGACTTTAAAAATAAACAGAGTGATGCATTCCATTTACCGAGCGAACCATACCATTACCTGCAGTGCAGTAATTAGTTTGAGATGTTACATAGCGGGAGTAGCCCAATATAAGGGGCTCAGGTTGTGGCAATTTAATGCTATGATGTAACTAGATGTTAAGTTCACAATTCACTATTATCCCTTTCTGCTTCCTGGTTCATCCAGTTAGCAGCCGTCAGTCATGGCTATGACTGATGACATCACAGCCAGTGACTGAATGCTATTCCCCTAGCTGCTTCCTCTGAGCATGTGCAAGCTCATAATGTGCTCAGAATTCTAACAAAATTGTTGGAAACCTTTTGGGAGTCAGAGAAAATGGGGAATAGAATGTTTCGTAACAGGTTAGTAAGCTTCAAACTTGCAGTTGGTAGGGGGGTGTTTGATATATGTATTTGCTCTGATCTCCCTCATTCTATATTTACACAATTAAGCCTGTCAAGTCCAATTTGCAAAGGGGCTTTGGGAAAAGGGATTTATTATTATTGGGATTTATTGCAGCTTCAGTAGGTCGTATGTCTGTGCTTTTGGGGAGATAGTCTACACAGGAATTTCTACTTTAGTTCCACTTTTTTCTTTTGTATTTAATAATGTTGTGACTTTTCACAGATACGATATAATGATTACACCTATATTGAAGACAATGGCTGTATATATCAACAGAAAACTGGTAATTATATATATGTATATGAAATATAGTTCAACAAAAGACAGACTAAACTTTGTCTTTACTATTAAATGTACTATTAAAGGAGAACTATAGTGCATGTAAAGTTGTTTCAAAAACAGTTAAAATGAAAAGTACCTAGGGTCAGGGAGTTAGGATTGGTACCTTTTACCTCCCAATATAATTTTATAAGGAGCAGCAGCACAGTGAAAACTGCTTCTCTCAGGCTTCTTCAGTGCTTCAGCACTATGTTAAATACAGGAAGGCCCAGGGCACCTGGCAGATGAAAACTGTACATCCTATAGTTCCTCAAAAACCAATTATAGGAGGTAGGAATAATCAATCCTACCTACCTGTCCCAGGTTCTTTTCATTTCTAAAAAGTAGATTTTTACAGTATAGTTCTTTAAAGGGCATGTCCACCCCCAAAACTATAATCCCCCAACTACTGGCCCCATCATGTAGTGTAGTTTAATCCTTACCTTACATCCCAGCTCCATATGGTTCTCCTGTAGTCCCCCCCCCAAAGTCCCAAAAACTGCCCACCAGGAGGATAGCAGAGTCCATATAGGACTCTGCCTCCTACCTGGCCCCCCGGGAGAAGTTTGGCATGTGTACTGCAGCCCTTCTCCCCCTCCCTCTCCTTCCCTCTCAGGATTCCCTCCCCCTAGTGTCAAACCCTTAATATATAGGATTCCCCCTGTCCCCCCAGCCCCAACCGCTATATTTATATTGTTAGAAAACTCCCCAAACTTTACTTACCTTCCCTCTTTCCCCCGCCGAAAAAGGACTCCCCTGGCAGCCGCGTCCGTGATTGGCTGCCGCTCAGCCAATCACAGACGCGACTGCCGGTCCCGCCCTTCTGCTTTCATTTTCTCGCAAGCAGAGGGCCGGCAGCGTGACGGAGGAAAGAGGGGAGGTAAGTAGAGTTTGGGGCACTATAAATATAGCGGTTGGGGCTGGGGGGACAGGGGGAATCTTATATTAAAAAATCATTTTTAGGGTGGACATACCCTTTAAAGGTGTCCATACACATGATTACAACCACATTTTGAGAGGGAAGGGGGAGATGAACATTTTGCCTAACAGGTTAGACCTATATATATCAGCTTTCAAACTATTGCTGTTTTGGGAGGGGGTGATTTATCTATATATTAGGTTTAATTTGAGATTAGAAGTTGATATAGTTAATTTAAGGTGGCCATGGACATAGCGATATTATAATTCGATACTGGGTATAAAGGTTTGGTTTATTCCTGTGGTTCTCAAACTTTATCAGATCGTAGTGCTCTTGACAATGCAAATTTTCCTTTAGGCACACTTATGTCCTTAATGTTGTAACTACCCATCTTTTATTCACTTTACAGTGTATATTATATGTTTATAACTGTAGTGTAATGGTATACTACATTGACTGTGTTGTAATTTTATCATATATATATATTGCAAAAAATAACAGAAATGTAAGTTTCTCACCAGTAACTACTGGTGAAAATATTTCCCTTGCCAAAATTTAGAAGCACACCACTGGTTCTCTGAAGTCACACCAGTGTGCCTCGAACTCTCTTTGAGAATCCCTGGTTTATTTTCCATAGCTGCAAATAATGAATTCAATTGTTTCATAATTGTGATTTGTTTTCGTAATTACAATGATTGGAAATATTCGCATTCGTACTAAAAAGATCTAAACTTGTATTTTGCAGGGGAACAGAGTTGTGAGGTTTTGCTGTCTCCAGAGGATGTTGGACTTGGGGAATATCAAATACAGAAAATCAGAGTCTCCACTAACCAGGCATTTCTGGCTGTTACTTTAAAAACATTTGAAATAGAAGAGTCGACGTGTATCGTCATAAAACTGGGGAGTGTACCCCGGGTAACACATCGTATACAAAACGTCTTCACTTGTGGTAGGTTTTTTCAGTGCAATTAAGAATAACTTTATGCATATGGGAAAACATAAGCCATTGATCAAAACAGGGCAAGTTTAAAGTGCATATCCACCTTTAAAACAAAAACCTGGTAACATGTAAGTTACCTGCCCCCAACCCCAAATGAAATATTTAGCACATTGTTAGATTTATTGCTAAACAGTTATGTAAGGATAATACTTGTCTTCATTGTAGCTGAGAAAATTGGCTCCTCCCTCCAGTCAATCAAGGCTGTGACTGATGACATCACACCCAATGATTGACTGCTGGTTCACCTGCTGCCTCCTCTGCACATGCTCAAGATTATAAAAAGCTCATTGAGCAGAGGGAGGAGGCAGATACTTTTTCCAGAATAGAAGAGAACTTCTCAGTCAACATTTGGTTCCAAATACATGTAATAAACTGGTAAAATAGCAGTTGGAATTGTGGAAAGATAACTGACAGGTCAGTTTTTTGTTGTAATAGTGGATGTTCCCTTTAATGAAAATGTAAGAATCATTTCATTAGTTTTATTTATACTTCCTATTCTTTGGACTGGATCTCCTCCCACAGTTTTCCAATCTGGTACAAATGTGCAGCAAGTGTGCTATATTCTAGCTAAGGAATCTGAGAAAGCCTTTCTGAGTTATTTGCAGATTTCCAGTCTATTTTGCCCATAGACTTGAATGTCTGTAAAATGTATTTGTATATATTATATTGTTTATATTTGTACAATTGTATATATGTGCACCTCTCTTGACCCTATGCAATGACAGAGTTATGCCTTAGCAGTGATTTAGGACTGACAATCCCAGAGAACCCTCGTTTTATTGGGCAGTGTTGCATCATTGCAACTAATTTAAGGAGGGAGGATCATGGGATCTTTATTGTGTCCACTGCTATATATGCGCAAGCCCCGCAACTCTCGTGAGACCTTGCGCTGCCCCTAGTTATTCACTACCTAACTAAGATATGTGCCAGTGTATAGAGGGAAGAGAAGACGTCATTTACTCACGTCTCGTGGGACTTTGCACAGGTAATGGACCACTATTACGCCATTACGCACTACTACATGGGCATAAAAAGCATCCCCTGTTTAATGGCAAACACACTGCCGAGAAAGCCATATCGGCGAAACGCGTCCAGCTGTTTGTGCTCTCTATCCCTGCCAGCCTGATCTTATCCTATGTATATGTAGACAAATATAAATACAATTAAGCTCACCACATCTCCTTTTAGTTACCCAAATGTCTGTTCCTGGACATAAATTCAAAATAAAAGTGTGTAGTAAAGAGAAACCAAAAACTCAGGCAACCCCACAGGTATTGATATAAACAAAGGTGCATTTAGTGTGCACACGACATGTTTTGGACAGTCTAGGTCCTTTCTCAAGTGTCAAAAAAAAGTCCCAAGCGTATAACATCAATTCATATACCTGTCTTAAGCATGTGAGGTAGACACAGAGGGAATGTAGCAATGTATGGTAATTTACAAGAGGCATTGGTATGCTAGTTGCTCATTTAACCCTTTTGGGGAAAGAGTCCCAAGCGTATAGATCCACCTACATTCTTTTCTTAGGTTCAGGTTGTTGCTAAGAAAAGAATGGGCAAAACTATGGCCTCCTTAACCTACATTGAGTTTCTCTGCCACATACGCGCACACAATATCAAAATAAAGTTGTTTTTTTCTGTGGTTGACAGAATGGGTTGCAGAGAGCATTTTGCTATACACAAGGCAGATGAATCTACAGTGTCGACAGGTCTATGGAATGGATTTCAATCAGTCAAACTGCACTGCCAAACTGGTTTACAATGAAAATGATTACAGGTAACATTACCCAAAATTTATTCTATAAAATAAGGACACTCGGCAGAGTCCTATATTTTTAGGTATAATGAGTAATCTACAATAATGTATATAGCACAGTACTGTAATGTGAGTGATCTACAGTAGTGTATATAGCACAGTACTGTAATGTGAGTGATGTACAATAATGTATATAGCACAGTACTGTAATGTGAGTGATGTACAGATGTATATAGCCAGTACCTGTAATGTTAGTGATGTACAATAATGTATATAGCACAGTACGTAATGTGAGTGGTGTACACATAATGTATATAGCCACAGTCTGTAATGTGAGTGTGTACATAATGTATTAGCACATGTCTGTAATGTGAGTTGATGTACAATAATGTATATAGCACAGTACTGTAATGTGAGTGATGTACATAATGTATATAGCCACAGTACTGTAATGTGGAGGTGAGTACAATAATGTATAAGCACAGTACTGTAAGTGAGTGATGTACAATAATGTATATAGCACAGTACTGTAATGTGAGTGATGTACAATAATGTATATAGCACAGTACTGTAATGTGAGCGGTGTACAATAATTATATAGCACAGTACTGTAATGTGAGTGATGTACAATAATGTAATAGCACAGTACTGTAATGTGAGCGTGTACAATAATGTATATAGCACAGTACTGTAATGTGAGCGATGTACCTAATGTATATAGCACAGTACTGTAATGTGAGTGATGTACAATAATGTATATGCACAGTACTGTAATGTGAGCGTTGTACAATAATGTATATAGCACAGTACTGTAATGTGAGTGATGTACAATAATGTATATAGCACAGTACTGTAATGTTGAGTGATGTACAATAATGTATATAGCACGTACTGTAATGTAGTGGTGTACAATAATGTATATAGCACAGTACTGTAATGTGAGTGATGTACATATTGTATATAGCACAGTACTGTAATGTGAGTGATGTACAATAATGTATATAGCACAGTACTGTAATGTGAGTGATGTACAATAATGTATATAGCACAGTACTGTAATGTGAGTGATGTACAATAATGTATATGCACAGTACTGTAATGTGAGTGATGTAACAATAATGTATATAGCACAGTACTGTAAGTGAGTGATGTACAATAATGTATATAGCACAGTACTGTAATGTGAGTGAATGTACAAATAATGTATATAGCACAGTACTGTAATGTGAGTGATGTACAATAATGTTATAGCACAGTACTGTAATGTGAGTGATGTACAATAATGTATATAGCACAGTACTGTAATGTGAGTGATGTACAATAATGTATATAGCACAGTACTGTAATGTAGTGGTGTACAATAATGTATATAGCACAGTACTGTAATGTGAGTGATTACAATAATGTATATAGCACAGTACTGTAATGTGAGTGATGTACAATAATTGTATATAGCACAGTACTGTATGTGATTGTGTACATAATGTATATAGCACAGTACTGTAATGTGAGTGATGTACAATAATGTATATAGCACAGTACTGTAATGTGAGTGATGTACAATAATGTATATAGCACAGTACTGTAATGTGAGGATGTACAATAATGTATATAGCACAGTACTGTAATGTGAGTGATGTACAATAATGTATATAGCACAGTACTGTAATGTGGGTGATGTACAATAATGTATATAGCACAGTACTGTAATGTGAGTGATGTACAATAATGTATATAGCACAGTACTGTAATGTGAGTGATGTCATAATGTATATAGCACAGTACTGTAATGTGAGTGATGTACAATAATGTATATAGCACAGTACTGTAATGTGAGTGATGTACAATAATGTTATAGCACAGTACTGTAATGTGAGTGATGTACAATAATGTATATAGCACAGTAACTGTAATGTGAGGTGATGTACAATAATGTATATAGCACAGTACTGTATGTGAGTGATGTACAATAATGTATATAGCACAGTACTGTAATGTGAGTGATGTACAATAATGTAATATCACAGTACTGTAATGTGAGTGATGTACAATAATGTATATAGCACAGTACTGTATGTGAGTGATGTACAATAATGTATATAGCACAGTACTGTAATGTGAGTGATGTCAATAATGTATATAGCACAGTACTGTAATGTGAGTGATGTACAATAATGTATATAGCACAGTACTGTAATGTGAGTGATGTACATAATGTATATAGCACAGTAACTGTAATGTGAGTGGTGTACAATAATGTATATAGCACAGTACTGTAATGTGAGTGATGTACATAATGTATAGCACAGTACTGTAATGTGAGTGATGTACAATAATGTATATAGCACAGTAACTGTAATGTGAGTGGTGTACAATAATGTATATAGCACAGTACTGTAATGTGAGTGTGTACAATAATGTATATAGCACAGTACTGTATGTGAGTATGTACAATATGTATATAGCACACTGTAATGTGAGTGATGTACAATAATGTATATAGCACAGTACTGTAATGTGAGTGATGTACAATAATGTATATAGCACAGTACTGTAATGTGAGTGATTACAAATAGATATAGCACAGTACTGTAATGTGGTGATTAATAGTATATAGCACAGTACTGTATGTGAGTGATGTACATAATGTATATAGCACAGTACTGTAATGTGAGTGATCTACAATAATGTATATAGCACAGTACTGTAATGTGAGTGATGTACAATAATGTATATAGCACAGTACTGTATGTGAGTGATGTACATAATGATATAGCACAGTACTGTAATGTGAGTGATTACAATAATGTATATAGCACAGTAATGTGAGTGATGTACAATAATGATATAGCACAGTACTGTAATGTGAGTGATTACAATAATGTATATAGCCACAGTAATGTGAGTGATGTACAATAATGTAATAGCACAGTACTGTAATGTGAGTGATGTACAATAATGTATATAGCACATTACTGTAATGTGAGTGATGTACAATAATGTATATAGCACAGTACTGTAATGTGATGTGTTACATAATGTATATAGCACAGTACTGTATGTGTGGTGTACATAATGTATATAGCACAGTACTGTAATGTGAGTATGTACAATTATGTATATAGCACAGTACTGTAATGTGAGTGATGTACAATAATGTATATATAGCACAGTACTGTAATGTGAGGTGTACAATATGTATATAGCACAGTACTGTAATGTGAGTGATGTACAATAATGTATATAGCACAGTACTGTAATGTGATGATGTACAATAATGTATATAGCACAGTACTGTAAGTGATGGTGTACAATAATGTATATAGCACAGTACTGTAATGTGAGATGTACAATAATGTATATGCCAGTACTGTAATGTGAGGTGTACATAATGTATATAGCACAGTACTGTAATGTGAGTGTACAATAATGTATATAGCACAGTACTGTAATGTGAGTGATGTACATAATGTAATATAGCACAGTACTGTAATGTGAGGTGTACAATAATGTATATAGCACAGTACTGTAATGTGAGTGATGTACAATAATGTATATAGCACAGTACTGTATGTGAGTGATGTACAATAATGTATATAGCACATTACTGTAATGTGAGTGATGTACATAATGTATATAGCACAGTACTGTAATGTGAGTGATGTACAATAATGTATATAGCACAGTACTGTAATGTGAGTGATGTACAATAATGTATATAGCACAGTACTGTAATGTGAGTGATGTTACAATAATGTATATAGCACAGTACTGTAATGTGAGTGATGTACAATAATGTATATAGCACAGTACTGTAATGTGAGTGATGTACAATAATGTATATAGCACAGTACTGTAATGTGAGTGATGTACAATAATGTATATAGCACAGTACTGTAATGTGAGTGATGTACAATAATGTATATGCACAGTACTGTAATGTGAGTGATGTACAATAATGTATATAGCACAGTACTGTAATGTGAGTGATGTACAATAATGTATATAGCACAGTACTGTAATGTGAGTGATGTACAATATGTATATAGCACAGTACTGTAATGTAGTGTGTACATAATGTATATAGCACAGTACTGTAATGTGAGTGATCGTACAATAATGTATATAGCACAGTACTGTAAATGTGAGTGATGTACAATAATGTATATAGCACAGTACTGTATGTGAGTGATTGTACATAAAGTATATAGCACAGTACTGTAATGTGAGTGATGTACAATAATGTATATAGCACAGTACTGTAATGTGAGTGATGTACAATAATGTATATAGCACAGTACTGTAATGTGAGTGATGTACAATAATGTATATAGCACAGTACTGTAATGTGAGTGATGTACAATAATGTATATAGCACAGTACTGTAATGTGGTATGTACATAATGTAATAGCACATACTGTAATGTGAGTGATGTCCAATAATGTATATAGCACAGTACTGTAATGTGAGTGATGTACATAATGTATATAGCACAGTACTGTAATGTGAGTGATGTACAATAATGTATATAGCACAACTGTAATGTGAGTGATGTACATAATGTATATAGCACAGTCTGTAATGTGTGATGTACAATATGTATATAGCACAGTACTGTAATGTGAGTGATGTACAATATGTATATAGCACAGTACTGTAATGTGAGTGATGTACAATAATGTATATAGCACAGTACTGTAATGTGAGTGATGTACAATAATGTATATAGCACAGTACTGTAATGTGAGTGATTACAATAATGTATATACACATACTGTAATGTGGTGATGTACATAATAATAGCACAGTACTGTAAATGTGAGTGATGTACAATAATGTATATAGCACAGTACTGTAATGTGAGTGATGTACAATATGTATATACACAGTACTGTAATGTGAGTGATGTACAATATGTATATGCACAGTACTGTAATGTGAGTGTGTACAATAATGTATATAGCACAGTACTGTAATGTGAGTGAGTACATAATATGTATAAGCACAGTACTGTAATGTGATGATGTACAATAATGTATATGCACAGTACTGTAATGTGAGTGTGTACATAATGTATATAGCACAGTACTGTAATGTGAGTGTGTACAATAATGTATATAGCACAGTACTGTAATGTGAGTATGTACAATAATGTATATAGCACAGTACTGTAATGTGAGTGATCTACATATATGTATATGCACAGTACTGTAATGTGAGTGATGTACAATAATGTATATAGCACAGTACTGTAATGTGAGTGATCTACAATAATGTATATAGCACAGTACTGTAATGTGAGTGATTACAAAATGTATATAGCACAGTACTGTATTTGAGTGATGTACAATAATGTATATAGCACAGTACTGTAATGGAGTGATTACAATAATGTATATAGCACAGTACTGTATGTGAGTGATGTACAATAATGTATATAGCACAGTACTGTAATGTGAGTGATGTACAATAATGTATATAGCACAGTACTGTATATGTGAGTGATCTACAATATGTATATAGCACAGTACATGTGAGTGATGTACAATAATGTTATAGCACAGTACTGTAATGTGAGTGATCTACAATAATGTATATAGCACAGTATGTGAATGTGATGTACAATAATGTATATAGCACAGTACTGTAATTGAGTGATGTACAAATAATGTATATAGCACAGTACTGTAATGTGAGTGAGTGTACAATAATGTATATAGCACAGTACTGTAATGTGAGTGATTACAATAATGTATATAGCACAAGTAATGTGAGTGATGTACAATAATGTATATGCACAGTACTGTATGGTGAGTGATCTACAATAATGTATATAGCACAGTCAATGTGAGTGATGTACAATAATGTATATAGCACAGTACTGTAATGTGTGATGTACAATAATGTATATGCACAGTACTGTAATGTGAGTGATTGTACAATAATGTATATAGCACAGTACTGTAATGTGAGTGATGTACAATAATGTATATAGCACATACTGTAATGTGAGTGGTGTACAATAATGATATAGCACGTACTGTAATGTGAGTGATGTACATAATGTATATAGCACAGTACTGTAAGTGAGTGATGTACAATAATGTATATAGCACAGTAAATGTGAGTGATGTACAATAATGTAATATAGCACAGTACTGTAATGTGAGTGATGTACAATAATGTATATAGCACAGTACTGTAATGTGAGTGATGTACAATAATGTATATAGCACAGTACTGTAATGTAGTGGTGTTACAATAATGTATATAGCACAGTACTGTAATGTGAGTGATGTACAATAATGTATATAGCACAGTAATGTGAGTGCATGTACAATAATGTATATAGCACAGTACTGTAATGTGAGTGATGTACAATAATGTATATGCACAGTACATAAATGTAAATGTGAGTGATGTCATAAGTTATGCACAGTACTGTTGTGAGTGATTACAATAATGTATATAGCCAGTACTGTAGTGGATGTAATACTGTAATGCGTACTGTATGTGAGTGATGTACAATAATGTATATAGCACAGTACTGTAATGTGAGTGATGTACACATAATGTATATAGCACAGTACTGTAATGTGAGTGATGTACAATAGTATATAGCACGTATGTAAGTGAGTGATGTACAATAATGTATATCACAGTACTGTAATGTGAGTGATGTACAATATGTATATAGCACAGTACTGTAATGTGAGTGATGTACAATAATGTATATAGCACAGTACTGTAATGTGAGTGATGTACAATAATGTATATAGCACAGTACTGTAATGTGAGTGATGTCAATAATGTTATAGCACAGTACTGTAATGTGAGTGATGTACAATAATGTTATATAGCACGTACTGTAAGTGAGTGATGTACAATAATGTATATAGCACAGTACTGTAATGTGGAGTGTACAATATGTATATAACACAGTACTGTAATGTGAGTGATGTACAATAATGTATATAGCACAGTACTGTAATGTGAGTGATGTACAATAATGTATATAGCACAGTACTGTAATGTGAGTGTACAATAATGTATATAACACAGTACTGTAATGTGAGTGATTACATAATGTAATAGCACAGTACTGTAATGTGAGTGATGTACAATAATGTATATACACAGTACTGTAATGTAGTGATGTACAATAATGTATATAGCACGTACTGTAATGTGAGTGATGTCCAATAATGTATATACCACAGTACTGTAATGTGAGTGTGTACAATAATGTATATAGCACAGTACTGTAATGTGAGTGATGTACAATAATGTATATAGCACAGTACTGAATTAGTGATGTACAATATGTTATAGCACATACTGTAAATGTGAGTGATGTACAATAATGTATATAGCACAGTACTGAATGTGATGGTGTACAATAATGTATATAGCACTACTGTAATGTGAGTGATTACATAATGTATATAGCACAGTACTGTAATGTGAGTGTGTACAATAATGTATATAGCACAGTACTGTAATGTGAGTGATGTAAATAATGTATATAGCACAGTACTGTAATGTGAGTGATGTACAATAATGTATATAGCACAGTACTGTAATGTGAGTGATGTACAATAATGTAATAGCACGTACTGTAATGTGAGTATGTACATAAGGTATATGCACAGTACTGTAAGTGAGTGATGTTACAATAATGTATATAGCACAGTACTGTAATGTGAGTGATGTACAATAAGTATATAGCACAGTACTGTAAGTGAGTGATGTACAATAATGTATAAGCACAGTACTGTAATGTGAGTGATGTACATAATGTATATAGCACAGTACTGTAATGTGAGTGATGTACAATAATGTATATAGCACAGTACTGTAATGTGAGTGATGTACAATAATGTATATAACACAGTACTGTAATGTGAGTGATGTACAATAATGTATATAGCACAGTACTGTAATGTGAGTGATGTACAATAATGTATATAGCACAGTACTGTAATGTGAGTTATGTACAATAATGTATATAGCACAGTACTGTAATGTGATGTGATGTACAATAATGTATATAGCAACAGTACTGTATGTGAGTGATGTACAATAATGTATATAGCACAGTACTGTAATGTGAGTGTGTACAATAATGTATATAGCACAGTACTGTAATGTGAGTGATGTACAATAATGTTATAAGCACAGTACTGTAATGTGAGTGGTGTACAATAATGTATATAGCACAGTACTGTAATGTGAGTGATGTACAATAATGTATATAGCACAGTACTGTAATGTGAGTGATGTACATAATGTATATAGCACAGTACGTAATGTGAGTGTGGACAATATGTATATAGCACAGTACTGTAATGTGAGTGATGTAATAATGTATATAGCCAGATGTAATGTGAGTGATCTACAATAATGTATATGCACAGTAAATGTGAGTGATGTACAATAATGTATATAGGCACAGTACTGTATGTGGAGTGATTACAATAATGTATATAGCACAGTAATGTGAGTTGATGTACAATAATGTATATAGCACAGTACTGTAATGTGAGTGGTGTACAATAATGTATATAGCACAGTACTGTATGTGAGTGATGTAACATAATGTATATAGCACAGTACTGTAATGTGAGTGATGTACAATAATGTATATAGCACAGTACTGTATGTGATGGTGTACAATAATGTATATAGCACAGTACTGTAATGTGAGTGGTGTACAATAATGTATATAGCACAGTACTGTAATGTGAGTGATGTACAATAATGTATATAGCACAGTACTGTAATGTGAGTGATGTACAATAATGTATATAGCACAGTACTGTAATGTGAGTGATGTACTAATGTAATCTAGACACGTACTGTAATGTGAGTGATGTACAATAATGTTATAGCACATTACGTAATGTGAGTGATACAATAATGTATATAGCACAGTACTGTAATGTGAGTGATGTACAATAATGTAATATCACACGTACTGTAATGTGAGTGTGTACATAATGTATATAGCACAGTACTGTAATGTGAGTGATTACAATAATGTATATAGCACAGTACTGTAATGTGAGTGTGTACAATAATGTATATACACGTACTGTAATGTGAGTGATGTACAATAATGTATATAGCACATTACTGTAATGTAGTGGTGTAAAATAATGTATATATGCACAGTACTGTAATGTGAGTGATGTACAATAATGTATATAGCACAGTACTGTAATGTGAGTGTTGTACAATAATGTATATAGCACAGTACTGTAATGTGAGTGATGTACAATAATGTATATAGCACAGTACTGTAATGTGAGTGAGTACAATAATGTATATAGCACAGTACTGTAATTGGAGTGTGTACAATAATGTATAGCACAGTACTGTAATGTGAGTGATGTACAATAATGTATATAGCACAGTACTGTAATGTGAGTGATTACAATAATGTATATACACAGTAATGTGAGTGATGTACATAATGTATATAGCACAGTACTGTATGTGAGTGATGTACAATAATGTATATGCCACAGTACTGTAAGGTGAGTGATGTACAATAATGTATATTAGCACAGTACTGAATGTGAGTGATGTACAATAATGTATATAGCACAGTACTGTAATGTGAGTGATGTACAATAATGTATATAGCACAGTACTGTAATGTGAGTGATGTACAATAATGTATATAGCACAGTACTGTAATGTGAGTGTGTACAATAATGTATAGTAGCCCAGTACTGTAATGTTATAGCACAGTACTGTAATGTGAGTGATGTACAATAATGTATATAGCACAGTACTGTAATGTGAGTGATGTACAATATTGTATATAACAGTACTGTAATGTGAGTGATGTACAATATGTATATAGCACAGTACTGTAATGTGAGTGATTACAATAATGTATATAGCACATGTACTGTAATGTGAGTGATGTACAATAATGTATATAGCACAGTACTGTAATGTGAGTGATGTACAATATGTATATAGCACAGTACTGTAATGTGAGTGATGTACAATAAGGTATATAGACAGTACTGTAATGTAGTGATGTACAATAATGTATATAGCACAGTACTGTAATGTGAGTGATGTCCAATAATGTATATAGCACAGTACTGTAATGTGAGTGATGTACAATAATGTATACACAGTACTGTAATGTGAGTGTGTAAATATGTATATAGCACAGTACTGTAATGTGAGTGATGTACAATAATGTATATAGCACAGTACTGTAATGTGAGTGGTTACAATAATGTATATAGCACAGTACTGTAATGTGAGTGATGTTACAATAATGTATATAGCACAGTACTGTGAGTGATTACAATAATGTTAATAGCACAGTACTGTAATGTGAGTGATGTACAATAATGTATATAGCACAGTACTGTATGTGAGTGATGTACAATAATGTATATAGCACAGTACTGTAATGTGAGTGATACATAATGTATAGCACAGTACTGTAATGTGAGTGATGTACAATAATGTATATAGCACAGTACTGTAATGTGAGTGATGTACATATGTATATGCACAGTACTGTAATTGAGTGATGTACAATAATGTATATAGCACAGTACTGTAATGTGAGTGGTGTACAAATAATGTATATAGCACAGTACTGTAATGTGAGTGATGTACAATATGTATATAGCACAGTACTGTAATGTGAGTGATGTAAATAATTTATATAGCACAGTACTTTAATGTGAGTGATGGTACAATATGTATATAGCACAGTACTGTAATGTGAGTGATGTACAATAATGTAATAGCACAGTACTGTAATTTGAGTGATGTACAATAATTTATATAGCACAGTACTGTAATGTGAGTGATGTACAATAATGTATATAGCACAGTACGTATGTGAGTGATGTACAATAATGTATATAGCACAGTACTGTAATGTGAGTGATGTACAATAATGTATATACACAGTACTGTAATGTAGTGAGTACAATAATGTATATAGCACAATACTGTAATGTGAGTGATTGTACATAATGTATATAGCACAGTACTGTAATGTGAGATGTACAATAATGTATATAGCACAGTACTGTAATGGTGATAGGTTGTGTAGATAAGCGTTGTGTGTTACATAAGATGTATATGATGTATGTATGTAGCGTAGTACATGTGTAGTGGGACATGTAGTAGTAGCTTGTAATGTACAATAATGTATATAGCACAGTACTGTAATGTAGTGATTGCAATAATTGTATATAGCACAGTACTGATGTGAGTGTGTACAATAATGTATATAGACAGTACTGTAATGTGAGTGGTGTACAATAATGTATATAGCACATTACGTGTAATGTGAGTGTGTACAATAATGTATATAGCACAGTACTGTAATGTGAGATGTACATAAATGTATATAGCACAGTACTGTAATGTGAGGTGTACAATAAGTATTAGCACAGTACTGTATTGTGAGTGATTACAATAATGTATATAGCACAGTACTGTAATGTGAGTGATGTACAATAATGTATATAGCACAGTACTGTAATGTGAGTGATGTACAATAGTATATAGCACAGTACTGTAATGTGATTGATGTACAATAATGTATATAGCACAGTCACTGTAATGTGAGTGATGTACAATAATGTATATAGCACAGTACTGTAATGTGAGTGGTTGTACAATAATGTATATAGCACAGTACTGTAATGTGAGTGATGTACAATAATGTATATAGCACAGTACTGTAATGTGAGTGTGTACAATAATGATATAGCACAGTACTGTAATGTGAGTGATGTACAATAATGTATATAGCACAGTACTGTAATGTGAGTGGTTGTACATAATGTATATAGCACAGTACTGTAATGTGAGTGATTACAATAATGTATATAGCACAGTACTGTAATGTGAGTGATGTACATAATGTATATAGCCACAGTACTGTAATGTGAGTGATTTACAATAATGTATAAGCACAGTACTGTAATGTGAGTGATGTACAATAATGTATATAGCACAGTACTGTAATGTGAGTGATGTACAATAATGTATATAGCACAGTACTGTAATGTGAGTGAGTACAATATGTATATAGCACAGTACTGTAATGTGAGTGATGTACAATAATGTATATAGCACAGTACTGTAAGTGAGTGATGTACAATAATGTATATAGCACAGTACTGTAATGTGAGTGATGTACAATAATGTATATAGCACAGTACTGTAATGTGAGTGATGTACAATAAGTATATAGCACAGTACTGTATGTGAGGATGTACAATAATGTATATAGCACGTACTGTAATGTGAGTGATGTACAATAATGTATATAGCACAGTACTGTAAGTGGAGTGATTGTACAATAATGTATATAGCACAGTACTGTAATGGTATCTAGCACAGTACTGTAATGTGAGTGATGTACAATAATGTATATAGCACAGTAACTGTAATGTGAGTGATTACATAATGTATATAGCACAGTACTGTAATGTGAGTGATGTACAATAATGTATATAGCACAGTACTGTAATGTGAGTGATGTACAATATGAATGCACAGTACTTGTGTGAATGTATATAGCACAGTACTGTAATGTTGAGTGATGTACATAATGTATATAGCACAGTACTGTAATGTGAGTGATGTCAATAATGTATATAGCACAGTACTGTAATGTGAGTGATGTACAATAATTATATAGCACAGTACTGTAATGTGAGTGATGTCCAATAAGTATATAGCACAGTACTGTAATGTGAGTGTGTACAATAATGTATATAGCACAGTACTGTAATTGGATGGTGGTCAATAATGTATATAGCACAGTACTGTAATGTGAGGATGTACAATAATGTATATGCACAGTACTGTAATGTGAGGGTGTACAATAATTGTAATAGCACAGTACTGTAATGTGAGTGGTGTACAATAATGTATATAGCACAGTACTGTAATGTGAGTGAGTACAATAATGTTATAGCACAGTACTGTAATGTGATTGATGTACAATAATGTATATAGCACAGTACTGTAATGTGAGTGATGTACAATAATGATATAGCACATATGTAATGTGGATGTAATAATGTATATAGCACAGTACTGTAATGTGAGTGATGTACATAATGTATATAGCACAGTACTGTATGTGAGTGGTGTACATAATGTATATAGCACGTACTGTAATGTGTAGTGTACAATAATGTATATAGCACAGTACTGTAATGTGAGTGATGTACAATAATGTATATAGCACAGTACTGTAATGTGTGTGATGGTACAATAATGTATATAGCACAGTCTGTAATGTAGTGGTACAATAATGTATAGCACAGTACTGTAATGTGAGTGATGTACAATAATGTATATAGCACGTACTGTAATGTAGTGGTGTACATAATGTATATAGCACAGTACTGTAATGTGAGTGATGTACAATATGTATATAGCACAGTACTGTAATGTGAGTGATGTACATAATTATATAGCACAGTACTGTAATGTGTGAGTGATGTACAATAATGTATATAGCACAGTACTGTAATGTGTGGTGTACAATAATGTATATAGCACAGTACTGTAATGTATGTGATGTACAATAATGTATATAGCACAGTACTGTAATGTGAGTGATGTACAATAATGTATATAGCACAGTACTGTAATGTGGAGTGGTGTACAATAATGTATATAAGCACAGTACTGTAATGTGAGTGATGTACAATAATGTATATAGCACAGTACTGTAATGTGATGGTGTACAATAATGTATATACACAGTACTGTAATGTGAGTGATGTACAATAATGTATATGCACAGTACTGTAATGTGAGTGGTGTACAATATGTATATAGCACAGTACTGTAATGTGAGTGATGTACAATAATGTATATAGCACAGTACTGTAAGTGAGTGATGTACAATAATGTATATAGCACAGTACGTGTATGTGAGTGATGTACAATAATGTTATAGACAGTACTGTAATGTGAGTGAGTTACATAATGTATATAGCACAGTACTGTATGGAGTGATGTACAATAAGTATATAGCACAGTACTGTAATGTAGTGTGTACAATAATGTATATAGCACAGTACTGTAATGTTGATGTACAATAATGTATATAGCCACAGTACTGTAATGTAGTGATGTCACATAATGTATATAGCACAGTACTGTAATGTGAGTGATGTACAATAATGTATATAGCAAAGTACTGTAGTGTGTGATGTACAATAATGTATATAGCACAGTGTAATGAGTGTGTACAAATGTATATAGCACAGTACTGTAATGTGAGTGATGTACAATAAGTTATAGCACGTACTGTAATGTGAGTGGTGTACATAATGTATATAGCACAGTACTGTAATGTGAGTGATGTACAATAATGTATATCCACAGTACTGTATGTGAGTGATGTACAATAATGTTATAGCACGACGTAATGTATTGTGTACAATAATGTATATAGCACAGTACTGTAATTGAGTGTGTACAATAATGTATATAGCCCAGTACTGTAATGTGAGTGATGTAACAATAATGTATATAGCACAGTACTGTAATGTGAGTGTGATGTACAATAATGTTACACGTACTGTAATGTGAGTGGGTACAATAATGTATATAGCACAGTACTGTAATGTGAGTGTGTACATAATGTATATAGCACAGTACTGTAGTAGTGAGTGGTACAATATGTATAATAGCACAGTACTGTAATGTGAGTGATGTACAATAATGTATATAGCACAGTACTGTAATGTGAGTGATGTACAATAATGTATATAGCACAGTACTGTAATGTGAGTGATGTACAATAATGTATATAGCACAGTACTGTAATGTGAGTGATGTACAATAATGTATATAGCACAGTACTGTAATGTGAGTGATGTACAATAATGTATATAGCACAGTACTGTAATGTGAGTGATGTACAATATGTATATAGCACAGTACTGTAATGTAGTGATGTACAATAATGTATATAGCACAGTACTAGTAATGTGAGTGTGTACATATGTATATAGCACAGTACTGTAATGTGAGGTGTCATAATGTATATAGCACAGTACTGTAATGTGAGTGTGTACAATATGTATATAGCACAGTACTGTAATGTGAGTGATGTACAATAATGTATATAGCACAGTACTGTAATGTGAGTGGTGTACAATAATGTATAGCACAGTACTGTAATGTGAGTGATGTACAATATGTATATAGCACAGTACTGTAATGTGAGTGTGTACAATAATGTATATAGCACAGTACTGTAATGTTGAGTGTACAAATGTATATAGCACAGTACTGTAATGTGAGGTGTACAATAATGTATATACACAGTACTGTAATGTGAGTGGTGTAACATAATGTATATAGCACAGTACTGTAATGTGAGTGTGTACAATAATTTATAGCACTATACTTAATGTGAGTGATGTACATATGTATATAGCACAGTACTGTAATGTAGTGATGTACAATATGTATATAGCACAGTACTGTAATGTGAGTGGTGTACAATAAGTATATACACAGTACTGTAATGTGAGTGGTGACAATAATGTATTAGCACAGTACTGTAATGTGAGTGATGTACAATAATGTATATAGCACAGTACTGTAATGTGAGTGATGTACAATAATGATATGCACAGTACTGTAATGTGAGTGATGTACAATAATGTATATAGCACAGTACTGTAATGTGAGTGATGTACATAATGTATATACACACAGTACTGTAATGTGAGTGTGTACAATAATGTATATAGCACAGTACTGTTGTGAGTGGTGTACATAAGTTATATAGCACAGTACTGTAATGTGAGTGTACAATAATGTATACACAGTACGTAATGTGGATGTACATAATGTATATGCACAGTACTGTAATGTGAGTGATGTACAATAATGTATATAGCACAGTACTGTAATGTGGAGTGATGTACAATAATGTATAGCACATACTGTAATGTGAGTGGATGTACAATAATGTATATAGCACAGTACTGTAATTGTGAGTGATGTACAATAAGTGTATATAGCACAGTACTGTAATGTGAGTGGTGTACAATAATGTATATAGCACAGTACTGTAATGTGGTGTGTACAATAATGTATATAGCACAGTACTGTAATGTAGTGGTTACAATAAGTATTAGCACAGTACTGTAATGTAGTGGTGTACATATGTTATATAGCACAGTACTGTAATGTGAGTGATGTACAATAATGTATATAGCACAGTACTGTAATGTGAGTGTGTACAATAATGTATATAGCACAGTTGTAATGTGAGTGATGTACTCAATGTATATAGCACGTACTGTAATGTGAGTGATGTACAATAATGTATATAGCACAGTACTGTAAGTGAGTGATGTACAATAATGTATATAGCACAGTACTGTAATGTGAGTGATGTACAATAATGTATATAGCACGTACTGTAATGTGAGTGTGTACAATAATTATATACACAGTACTGTAATGTGAGTGATGTCCAATAATGTATAACACAGTACTGTAATGTGAGTGATGTACAATAATGTATATAGCACAGTACTGTAATGTGATGATTACAAATATTTATGCACAGTACTGTAATGTGAGTGATGTACAATAATGTATATAGCACAGTACATGTGAGTGTCAATAATGTATAGCCCAGTACTGTATGTGAGTGGTACAATATGTATATAGCACAGTACTGTAATGTAGTGATGTACAATAATGTATATAGCACAGTACTGTAATGTGAGTGATGTCAATAATGTATATAGCACAGTACTGTAATGTGAGTGATGTACAATAATGTATATGCACAGTACTGTAATGTGAGTGATGTACAATAATGTTATAGCACAGTACTGTATGTGGTGATGTACAATAATGTATATAGCACAGTACTGTAATGTGAGTGGTGTACAATAATGTATATAGCACAGTACTGTAATGTGAGTGATGTACAATAATGTATATAGCACAGTACTGTAATGTGAGTGTGTACAATAATGTATATACACAGTACTGTAATGTGAGTGGTGTACAATAATGTATATAGCACAGTACTGTAATGTGAGTGATGTACAATAATGTATATAGCACAGTACTGTAATGTGAGTGATGTACAATAATGTATATAGCACAGTACTGTAATGTGAGTGTGTACAATAATGTATATAGCACATACTGTAATGTGAGTGATGTACATAATGTATATAGCACAGTACTGTAATGTGAGTGATGTACAATAATGTTATAGCACAGTACTGTAATGTGAGTGATGTACAATAATGTATATAGCAAGTACTGTAATGTGAGTGATTACAATAATGTATATAGCACAGTACTGTAATGTGGAGTGAGTGTACAATAATGTATATAGCACAGTACTGTAATGTAGTGATTACAATAATGTATAGCACAGTACTGTAATGTGAGTGTGTACAATAATGTATATAGCACAGTACTGTAATGTGAGTGATGTACAATAATGTATATAGCACAGTACTGTAATGTGAGTGATGTACAATAATGTATATAGCACAGTACTGTAATGTGAGTGTGTACAATAATGTATATAGCACAGTATGTAATGTGAGTGATGTACAATAATGTATAGCACAGTACTGTAAGTGAGTGGTGTAACATAATGTTATAGCACAGTACTGTAATGTGAGTGATGTACAATAATGTATATAGCACAGTACTGTAATGTGAGTGTTGTACAATAATGTATATAGCACAGTACTGTAATGTGAGTGTGTACAATAATGTATATAGCACAGTACTGTAATGTGAGTGATGTACAATAATGTATATAGCACAGTACTGTATTGTGAGTGTGTACAATAATGTATATAGCACAGTACTGTAATGTGAGTGGTGTACAATAATGTATATAGCACAGTACTGTAATGTGAGTGATGTACAATAATGTATATAGCACCAGTACTGTAATGTGAGTGATGTACAATAATGTATATAGCACAGTACTGTATGTAGTGTGTACAATAATGTATAACACGTACTGTAATTGAGTGATGTACAATAATGTATATAGCACAGTACTGTAATGTGAGTGATGTACAATAATGTATATAGCACAGTACTGTAATGTGAGTGAGTGTACAATAATGTATATAGCACAGTACTGTAATTGTGAGTGTACAATAATGTATATAGCACAGTACTGTAATGTGAGTGTGTACAATAATGTATATAGCACAGTACTGTAATGTGAGTGGTGTACATAATGTATATAGCACAGTACTGTAATGTGAGTGATGTACAATAATGTATTAGCACAGTACTGTAATGTGAGTGATGTACAATAATGTATATAGCACAGTACTGTAATGTGAGTGATGTCAATAATGTATATAGCACAGTACTGTAATGTGAGTGATGTACAATAATGTATATAGCACAGTACTGTAATGTGAGTGGTGTACAATAATGTATATAGCACAGTACTGTAATGTGAGTGATGTACAATAATGTATATAGCACAGTACTGTAATGTGAGTGAGTTACAATAATGTATATAGCACAGTACTGTATGTGAGTGGTGTACAATAATGTATATCGCACAGTACTGTAATGGAGTGATGTACAATATGTATATAGCACAGTACTGTAATGTGAGTGATGTACAATAATGTATATGCACAGTACTGTAATGTGAGTGTGTACAATAATGTATATAGCACAGTACTGTAATGTGAGTGATGTAAATAAGTATATAGCACAGTACTGTAATGTGAGTGATGTCAATAATGTATATAGCACAGTACTGTAATGTGAGTGATGTACAATAATGTATATAGCACAGTACTGTAATGTGAGTGATGTACAATAATGTATATGCACAGTACTGTAATGTGAGTGATGTACAATAATGTATAGCACAGTACTGTAAGGTAGTGTGTACAATAATGTATATAGCACAGTACTGTAATGTGGAGTGTACAATAATGTATATAGCACAGTACTGTAATGTGAGTGATGTACAATAATGTAGACACAGTACTGTAATGTGAGTGTGTACAATAATGTATATAGCAGTACGGTAATGTAGTGATGTCACATATGTATATAGCACGTACTGTAATGTGAGTGGTGTACAATAATGTATATAGCACAGTACTGTAATGTGAGTGATGTACAATATGTATTGCACAGTACTGTAATGTGAGTGAGGTACAATAATGTATATAAGCACAGTACTGTAATGTGAGTGTGTACAATAATGTATATAGCACAGTACTGTAATGTGAGTGTGTACAATAATGTATATAGCACAGTACTGTAATGTGAGTGAGTGTCAATAATGTTATTATCACAGTACTGTAATGTGAGTGAGTGTACAAATAATGTATATAGCACAGTACTGTAATGTGAGTGATGTACAATAATGTATATAGCACAGTACTTAATGTGAGTGATGTACAATATGTATATAGCACAGTACTGTAATGTAGTGTGTACAATAATGTATATAGCACAGTACTGTAAGTGAGTGATGTACAATAATGTATATAGCACAGTACTGTAATGTGAGTGATTACAATAATGTATATAGCACAGTACTGTAATGTGAGTGATGTACAATAATGTATATAGCACAGTACTGTATGTGAGTGATTACAATAATGTATATAGCACAGTACTGTAATGTGAGTGATGTACAATAATGTATATAGCACAGTACTGTAATTGAGATGTACATAATGTTATATACACAGTACTGTAATGTAGTGATGTACATAATGTATATAGACAGTACTGTAAGTGAGTGATGTACAATATGTATTAGCACAGTGTAATGTAGTGAGTGTACAATAATGTATATAGCACAGTACTGTAATGTGAGTGATTACAATAATGTATATAGCACAGTACTGTAATGTGAGTTGATGTACAATAATGTATATGCACAGTACTGTAATGTGAGTGATGTACAATAATGTATATAGCACAGTACTGTAATGTGAGTGATGTACAATAATGTATATAGCACAGTACTGTAATGTGAGTGATTACAATAATGTATATAGCACAGTACTGTAATGTGAGTGATGTACAATAATGTATATAGCACAGTACTGTAATGTGAGTATGTACAATAATGTATATAGCACAGTACTGTAATGTGAGTGATGTACAATAATGTATATAGCACAGTACTGTAATGTGAGTGATGTACAATATGTATATGCACAGTACTGTAATGTGAGTGATGTACAATAATGTATATAGCACAGTACTGTAATGTGAGTGGTGTACAATAATGTATATAGCACAGTACTGTAATGTGAGTGATGTACAATAATGTATATAGCACAGTACTGTAATGTGAGTGATGTACAATAAGTATATAGCACAGTACTGTAATGTGAGTGATGTACAATAATGTATATAGCACGTACTGTAATGTGAGTGATGTACAATATGTATATAGCACAGTACTGTAATGTGAGTGATGTACAATAATGTATTAGCACAGTACTGTAATGTGAGTGTGTACATAATGTATATAGCACAGTAATGTGGAGTGATGTACAATAATGTATATAGCACAGTACTGTAATGTTGAGTGATGTACAATAATGTATATAGCCACAGTACTGTAATGTGAGTGATGTACAATAATGTATATAGCACAGTACTGTAATGTGAGTGATGTACAAATAATGTATATAGCACAGTACTGTAATGTGAGTGATGTACAAATAATGTATATAGCACAGTACTGTAATGTGAGTGATGTACAATAAGTTATATAGCACAGTACTGTAATGTGAGTGATGTACAATAATGTATATAGCACAGTACTGTAATGTGAGTGAGTGTACAATAATGTATATAGCACAGTACTGTAATGTGAGTGATGTACAATAATGTATATAGCACAGTACTGTAATGTGAGTGATGTACAATAATGTATATAGCACAGTACTGTAATGTGAGTGATGTACAATAAGTATATAGCACAGTACTGTAATGTGAGTGATGTACAATAATGTATTAGCACAGTACTGTAATGTGAGTGATGTACAATAATGTATATAGCACAGTACTGTAATGTGAGTGATGTACAATAATGTATATAGCACAGTACTGTAATGTGAGTGGTGTACAATAATGTATATAGCACAGTACTGTAATGTGAGTGATGTACAATAATGTATATAGCACAGTACTGTAATGTGAGTGATGTACAATAATGTATATAGCACAGTACTGTAATGTGAGTGATGTACAATAATGTATATAGCACAGTACTGTAATGTGAGTGATGTACAATAATGTATATAGCCACAGTACTGTAATGTGAGTGATGTACAATAATGTATATAGCACAGTACTGTAATGTGAGTGATGTACAATAATGTATATAGCCACAGTACTGAATGTGAGTGATGTACAATAATGTATATAGCACAGTACTGTAATGTGAGTGATGTACAATATGTATATAGCACAGTACTGTAATGTGAGTGATGTACAATAATGTATATAGCACAGTACTGTAATGTGAGTGATGTACAATAATGTATATAGCACAGTACTGTAATGTGAGTGATGTACAATAATGTATATAGCACAGTACTGTAATGTGAGTGATGTACAATAATGTATATAGCACAGTACTGTAATGTGAGTGATGTACAATATGTATATAGCACAGTACTGTAATGTGAGTGATGTACAATAATGTATATAGCACAGTACTGTAATGGTGTGTGATGTACAATAATGTATATAGCACAGTACTGTAATGTGAGTGATGTACAATAATGTATAGCACAGTACTGTAATGTGAGTGATGTACAATAATGTATATAGCACAGTACTGTAATGTAGTGGTGTACATAATGTATATACCAGTACTGTAATGTGAGTGATGTACAATAATGTATATAGCACAGTACTGTAATGTGAGTGATGTACAATAATGTATAAGCACAGTACTGTAATGTGAGTGATGTACAATAATGTATATAGCACAGTACTGTAATGTGAGTGATGTACAATAATGTATATAGCACAGTACTGTAATGTGAGTGAGTGTACAATAATGTATATAGCCAGTACTGTAATGTGAGTGATGTACAATAATGTATATCACAGTACTGTAATGTGAGTGATGTACAATAATGTATATAGCACAGTACTGTAATGTGAGTGGTGTACAATAATGTTATAGCACAGTACTGTAATGTGAGTGTACAATAATGATATAGCACAGTACTGTAATGTGAGTGATGTACAATAATGTATATAGCACAGTACTGTAATGTGAGTGGTGTACAATATGTATATAGCACAGTACGTAATGTGAGTGATGTACAATAATGTATATAGCACAGTACTGTAATGTGAGTGATGTACAATAATGTATATAGCACAGTACTGTAATGTGAGTGATGTACAATAATGTATATAGCACAGTACTGTAATGTGAGTGATGTACAATAATGTATATAGCACAGTACTGTAATGTGAGTGATGTACAATATGTATATACACAGTACTGTAATGTGAGTGATGTACAATAATGTATATAGCACAGTACTGTAATGTGAGTGATGTACAATAATGTATATAGCACAGTACTGTATGTAGTGGTGTACAATAATGTATAAGCACGTACTGTAATGTGAGTGATGTACAATAATGTATATAGCACAGTACTGTAATGTGAGTGATGTACAATAATGTATATAGCACAGTACTGTTTGTGAGTGATGTACAATAATGTATATAGCACAGTACTGTAATGTGAGTGAGTACAATAATGTATATAGCACAGTACTGAAGTGAGTGATGTACAATAATGTATATAGCACAGTACTGTAATGTGAGTGGTACAATAATGTATATAGCACAGTACTGTAATGTGAGTGATGTACAATAATGTATATAGCACAGTACTGTAATGTGAGTGAGTGTACAATAATGTATATAGCACAGTACTGTAATGTGAGTGATGTACAATAATGTATATAGCACAGTACTGTAATGTGAGTGATGTACAATAATGTATATAGCACAGTACTGTAATGTGAGTGATGTACAATAATGTATATAGCACAGTACTGTAATGTGAGTGATGTACAATAATGTATATAGCACAGTACTGTAATGTGAGTGGTGTACAATAATGTATATAGCACAGTACTGTAATGTGAGTGATGTACAATAATGTATATAGCACAGTACTGTAATGTGAGTGGTGTACAATAATGTATATAGCACAGTACTGTAATGTGAGTGATGTACAATAATGTATATAGCACAGTACTGTAATGTGAGTGATGTACAATAATGTATATAGCACAGTACTGTAATGTGAGTGATGTACAATAATGTATATAGCACAGTACTGTAATGTGAGTGATGTACAATAATGTATATCACAGTACTGTAATGTGAGTGGTGTACAATAATGTATATAGCACAGTACTGTAATGTGAGTGATGTACAATAATGTATATAGACACAGTACTGTAATGTAGTGATGTACAATAATGTATATAGACACAGTACTGTAATGTGAGTGATGTACAATAAGTATATAGCACAGTACTGTAATGTGAGTGATGTACAATAATGTATATAGCACAGTACTGTAATGTGAGTGAGTACAATAATGTATATAGCACAGTACTGTAATGTGAGTGATGTACAATAATGTATATAGCACAGTACTGTAATGTGAGTGGTGTACAATAATGTATATAGCACAGTACTGTAATGTGAGTGATGTACAATAATGTATATAAGACTACTGTATGTAGTGATGTACAATAATGTATATAGCACAGTACTGTAATGTGAGTGGTGTACATAATGTATATAGCACAGTACTGTAATGTGAGTGATGTACAATAATGTATATAGCACAGTACTGTAATGTGAGTGTTGTACAATAATGTATATAGCACAGTACTGTAATGTGAGTGTGTACAATAATGTATATAGCACAGTACTGTAATGTGAGTGATGTACAATAATGTATATAGCACAGTACTGTAATGTGAGTGATTACAATAATGTATATAGCACAGTACTGTAATGTGAGTGATGTACAATAATGTATATAGACAGTACTGTAATGTGAGTGATGTACAATAATGTATATAGCACAGTACTGTAATGTGAGTGGTGTACAATAATGTATATAGCACAGTACTGTAATGTGAGTGGTGTACAATAATGTATATAGCACAGTACTGTAATGTGAGTGTACAATAATGTATATAGCACAGTACTGTAATGTGAGTGATGTACAATAATGTATATAGCACAGTACTGTAATGTGAGTGATGTACAATAATGTATATAGCACAGTACTGTAATGTGAGTGGTGTACAATAATGTATATAGCACAGTACTGTAATGTGGTGATGTACAATAATGTATATGCACAGTACTGTAATGTGAGTGATGTACAATAATGTAATAGCACAGTACTGTAATGTGAGTGATGTACAATAATGTATATAGCACAGTACTGTAATGTGAGTGATGTACAATAATGTATATAGCACAGTACTGTAATGTGAGTGATGTACAATAATGTATATAGCACAGTACTGTAATGTGAGTGATGTACAATAATGTATATAGCACAGTACTGTAATGTGGAGTGATGTACAATAATGTAATAGCCAGTACTGTAATGTGAGTGATGTACAATAATGTATATGCACAGTACTGTAATGTGAGTGATGTACAATATGTATATAGCACAGTACTGTAATGTGAGTGATGTACAATAATGTATATAGCACAGTACTGTATGTGAGTGATGTACAATAATGTATATAGCACAGTACTGTAATGTGAGTGGTTACAATATGTATATAGCACAGTACTGTAATGTGAGTGGATTACAATAATGTATATAGCACAGTACTGTAATGTGAGTGTGTACAATAATGTATATAGCACAGTACTGAATGAGTGATGTACAATAATGTATATAGCACAGTACTGTAATGTGAGTGGTGTACAATAATGTATATAGCACAGTACTGTAATGTGAGTGATGTACAATAATGTATATAGCACAGTACTGTAATGTGAGTGATGTACAATAATGTATATAGCACAGTACTGTAATGTGAGTGGTGTACAATAGTATATATAGCACAGTACTGTAATGTGAGTGATGTACAATAATGTATATGAGCACAGTACTGTAATGTGAGTGATGTACAATAATGTATATAGCACAGTACTGTATGGGAGTGATTACAATAATGTATATAGCACAGTACTGTAATGTGAGTGATGTACAATAATGTATATAGCACAGTACTGTAATGTGAGTGATGTACAATAATGTATATAGCACAGTACTGTAATGTCAGTGGTGTACAATAATGTATATAGCACAGTACTGTAATGTGAGTGATCTACAATAATGTATATAGCACAGTACTGTAATGTGAGTGATGTACAATAATGTATATGCACAGTACTGTAATGTGTGTGATGTACAATAATGTATATAGCACAGTACTGTAATGTCAGTGGTGTACAATAATGTATATAGCACAGTACTGTAATGTGAGTGATGTACAATAATGTATATAGCACAGTACTGTATGTGAGTGATGTACAATAATGTATATAGCACAGTACGTAATGTGAGTGATGTACAATAAGTATATAGCACAGTACTGTAATGTGAGTGATGTACATAATGTATATAGCACAGTACTGTAATGTAGTGATGTACAATATGTATATAGCACAGTACTGTAATGTGGTGATGTACAAATAATGTATATAGCACAGTACTGTAATGTGAGTGATGTACAATAATGTATATAGCACAGTACTGTAATGTGAGTGATGTACAATAATGTATATAGCACAGTACTGTAATGTGAGTGGTGTACAATAATGTATATAGCACAGTACTGTAATGTGAGTGGTGTACAATATGTATATAGCACAGTACTGTAATGTGAGTGATGTACAATAATGTATATAGCACAGTACTGTAATGTGTGTGATGTACAATAATGTATATAGCACAGTACTGTAATGTGAGTGATGTACAATAATGTATATAGCACAGTACTGTAATGTGAGTGATGTACAATAATGTATATAGCACAGTACTGTAATGTGAGTGATGTACAATAATGTATATAGCACAGTACTGTAATGTGAGTGATGTACAATAATGTATATAGCACAGTACTGTAATGTGAGTGATGTACAATATGTATATAGCACAGTACTGTAATGTGAGTGTGTACAATAATGTATATAGCACAGTACTGTAATGTGAGTGGTTACAATAATGTATATAGCACAGTACTGTAATGTGAGTGATGTACAATAATGTATATAGCACAGTACTGTAATGTGAGTGATGTACAATAATGTATATAGCACAGTACTGTAATGTCTGTAATTCCTTACTCATTCCCCCTTTCAACGTGAGATCAGTATGTCGGGTGAATCACTGTCTGTAGCTGCAATATTTTACCACCCGTGAGTTACTGAATATTGGCCCAATATTTTTCCCGTGTGCACCCCGCCTTCGTTCTGATTGTTTGCTAACTGATCTAAATTAGGAAAATAACTGTACAGACATAAAAGCCTTGAGTAGTTGGTTGGTACTGGGGCCTTTTTTGTGCTATGATTAAATTACAGCTAATTCGATGGAATTTGTTTCGTATCTTTTATTATCAGACACGGCTGGTTAATAATAAGATTGTGATAAAAAAAAAAATGTATTTTTCTTTCTATTTTTAGATTTTTTGTGGATCTTTACAGCACCAGGGATGGGCGATATCTCACCATAAATAGTAATAGTAAAGATACGTCTGAAGTGTGGCTGCTTGATAAGACTTCTCCGTGGGAGCCTCCTGTTTTGGTACAAGGACGTGTACCTGGAGTTACTTACTTTATAGAACACAGAGATGGCTTCTTATATATGCTCAGCAATGATGGGGAAGATACAGAATACAAGGTAGCTATCGATTGGTTAGATGGGGCTTATTAATGTAGTGAATCATACACATTTTTAATGAGAACATACTTAAAGGGTCACTGTACTCAAACAACTTTACATGAAACTACAATTTGTAAAATGGTGGCACTCACATATTTAAATGTGCTTGTTTTGTCATTAAAAATTCAATAAAAGTTCTTATCGTTTAAAATGGTGCTAATTTTGCCCCAACCAATCAGATGTTATTTAACATTTGAAAGCTAACATCTGATTGGTTGGGGCAAAATTAGCACCATTTTAAACAATAAGAACTTTTATCGAATCTCCCTGTTAATGTTTAGTGAGTGCTCCTTATAGCCCCCACCCTCCCTTAATCAATGCCTTTTTGTGGTGTCTACGGCATTAGTTCTGCACAGCCTCACCATAGACACTGCTCTGCTTACACATCTCCCCTCCCTCCCACTTTTTTCTTTTCTCTGCTGATTCTTTTAATTGTTGCAGAAAGTGTGCTGGCAGGTAGCAAAATATCCTATTAAGAGGTCAGGGATGGAACACACAATTTCTGCTTCTGGAGTGGCAGGTATTTCCCTGTAAATGCTGTGATTTCAAATGATGATTTCTCTGAATCTACAGATCAGTAGTGGGATTTTGCTGTATTTTTCGAGTATAGATATCCTTATCCTTATATAGCTTAGGTGACTGCAAACATTATCCAAGATGTCGGGAACTTTACTGGAGCACTGGTAGGCTCAGAAGGAACCTAAAAGGAAAAAAAGGGGGAGATGTTTAGTTGAAGCTACAGCTTCCATGTAGACTTAATTTGTTTTTTATGTGTACTTATCCTTTAACATAAAGATAATATTTTTTTCAAATGCTTATGCGGGGTATTAGAATGTATTAGAAAGGGGGATATACTTACCTTTACCAAAAATGCTTCTAAACTTACTTACAAAGCTTGATCCATTGATGTAGCTCTCTCTGCTCCTCTGAAGCTTCTGGGTCCTGCAGTCAGTCAAAGCCTCTTACTTCACGGACAATGGCTCACTGCCATACCTGAAACTGCACACTGCTGTGCGGCATGTAAATTACACGTACAGCAGCTGACGAGGGATTGGACTGAGAAACAAGATTAGAAGCATTTTTGGTAAAGGTAAGTATAGCGAAAAACTTTTGTTTTTTTGGTTATAAAGGTGGACCTGCCCTTTAAATTTTAGTTCCTGAAGATGTATTGCTAGTCATCCAACTGGATTTCTCAATTCAGAATGACTTGTTGAAGAATCTTATGGCAAGAAATACTCTAGAATGTGGCTCAATAAGCTTATAACAGCAAGGGGTTAGGGACCTCCTGAATTGTAAGGTATTGGCCCAGCATAGAAGAGCAAATCCCTCAGGCCAGGACTTTGCTAAAGGAAAAAGGACATACATTAAAGACTGTAATAATAACATCCTAGATAAAGAGGAAGACTGGTTCAAAAAAGCACGATGGAAACCATTCTTGTGAAAAGGGTAAAATGGAAGCCATTTATGTTAAAATAAGGGACTGATGGACTTAAAGATAAAATGATTTGTCTCAGGAGCGCTGGGGAGAAAGGTATGTATTGCGTAAGTGTGGTTGGGGGTATTTAATCTACAATAAAAAGTTGTTATAGGGGGTCACTCTAAGCTTTGTATATGGGTTAGTGCGTCGACTTATAGGTATAACAGTTCTGCAGCTTTCATTAAATTCCTCCATATGCAGCAGAGAAAAAAGCTTAAATACTTACTGAAATTAAAGGGTATATCCACCCCCTAAACAGAAATTTTATTGGTTACAGGACACCCCTCAAAACCTAGACCTCACAAGCTCAATTCAGCCTCCAAATATCGTTCCCTTGGCTGCCTTTTGCTTATCTTCTGTACCTTTTCCGTGCAAGGAAGCAAGCAGAAGGGGCCGGGCCAGCAGCTGCGACAGTGATTGGCTGAGACACGATATCTCATGTGTTCAATACTTATTCCCTTTGTTATTCTACTTAACTACACATAACTTAATGGCTAGATTAAAGGGCATGTAAACTGTGATAAATAATTTTAAAGCTAAAAACACCGCTATAAGAATTAATTGGCACTAACCTCAAAATCTTTTTTCCTTTTCTGGTTCTCCTTTCCCTTCTTTTGAACTTTTGAAGTTTAATTTATGCAAGAGGACAGGGCATACCCAGACATAAGATCTGTCAATCACCTGCCCCATTTGCATATCACAGATACCTGCCCCACAATGTTAAAAAACTTTCAATGAAAGATTCCTTTGTCACTGCATGACTAATTGAGCATTATCATTCTGTGGAGGAATGGAGAAATACGCTTTGTCTAATGCTCTGTGCTCTCTCCTGCAGCCGACACCCATCCATGCAGTTAGCTGCTCTCTGTGCTGTGTCCCTGCCCCCCAAAAAACTTACCATTTAATTCAAACAGCTGCCAGAACTGCCTTGCTATGGAAGGGATGTGACGTCCTTTTTATTATAACACATAATCTCAGTATGAATGGTATTGGATGTAGCTCATATCCACTACACATGCTTGCCCATTTTAGCTGTGTCACAGTTTCAGGGAGGGACCGAGCACAGAAGGAGGGGGGATACATACTAACTAGGATAAAGTAAAATGGAGCTCTGGGAGCAGAAAGGGGTCAAGTTCTTGGGAGCTCTAAAAATGGATGAAGGCAAGTTGGATTTTTCACTTTTTTTGTCCCTTTAAAGGATAAGTGCACTGTAAAAACAAGTTATGTGTATTTGTAAGCTGTAGCTTACCCCCTCTGGCACGCATATGGGCCACTCAAGCACAGGGTTTGGAGGCTTGAGAACAAGGGGAAACCAGCAGCAAGTCTCAGAGGGGAGGGGCTCAATATTCTTCAATTCACATCCAAGATGGCTACAACTTAGAAGCAGCACAGGTAGGCTCAGGAGAGACCTAGAAAGAAAAGAAAAAAGGGGGGGTTTAGATGTTTTTAAAGCTACAGCTTACAATTAAACTTAACTTGTTTTTACAGTGCACTTATCTGTATCTTATAAGTATCTGCATCTGTGTTACTAAGACCTACATATGTGAGCGTACAATGATTGGAACCATGTAAGCCTCTCTTAAACCTTTTGCTAAATAAATAAAACCACCCAAAGTGACTTTTTTTTTGCCCTATTACTTTGCAAACTAATATGTTATTTTTGCATTTTCCCTAGTTACTGAAGGCCGCTCTTTCTTCTGATAGGGAAATGTGGGAGCTTGTCTATGTGATAAAGAAAAGAACAAAGCTTGTAGACATGGAGATGTTAAAGGATCATTGTATTATGTTTCTGAAAAAAGGCAACCAGCTGTATCTTGAAGTCATTTGTCTCTTTACTGAATTGGTCATTCAGTCCATCAAGGTTAGTGATGTGGTTTCCACATGTATGATAATCGTGTAATATATTTTTGTGTTTATGCCCCTTTATATATCACTTGTGTAATTCCAATTCTGGATGGATAAGGACTTGGCTTTTTGTGTGCATAGATCCTTCTGTCTCTGCAGATTTGTATTCATTCTATTAAGCAGAAGCTGTTCTGTTTCTTTTATTAGCGAAGATGTTTTTAGACACATGGTAGAAACTGTATTAGATTCCCTTTCCATTGAATCTTTCATGTTTTGTTACTGATGACTTAAAGGACAACCACATTCCAAAAAGCATCTTTAGAAGGAATAATTCCCCATGGAATGGGAATCAGAGCTGCTAAATAGACAACATGAAAGAGGAACTAAAGGATAAACTAAAACATTTCTGGTGGCAAGGCAGCAATCGGGAACCCTGGATCACTAAAGCCCCCATACACGGGATTTACTGTAGCTGGTTTACCTGGTTTTATAATTATACAGTCATCTTAATAAGTGAAATTTTAAATCCATGTGATGGAGAAAACCTGACATGGTTCATTTTTAATTTGTGCCTGACAGCTCCCGGCCTGGACTTGTGCACTTGAACCAGATCATCCCCCAGAAAACAGAGGTGGCTCCTGTCGTTTTGGGCTTTCATCTCCAGTCCAGTACCCTGTTCCGTTTGTGTATTCGGGTCTGGAAAACCAACTGTTTGTAGATGGCAATCACAAGGCTGAAATGGCCCAGCCATATCATAGTCAGCGGTTGGAGGCCAAGAGCAAGGTTTGTAATCTATTTATTATTAATCAAATTCTTTGGAAGTCCAACCAGCTGCATGTGGCAATATTGTCTTGTGGGATAGTGTAGGACGTGGACGTTTAAAAAGTCCTAGACCTTAAAACATTGGCCAGTGTTGGACAGGGCTTGGATGGTACAGTGGTGTTGGAAGTGAAGTCCAGGACAGGGCTGGTTGGACAGTGGCTGAGCGTCCCCTTCTGACAGTTTGGAGGTGTTTATATGGATTCTAGGGCATCATTTAAAGGGTATGTCCATCAAAAAGTTGGTTTCTATCTGATTTACTGAAGAACAGGAGGTTAATGCACTAAATGCAATCTCCTACCTCTCGTTCTTCAGTAAATCTTACAGGAGAGGAGGAGACACTTTCCCGCGGACCCGCTCCAGCGCCGACTTCACTGACAGTCTCCGACACGTCCTCGCTCCTTCGCACTGTGCTAAGGACTGGAGATGCGTCAGAGGCATCTGGGAATTCGCCGCTGGAGCGGGTCCGGCGGGAAAGTGTCTCCTCCTCTCCTAGAAGATTTACTGAAGAACAGGAGGTAGAACTGTTCTTCAGTAATTCAAATAGAAACCAACTTTGGTGAGAGGAGAGCTAGAACCAAATCTTTACTGGCAGATAATTAGAAGGTTTATGGGACTAGTTGACCTGTAACATCAGATTGTAGAATAGTTTTCATAGTAGAGCAACAATTATAGAAAGCTGGAAGTGAGACAACCTCAGGTACCCATCGTGCGTCCGGCAGTTACACTTGAGCCAGTGGATGTGGAGACTGTTGTAAAGCCACACAATAAACTTGAATGAAAACCAGATGGCAACAGATGGTGACAGACGTGCAGCAAATTAATTTAGAACCGTGGGGGAGGGGACATCTGGTGATTGCAACATAAGCTTTACACAAATGGGGGGGGATTCGGGACGGTGATGAGATTTGGAGCCTCATGAAGGGGGGGGGGGAGGCATTGGAACAAATCTGTTATTGTGGGTTTTGAGCACATGAACAAACTACAGTTACTTTACATGTAAGAAGGGGTGTCACCTAGGAGATCTGTGCCTTTAAATTTTATGTCTCCAGTTCAAAAACTGTGGGAGGTGAATCAGTATAAAATAGAACATTGGGCTCAGCCATTAATTAATTAACATACCAAGGACAGATATTCTATTTATTGCTTTTTACGTTTGTCTTAATGTTTTTGTTTTTTTTCTTCTTTATTGTTTTCTGCCAAAAATCTGCACCCTCCCATTCCCCAAATCCAATGTTCTGTGGGACAGACCAGTTTTTAGAATCGGGTCTTCTCATCACGGACCACAGAGCCTTGTAGTTGCCATTGATTCCAGTGTCTGGTTTCTAGAAAGGGGGGAAAGGTTGCCTTGCGATTCCCCTGATGATGGAACTGGTTTTATTCCTTTTCAGGATGGCGCAGTGGTGCCAGTCACTATCTTCTACAAGCAGAATAATAAGGAGCTGAGAACGAGACCCCTATTAGTCCATGTCTATGGGGCATATGGTATGGATTTAAACATGAGCTTCAAAATGGAGAAACGAATGTTGGTGGACGATGGCTGGATACTGGGTTATTGTCATGTAAGGTAATCCAGACTGGGATATTATACACTACTGGTAGCTACAGATAACTGGACTGCCTGTCTGTACAGCCTTTAGGTACCAGAAGGGTTATATTGTTCAGCAATATTCATATAAAGGAAAGAATAGGACTGTACTATTGAACCTCATTGGGTGACCATGTTAATCTAGCAATAGAGAGATTGTTCTGCTTGCTCTTTCCATTGCCTTTAAATGGCAGGTCGCGGTGGGATAGGCGTGAACAAATAAAGCTGTTGGCCTGGATACAAGTAGAGACATTAGACAGGAGACGGGGATCTAATAAGTCTTTTTTACAGACCATGGAAATGCAGTAATTGGACCTCCCTCAATTGTTACAACATAACGTAATTCATAAGTCAATGATACATGTCAATGATGCATGTGTGTGCATTCATATAGAAATTAATAGGGATCTGAGATTAAAGGAATATTCTATATTGTTAATGCAAGGACTTCTTTTATATATTTGTTTTATATTGAGCAGCGTTCAGCGTATGTTCCAAAACTAGGAACCTGTTCTAGGCATGTTCACCCCTCAAATGGATATTGTATAGGAGCCTTGAGCAGTGCGAACTGTTTGGAATTAAAAGTGGTTAATAGTATATTCTATCAGTGTTAACATACATTTATGTCTGCAGGGGTGGCGGTGAATTGGGCTCTGATTGGCATAAAGAGGGAATCCTGGATAAAAAGCACAATGGCCTAAATGACCTTCACTGTTGCATATCACACCTCCATGAACTGGGGTATTCCCAGCCCCGCTACACAGCTATCGAAGCAGCAAGTGCTGGGGGGGTATTGGCTGGGGCTCTGTATAATTCTAGTCCCAATCTCTTTAAAGCCATGGTGCTGGAGGTGAGTTATTATCATTCAAATACAATGAGAATAAACTTAACCTACATTACGATATGTAATCATTTAAATGGTTGTTAGATCAGGTTGTCTTTGAGAGAGCACCCATTCCCCTGTCTGCAAAGGCATCACATAAAAAAAACTGTAAATCTGCTGTATTCAGGCAGTGTATAAACCCTGTCTCTTTAGGGTTCTGTAAGTCTGCGGCCACACTTTAACGGACGGTAATGCCCAGGAAAAGCAAGATCGCAATGCAGTGCGTTTCATGCCTATAACAGATCGCTCGCACTGGGATTCCATCAATATTCTGTTTTAGGAGCGTAAATTCGTAAAGAAATGGTGATCGTAGTGCATTCAATGTGGCCATGCTATTTTCATGCGCTAAAACAATGTGAACCTGCTATTGTATACATACATACTACCTAAAATCCAGTCTATTTTGCACATTTAACAGATCTGTTCATTGTTTTTTTCAGACATGCTTTCCTGCTCTTTTCCTCTTTATAACGTTATTTTAGGCTTGTGACTTATTGCCAGGATGGAATAACCTTATTACACAACCTTATTCAAACAAAGAAACAAGCAAACTGTAACTATCTCTTTGTCGCAGGCTCCTTTCTTGGATGTTCTTAATACAATGATGGACATATCATTGCCGCTCACTATTGAGGAAATGGGGGAATGGGGTAACCCAGTCTCTGAAAAGGAATACTACAGATATATAAAGACATACTGCCCGTACCAGAATATTGGGCCAAAGGTTGGTACAAACTGACTGTGTAGACTCATACAGATATGGTTTCTTTGGTTTTCCTAGTAAACTTTCTTTTTTTTTTTCAGGATTATCCCTCACTTCTGATCACAGCTTATACAAATGACCAACGCGTTCCGCTGAAAGGATTGCTACGCTACATTGCAAAACTTCGCAAAGCTCTAATAGAATATAGATTGAAATCCAAAGTACCAGGTAATGTCATCTTTGGTTTGGTGTGACTTTGTGGGACTCTACTCCTGTCTGCCCCGGTCCCAGCAGTAGTTACAGCCCGCAGTATTCCACTGCAAACAACTTTTATTTCAGTTGCAAAAAGCAGTGAAATAAAAGTTGTTTGCGTTGGAATACTGCATGGCGTCTCCTTCCAATCCTATCCTGATACCAGGTAATGTCTGTTACTTAGCTGGGTTAACATAGTAATGAACAGTTAGGCAATAATTACCAGTAAAATTGTTATTTATGTATATGTAACCGGGAATGTAGCAGTTCATGCAGATGTGTTTAGTAAGTATTTTTCCACTATGGAGGGAACTAAGTAATGAACACAGGGTTAGGACCTGAACCACTAGGTCATAACCCCTGGGTTCTTAATAAATTGCAAGATATACTTACCTAAATTTGCTTTCACCCCCTCACTGAATCTGGTACTCAGCCAATGAAAAGGCATCTTTCTTTAAGCCAGACCCCAGAGTGGGGGGGGTCTGACCAGACTGGTCATGGCAAAAAAAACTTTGGATAAGTGTATCTTGAGATCTATTGATTACCCAGGGTGAGAGGGTCTTTTGTGGTTTAGGTCCACACTGTGTGCTGATGGGTACTAATGATTATTCACATTCATTATTAACTTCATTCTAAACCACCTTATAGCTCAGAAATTTTGGATTAAAATATTATATCTAAATAAGATCACTTGTCTTTCTGAATAATTCCTAACCAGGCAGCTATATAGCTTAAGGTGAGGTGGGCCAAAGGAGCAAAAGGTCCTCCACATAACATAAAATGAAACAGAGCCTTAAAACAGAAGGTACTTTGCAGTCTCATGCTATATGAATAGCATTGCCCACAAAATCTAAGGAACAAAGAGTAATTTCTCACTCCCAGATTCCCCAGAGTAAATTCCTAACCAATGAAATGCAGTAAAATGTTTCAGTACAGAAATGACTGCCCCCTCTCCTGGCTCAGTGTGACTTACCCACAAATATAGTGAAGATTTCTCCAATCAGCTACTTTGTATCTCCCTGTGCTAAAGTAAAAAATGGAATTGACTGGGGACTTTCTATAATCAAAGATTTCATTGATTTCATACAGCTTTATTTAAAGGGTATGTCCACCTAAAAAAAAACTAATTTTGGGGTTTCAGTTTTATTGAAGAACGGGAGGTAAAGGAGCTGTGTCTTGATGGACTTTGTACTCTATACGCATGTGCAGCTCATATGCACTTATAGTACAAAGTTCATTGGGACCTGTCAGAAGATCAGCAGAGTAGTGCAAGACCAGGTAAGTTTCTTACCTTCGCTACTGGCTCCTGCAGGTTTTATTTAAGAAAGTCTATGTAATATAGACTTCCGCACATGCCTACACTACAGAAAATCCCCACTACAATACAGAAAACTACCGAAAAGATGGATCTGGAGGAAGGAAGGGAAGGGCCCCCTGCACATGCCAAAGTCCTCCAGGAGGACAATGAAGCGGCAGGGACCTGATGACACACAGACAGCTCCTACTCTTCACTTTCTGGGACTTTGGACTGGCATTGCAGGAGAACCATAAGGAGCAGAGGAGTAAGGTAAGGATTTTTGAACACTACACAGTAGGGCAAGTAGAGGGTTATATTTTAGTTTTGAGGGTGGACATGCCCCTTAATGGAGATAAATCTTTTCGGTTGGACACATTTTAGTGTTGACATTTGTACACTGAGAATGTAAACATAAGAGATTCCAGCATATTTGCCAGCAAAATTTTAATAGGGAAAAGTCATAGCACATATATTTCTGTGACGAAAAAACTATTTAGAATATATGTAAATCTTTGTTATAACCCCCCTTCCTTTTATAGATGACAAGATTCCTAGTGTTTATTTAGATGTACGGCCAGGTGGCAGTCACTGTGATTCCTTATCATGGGAGGATTCTTTGCAGAAGGTATTATTATAATTGTATCGTATATGTACTATAATAAGCAAGTGTGCGCTTTTATAATCAAGAGCTACACATATATACACAGACTCCGCTGTATTATATGATCATGTGACTGCTGCCAAAACATCGGTAGAAAAATAAACAGAACAAACAAAATAATAAAACCAAATGCAGATGCGTTCGATTGCCCATTCATCCAATCCAGTTTCCTATAGGACCGGTTGCAGAAAAATGTGATTGTTTTGCACGTGTTCATCCAGTTTGGATGCGCTAGAAAACCAGGGCTGATCGTATGGCCCCTTGTGGCAACTAACTGTTGACCTAAAGGGCTTCGTCCCAGCTGGCTACTCGCTAGTGGTGAACAGTTGGTTGGAACAAAGAAGCTCCTGGTGGATATAATATTTTGATCCAATATTTTTGTTTCTCAGGCCAAAACATTGTCTGTAAGTTCTGACCCAACTGATGCCGTGTGCAACTTAAAATCTGTCCCAAACACTTGCAAATGCATTTGTGCTGGTTTTAGAAACTAATTAGTGGTTCAGCTCTAAGTTTATTCCCCTGAATGTTCTATAACCCTCACTAACCAGAGGAGGTGACATGGTCAGAGTTAAAGGACAATGTAAGCCTCAGAACAACACTCTGATAAAAGGCAGAGCACCTTAATATAAAGCAGTAATCTGTGTCTCACCTCTCATTTTGATATGGTTGTTGGTAAATTTACATGGGGTTTGTTTTATTTCCCAGCCTCCCAGTATCACACAGTGTGGTCACTGACCATTATATTCTTTACACATGCTCAGTTCTAAGATACTGCAGAAACTTGTTACAGTTGGTCACACCCACTATTAGCCTGTAGCCAATCCTTTTATAGAACAGATTTGGCAAGGAAGCATGTGACTAAGATCAGGGGTGTGGCCATTCAATGTACATACACAGTTATTTCATCCAGTTCTTCAGGGGGTTACATTTACTGTAATGCTATTTACTGCTGTGGGATTTTTAAGTTTATTGGTGTTTTTAGAGGGGGCATTTTAAGATTCTGGATTTAAAAAGTGTGTTTACTTCTCCTTTAAAGGGGTTTGTCTTTCACTGTAATGATAAGATGGGTCCCCTCAGCAGTGATTGCATTATACCTAATGTATATACGTACAGTATCTAGGTCTCTCTAATCTTCCATGGAACTAATTTGTTTGTTGAGTAGATGATTAGTGAAGAGAACTCCGGTAACATTTAGGAAATTAACGTGCATTGAAAAACCATAAAATCATTGACCAATCACCTATAAAATGCAAAATATGGCATAACGTCCGCCTACACAATGAATCACAGTAACACAAACCTATTGTTACAGGTCGCCACACATGTTTCTTTCCTGTACAAGGAGCTTGAACTGCAGACCCCAAACCAAGTCAAAAGGAGGAGCTGAAAATGGAGACGCCACTTGGTGTGTCTATTACTGATTATCTATAAATAAAGCAGCCAGACAGGTCTCCTCTCGTTCCATTCACCGTTATTTGTGATCACAAAATGAATGGACCAGGCAGGTAACGACGCAGGAAGTTCAATAAATCTGATGATTTAAAGTCAATTACATCAAACGTCTATATTGTGTATGGGCAGCCTTACCTGTGCAGTGGTTACTGGCCTGTACCTCCTCTAATTTCTCTAGAGCATATGGTTTAAGGGGCATGATGGGAACAGGGCATTGTAGCAATTGGTTATTGAATTTTAACCCAAAGAGTATTTTCTTTGACTAAAACCCAAACTATTTTCTTATTTAAATAGCAGATTTTGGGGTGGTGCTTAGAAAACTGTAAAACCAGCAACACAAACTTTTTAAAGGGTAAGAGGAAAAACAACTAAAGGGGCAAATGATAAAGCATCAACCCTGCACCCTGGATTTAAATAGGTATCAAGCTCCTATAACTCTGGCATGTATACCACCCAGTTACACTGTGTAAACCCTTTTCTGATAGGGCAGTTGGCTGGTGCATTGCTTGCAGATGGGGCTTCTTAAATAAGTTCCCGGCCCTTACAAACACTTTTCTGAGCTCAATATCTAAAACAATCTGGGAACAAGTACGGCTGCCAGGTCAGATTCTGGCTGCCTTCGCTGACTTCTCTACATGGATAAAGTTCTTAATCGCATGCAGAATTGATAGTATTCAGTAATGGGTCAGGAAACTGATAACTAATAGACAGAACTACAACCAAAATGTATCCTTAAATACACATGCAGATTGAAAGTACCTACTATGTGCCTTGGTCACTTGACTCCTGTTTTAAGTGCTTCACTCAAATGTGTGCCAGGCCGGCCTTTTGGTGAATTATAAATTTAGTACAATTGTGATAGGACTCACAAATTAAACTTGGCCTGGTAGTTGGGCCTATCTAAAATGGCCATTTTGCAACCTAATTGTTTTCCTTTATGCATAGGGAAGGGAAGGAAATAATGCAGCAATACAATGGGAACATAGAGTGTAAGCAATCTGAAATGAATTGGATGGGAACTAATATTCCTTTTTGTTTGTATACAAATGAGACTCCAAATTTTTTGTACACACAAGCGATCGCACTACACAATGGTGTATGAACATCCATTTCAGCCGAGTATCGGTAAGTGTATAGGCGCTCGGTCGTGCATCGTTGATGATCATCATCACAACAGCCATTCATACACCATTGTGTGTCCACACGATAACATGTATACGGGCCGTAAGAACATTTAATATTCGGTATTGTATTGAGTAACCATGTTTTGTGAATTCCATGACCCAGCTATCTGTAATCAGTAAACAAATTCACCACCAGTGTTTTATTTGCAAACAAGGAATCTTTGATAACTTTTGCCAAATGTCGTCTACAGAATTTAGCAATTGTTGTAAAGCAAATTGAACGCACTAGAATAGCAGGCCTTCTCGGAAATAAAGCACTTATCCTTGAAAGTATCTTTAAGGTGCACTGGTTTGTTCGTGTTGTATTCCAGTATTAATCCTTCCCCCATTGCTGTTTGAATTCTGTCTGTGCTCATGGATTTTCCTCCCCTGGAAACCACAGTGCTTAATCTGATTGTAACTTGTGTTGGAATCTCGGGCACTGCCTGTCTCAGGTTTAGAATTGACGGCTTTCCAAAGTTGAGAACCATCAGGAATACTTTGTCCATTCCATCGACCTCTCGCACGTAGGCAAAAACATCAGAATCGTTCCATATGTAACACAGCCACCCTCTGTGGAGGGGCAATTCGGAGTTTCTTAACCTGCTTAACTCCCGGTATAAATTAAGGGTCGAATTTTGTTGTTTCTTTTGTTCCTGAAAACAAAATAAAAGCAAAAATAAATAAACAATAAAATTATTTAGGGGCTTATTTGATAAAAGGTGAAAATGTCCTGTGCTACTAGTGTGCAGCAACCAGATGCTTGGATGTGTGAATCATGTGTATAGTGAAGACTATGGACTGGATCCAATAGCACAATTTTGAATTCCCCTCCCATTCCACAAGAAAAAAAAATGTACCTATGATGGAAAATCTGGAAAACAGGGACTTGTGGAGTTGCTGGCAAACTGTGAGTGATGGACTGTCTGGCAAACTGTGAGTGATGGACTGGCTGGCAAACTGTGAGTGATGGACTGGCTGGCAAACTGTGAGTGATGGACTGGCTGGCAAACTGTGAGTGATGGACTGCTGGCAAACTGTGAGTGATGGACTGGCTGGCAAACTGGAGTGGGGGAATGGCTGGCAAACTGTGAGTGATGGACTGGCTGGCAAACTGTGAGTGATGAACTGGCTGGCAAACTGTGAGTGATGGACTTGCTGGAAAACTCGCTCTGAAGCTTTCAGCAGTGCTGTGTTACCTGTGTTTAAGACTCTGCACATTAATACATTCTTCTTTCCTGCACTGAGGGAGAAGTTCAAACATCTAATCTTAAATCATGGCTCACGGCTCCTGCATGATGTGAATCCAAGGCATAAGTTAAAGGTCTCTATGGGTCCCCTTGGCTCTGAGCAAGCATAACAACCACTTTGGTTGCTATTGTGACCCCTATGCCACCGGGGTAAATATTTTCAGATGAAGTAACACTGGTGTGGATATTTGCAGGGAAAGTACAGGATAACCAGCGCTCTTTGGGAAAAAATATATAAAAATCTGAAAAAACAGATTTATGTCTATGGACTGTGCCTGATGAATAGGAAATGCTGAGTCTGTAGCCATTACTATGGTTGATTTTAGCATTTATCTTAATACTAGCATGATTCTTAAAGTCTAGGGGCCCCTAGGGTTCCTTTCTTTCCAAGGGTTGTGTACACAATGGCTAATATTTTGGCCCAATCGAACAAATGGGACAACGTGTAAGTCTGATTGGACAGGTAAGTTCGTTTTGCACATATTTCTATGCACAAGCAATGGTCAGTGCCTAATATCGTCCCCAACTGATTTGCCATACGATAAATAAATCCGTTAAATGACGGTCAGAATTTAGAACTGGGCGAGGATTGGTCTATGTGTATAAGGCTTTATATGTAAAGGCCAGTGAGGAGATGGTCTAGAAAACCCTTGTCAAAGTGGAATTTTCCAACTTTTAATTGAAAAAATGTACATAAAAGATAGTAAAAGGTTATAAACAGTAAAGGGTATCTCCACTGGTAAAATCATTTTTTGTTACTCTGTTTTATTGAATAACAGGAGGTAAAGGAGCTGTGTCTTACCCCCCGTTCTTCAATAAAACCTGCAGGAGCCGGGAGAGAAGGTAAGGTACCCGATCTCACACTTCTCTGCCGCGTCCTCTAAAAACTTCCAGACGGACTCTGTATTCTATGCGCATTGCACATTTAATGCTAATACACACGTGCGATCATGGGGGCTCACCCGCGATGTGTATCAGCCGGCGATCGTGCCATGTATAGGCTTTTTGTCAGATGAAAAGGACATTCGGTTAGGGCTCTTTATGATTCGCTCGGCACCCCCACGATTGCCCATGTGTATGAGCCTTTATGCAAGTAATAAGGATTTATCATCATTTTAAATATCCAATAATGGAAATCTACTCTCTGCCCTATATTGAATTGGCATTTGTAATACAAAACACAACCAATCAGAGTTGACATGCCCTCTGATTCTTTGTCTTTGTGTATATTAGAAACCTGCAGAATATTGACAGATATGCTATTAATGTAATTGTAGGCTATACTTGTGAAAACTGCCATTAGACCACATAATCCAGATGTATTGTGTTTGTACAGCGTTAATAAATCTAGCTTTAACTTTCACCTGCTATATAATCTAAGAGGTAATTATTTTAAGACCGTGAAGGGCAGGATTTAGAAGAACATTTCAAGTACTGAAAAGCTTATATAATCCTTAAAGTATTACCTCCCGGTAGATCCTTACCACAGAGATAAATCAGGGTATAAAATATACAAAATCATGCACAACATGCGTATCTAGTAAATACAATAACTATGTGCATCCAAGTACTTACTTCAACATTTACCGCCATGTAATCTGGGTTGAGGGGAAGCCATGTTTTGTTGGCAGTACTAAAACCAGCGTTTGCACTCGAGTCCCATTGCATTGGTGTCTTTTCTGGGTATTCAGTCTAGAAACAGAAAAATGTTTTATTTGCTTGAGTTACACATCCTATTAGATCATATTTTAGTTACATACACATCCTATTACATCATATTTTAGTTACATACACATCCGATTACTATTTGGGGCTTATTTGATAAAAGGTGAAAATGTCCTTTGCTACTAGTGGCAGCACACCAGATGCTTGGATGTGTGAATCATGTGTATAGTAAGACTATGGACTGGATCCAATAGCACATTTTGAATTCCCCTCCCATTCCACAAAAAAAAAAATGTACCTATGATGGAAAATCTGGAAAACAGGGACTTGTGGAGTTGCTGGCAAACTGTGAGTGATGGACTGTCTGGCAAACTGTGAGTGATGGACTGGCTGGCAAACTGTGAGTGATGGACTGGCTGGCAAACTGTGAGTGATGGACTGGCTGGCAAACTGTGAGTGATGGACTGACTGGCAAACTGTGAGTGATGGACTGGCTGGCAAACTGTGAGTGATGGACTGGCTGGAAAACTGTGAGTGATGGACTGGCTGGCAAACTGTGAGTGATGGACTGGCTGCAAACTGTAGTATGAACTGCTGGCAAACTGTGAGTGATGGACTTGCTGGAAAACTCGCTCTGAAGCTTTCAGCAGTGCTGTGTTACCTGTGTTTAAGACTCTGCACATTAATACATTCTTCTTTCCCCTGCACTGAGGGAGATTTCAAACATCTAATCTTAAATCATGGCTCACGGCTCCTGCATGATGTGAATCCAAGGCATAAGTTAAAGGTCTCTATGGGTCCCCTGGGCTCTGAGCAAGCATAACAACCACTTTGGTTGCTATTGTGACCCCTATGCCACCGGGGTAAATATTTTCAGATGAAGTAACACTGGTGTGGATATTTGCAGGGAAGTACAGGATAACCAGCGCTCTTTGGGAAAAATATATAAAATCTGAAAAAACAGATTATTGTCTATGGACTGTGCCTGATGAATAGGAAATGCTGAGTCTGTAGCCATTACTATGGTTGATTTTAGCATTTATCTTAATACTACATGATTCTTAAAGTCTAGGGCCCCTAGGTTCCTTTCTTTCCAAGGGTTGTGTACACAATGGCTAATATTTTGGCCCAATCACAAATGGGACAACGTGTAAGTCTGATTGGACAGGTAAGTTCGTTTTGCACATATTTCTATGCACAAGCAATGGTCAGTGCCTAATATCGTCCCCACACTGATTGCCATACGATAAATAAATCCGTTAAATGACGGTCAGAATTTAGAACTGGGCGAGGATTGGTCTATGTGTATAAGGCTTTATATGTAAAGGCCAGTGAGGAGATGGTCTAGAAAACCCTGTCAAAGTGAATTTTCCAACTTTTAATTGAAAAAATGTACATAAAAGATAGTAAGGGTATAAACAGTAAAGGGTATCTCCACTGGTAAAATCATTTTTTGTTACTCTGTTTTAATTGATACAGGGGTAAAGGAGCTGTGTCTTACCCCCCGTTCTTCAATAAAACCTGCAGGAGCCGGGAGAGAAGGTAAGGTACCCGATCTCACACTTCTCTGCCGCTCCTCTAAAAACTTCCAGACGGACTCTGTATTCTAGCGCATTGCACATTTAATGCTAATACACACGTGCGATCATGGGGGCTCACCCGCGATGTGTATCAGCCGGCGATCGTGCCATGTATAGGCTTTTTGTCAGATGAAAAGGACATTCGGTTAGGGGCTCTTTATGATTCGCTCGGCCCCCCCACGATTGCCCATGTGTATGAGCCTTTATGCAAGTAAAGGATTTATCATCATTTAATTCCAATAATGGAAATCTACTCTCTGCCCTATATTGATTGGCATTTGTAATACAAACACAAACCAATCAGAGTTGACATGCCCTCTGATTCTTTGTCTTTGTGTATATAGAAACCTGCAGATATTGACAGATATTCGATTAATGTAATTGTAGGCTATACTTGTGAAAACTGCCATTAGACCACATAATCCAGATGTATTGTTGTTTGTACAGCGTTAATAAATCTAGCTTTAAACTTTCACACCTGCTATATAATCTAAGAGGTAATTATTTTAAGAACCGTGAAGGGCAGGATTTAGAAGACATTTCAAGTACTGAAAAGCTTATATAATCCTTAAAGTATTACCTCCCGTAAGATCCTTACCACAGAGTAATCAGGGGTATAAAATATACAAAACATGCACAACATGCGTATCTAGTAAATACAAAACTATGTGCATCCAAGTACTTACTTCAACATTTACCGCCATGTAATCTGGGTTGAGGGGAAGCCATGTTTTGTTGGCAGTACTAAAACCAGCGTTTGCACTCGAGTCCCATTGCATTGGTGTCTTTTCTGGGTATTCAGTCTAGAAACAGAAAAATGTTTTATTTGCTTTGAAGTTTTTACACATCCTATTACATCATATTTTAGTTACATACACATCCGATTACATCATATTTTAGTTACATACACATCCTATTACATCATATTTTAGTTACATACACATCTGATTACATCATATTTTAGTTACATACACATTTGAGTTACACATCCTATTACATCGATATTTTAGTTACATACACATTCTATTACTTCATATTTTGATTACTATATCATATTTTAGCTGTTTAATTACCATGGGCCACTTACAAACAATATATATGTCACTAATACATTAAATAAGGTAGGGAGAGAATTCAGGCTTTGATACTCCCTTTTCAGCAATATGCAAATAAGGAACAAAGACTTCTGGGAACTTACCACGTTTACACATGTAAGCTCTTAGGAACACTATCAGGGTTATTCAATAAAAGTTCTTATTGTTTAAAATGGTGCTAATTTTGCCCCAACCAATCAGATGTTAGATGCAAATGTTAAATAAGATCTGATTGGTTGGGGCAAAACTAGCACCATTTTAAACGATAAGAACTTTTATTGAATTACCCTGCTTGTTGCTAAAAAGACTTTTACAGCATTCCACAAGCTAAATGCAAAATCAGAGCACCAACTACAGTTCCACAATATATATATTATGGAACGTTCCTGGCTCTACAACTATGGAGTTCTTTTTGCAGAACTTAGGTATAGTCAATACGATTGAAAGTCAAGTTTAATGTTACAGATGGCTGCGCTCGGTATTGTGGTTGTACAGAAAACACAAAAAAAAAAAAACTGCACACCAGACTTAATTGCAACTGGTGTTTATTGAAATAGTTCAGCAAACACCATGTAATGTTTCAGTGCCATGCATCTTCCTCGGATACATACAGTATGTAAGGGCAAATGTCTCCTAGATATCCATATCGGTAATCCAATGCACAGGTTTGGGAACATATGGCTAAAACAAAGGCCAATTGAAAGGCATTCTTGACAAGATCAGTAGCACTTCCACAATCCTTCTATTGTCTGTTGATATTCATATCGGTATAGCAATGCACAGGTTTGGGAATATATGGCTGAAACAAAGGCCAATTAAAAGGCTTAATTTAGGCTATAGTAGACTATTCTAGTAGTAGGAAAGATTATATTGTTATTCCTATACACTTACTGGGTCATATTCTGCAGAATGGTTTGTCTCTAGAGTGATTGCTGCAGAGTTATCCTCCATTCCCAGTTCTTCACCATAGTAGGTTGTAGGGGTGCCGGGAAGGGTCAAAAGGAGCATGTTAACGACATTAATATATTCTTTTCCAACTCGAGAAGCAATGCGGGAATTCCCTGGACTCCCAACCTAATAAGAATGAAAAATACATGTATGTTTACACACACACGTCTAATCTAACATGACATTATTTAAGATTTAATTTAATATTTTACCATCCAATGTGGCCACTTTCCCTTTGGCATAGACTTCATCCATAGGTCAACGATATTAAATATATTGTTCCCAGACAAATCAGATTTATTCAGATCAAACAGGTAGAAGTTGAGTGGAAAGTCTGCTTCCTTTATGAAAGAGTTTCCATAATACAACATTGTTTTCTCCACCATCTTCAGGTCATTAGATTCTGTGCCCATGAACCTTACAAAAGAAACAATATAAATCTAAGGATTGTATTTGTGTTAATACCATGTAGGCCTGTGATCTAAAGTTTGGCCTACATAGCTTTGAATGACAAGATGTCACCCATCTTTATCTAAAGCTGCCCAGCGTTTCTTATAACACTTCACCACCATTATTACAGCTGTAGTTCAGCCAAGGTTCAACTTCCAATGTGGACACTGGTTACCTACAGGGGCTGCCTAGTCCCAACCCCTGGATGTCCAAACACCCCTAAAAATCACCCTGGTTAAGACCAGGAGCAAGAATGTTATGTGCATAAGCTGCTCGGGCCCTGCCCATCTTGGAACATGGTCACCATGGAACACACGTTGTGATCTAGGTCAAGCCCCTCAAAACAGGACTGTACTGGTGGAACCCAGGGTGCGTGGGAAGGTATGGTTGAATGTAAACATTAGCTGGTGGGTATAGATCTTAAGTATGTAAAGAACCTTTATGCAACTTAATTTGTGTGCACAGAAGAACAATTAAAATTACTGTAGATACCAGAAGAAAAACTAAAAAATATTTGATACCGGGTCAGACAAAAACAAGGTAGATACAGACTTAGTCACCTGTTATAAAGTATGTATGTGAATACAATATATAGAACATACAATCACTGCAATCATCAGTAAACTTACCGGTACCGTCCAGGCTCTCTGCTATATTCGTTCACTGTTTGTCTGAAGCTGCGAATGATGTCATGCATACCAACCTGTGTGGTTGTGTAGTCATGGAAGAGTTCATCATAGGCAGTAACAGTGTCCTGCAATTAATAGATCATTTATTTTATCTTGATTGATGGTGTGACATCTACACATTAATAGTCCTTTACCATCAAGGCTTAGCTTGTGAATCCTTTTTATTTACAAAAACAATATTAAACCAGCCCAGCACAAGTACATTACAGATACATTTGCTTCCAAGAAAAAAGGGAGTATTCAGTGATCATAACCGAGTAATTAAATCCTTCTGTACTGACTTCCTGTGTGTAAGACACCCTAATAGTGCCCTTTTATGGTCTCAGTTCCTGGGTTGATTCAGTTGCTCAGTAGAGATCTGAGCATGTTTGACCCATTCAACAGCCAATCAGTAGCAATTACTGTTAGGAACATTCCAAGGAAGGACTGTTGCAGAACCTGTAATGGTCGCTCACTACTGACCACAGCAAAGGGTAGAAAATCAACTGATATTTCAAAAAAATTAAGCAATATCTGTAATATCTAGGTATGTGTAATATAGATCATCTAAATAATAAAACAGTTGTTCCACCCAACTTTACCTTTAATTGTCCCAAGTTTCTGATAAAATACATTGGTGGGGTAACCTATAGCCGTAGAGTATGTCAGCTGAAACATTCCTTAATGATCAATGTAAGAAATGTTTAGCCTGTAACATGAATGGGGAATGTTGATGGGTTGGAGATCTTTGGGAACTACCTAGTACATATTTACTAAACTTGGGTATATACCAAACAACCAATACTACCAAGTTTTGATTAAACACAATACCCCCAGGCATTAGGAGAACCTTCTTTGGAAGACAAACATACTTACCGGGCTTTGTGATTTATTGACCTGAGGTTCATCTCTAAGATGTTCAGCTTCTAATAAAAACTTGGCAGCATCTACTGTAAACCCGTCAACACCTTTCTCAAGCCAGAATTTCATAACACTCTATGGAGAGAAATAACCATTGGAATAATCCAAACGTGTGAGTTCATTTGTGAGAAAGTCCCATGTGGGGAAGTTTATCTGCCTCATTATTAATTCCTGACACTATAACTTTCTGTAAATTGATTGGGGGATCAGGAAGATTTTTATCAGTGAACAAGTTATTTTTTTGACAAATAACAAAAAGTCAGCACTGATTATGATAAGGGCCACATGATACTTATAAGGGACAATCATGGCGGTTGGTTATATGGATTCTCTTGGCAGTTTTACAAAGAACCTGATGATTGAAGAAAAGATTGAAGAAAAAGTAGCGCACACCATGTGAACAAACATAACCATGTTTAACACATCATGTGTTGAATAAACACTGTTATGTAATCTTCTGGATAACGGTCAGTGGCTGTGACTTAGTAGTAGCACCCTGCGTATATTTATACCTTGTACGGTGGTGCGGAAGGTCTTCATTTTTACAAAAACCTGATGATAGGTTGGGAAACTGGACCTATCTTAAAAGAGAACACGTGGGTACACGCAGCCTTAGATTTGATCGTGATGGTTGGTCGTGATGAGTCACTGTCAGTTCCGCTGTTGCAGAAAAATTCGCAGTAGCCAACAGTTTGTCGCGACCAACTGTGCTGCCCGCAAAACACCATCCAATTTTCTTGGCCTGACTGACCTATACATGGTAATATAGGTTGGTCGGGCTGAAAAATTGGATGGTGTGTACCCAGCCTAAGGGTGCCTTTAACAATCTATAGCCTTTGTACAGTCACAGCCAATGTCATACAACGTGGAATCATCTATACAATACCATTGTGGTATTTTTCATAAATGTACGATTCTTGACGTAAATATACGACCACGCCAGTAATTTTATAATAATCCGCAGTATGTGAACTTTCGGATACCGCCGTTTTATAAATAGAGCTCTAAATGAGAATGAAAGATTCTCTAACCTTGAAAATCTAAAATATTTACAGGGTTATTCAATAAAAGTTCTTATCGTTTAAAATGGCGCTAATTTTGCCCCAACCAATCAGATGTTAGCTTTCAAATGTTAAATAAGATCTGTTTGGTTGGGGTAAAATTATCACCATTTTAAACGATAAGAACTTTTATTGAATAACCCTGTAAATGTTGCAGATTTACAGCTTTCCCATTGTGGGTCACAGAACTGACATGATCACCCTGTGGCATCGGCCATTACCAATACTGTGGTGTTTCAACAGGAGATATATGGAATAGATGTAGATTACCAACCAGTAGTTTACAGCCACTGTGTTCACAGATTTCTTACCACGGCTGCAAAATACCGTTGTGGTCAATAGTGATGGCAGATGTCATCTATGACCGTTAACATGTGGTAGCAAAATACCATCAGGGAGATTCAATAAAAGTTCTTATCGTTTAAAATGGTGCTAATTTTGCCCCAACCAATCAGATCTTATTTAACATTTGAAAGCTTACATCTGATTGGTTGGGGCAAAATTAGCACCATTTTAAACAATAAGAACTTTTATTGAATAACCCTGTTTATGTATCAGGAGTGAAAAATAAGGATGGCATTGTCAAATTCCAGACCTACCTATTCCAATGCCCCATAATTAAACCTGCTCAGTAAGTTATCTTGCCCAACCCTTCTTTCTATTGCCAGTACTAACTACTGGATGACCTGCCTCTGACCTCTCTGTAATCAATACTGAGCAGTGGTGAATCCAATCACAACACAGGATTTCTCCAAAATTTGAATGATTGCAGAGGTGAGAGATACAGATATCTGATAGGTAGGAATACATTCTCTCAAGCTTATTCACATTTTAGCTTTAGTTCTTCGTTAAGGTGGTGATGTGGCTTTACTTTGTGATTATACCAAAATACTAATTTCTTTTGAAATATCCAGCACCATAAAAATAAAATATCCGGTAAGAAAACAGAACTGTGTAACTTTGTTTGTTTCCTTTACGGCCTGTTAAAAAATAAACTGATCGTAACCTTTCATCAATGTTTGCTTCCAAGGTGAAGAATCGTGATTTCCATAAGGCAGACAAGCCTGTGACATTCACACAACATGGTTAATAATTATAAATCTGAAGACATTTTTATTGTTTCAAAGGTTCATTTGACAACTTGTCATTAACTTTAATAAGATGACGAGCGGCATATTTACTGCCTAGCGCGAAATCCATCAAGTGTAAAGTTCAATAGTTATTCATGTCATTATTTAACAGGCAGATTGAAGAGGGAACTTATTAACCTGTTTCACGGGATGATGGAATATTTCTACTAGAACGTTACCATGTGCGTAGCAGAGAACTGGCATGTGCTACCGCAACGGGATGGAAATTCTATCACAATTCACATCTAATGATTTGTGTCTTACTCTGCGTTACCTGCCCTGTGCTCTGCATGTTGTAGTATCTCATTGTACATCATGGTGGACTTTGTTTGGTACCATAGACACATTCAGAAATTAGCATTCAGTGTCTTTTGAAAACTTGTGTTCCTTCACCTCCTTATCGAGATTCCATGCCAACCCCTCCTTCCCATCAAAAAAGCCCTTGCAAGCCCTCCTCTCATCCAAACAACCCTTCAACCCCTCCCCCTATCAAGATATCCTTCCAATCCCCCCCCCCCATCAAGACACCCCTTCCCTATCAAGACACCCTTCTAACTCCTCCTCATCAAAATAGTCTTTCAACCCATCCCCCTACTAACACACCCTTCCAATGCCATTCTCTTATTGAGACACACTCCCAACCCCTCCCCCATCAAGACACCCTTCAAACCCCTTCCCTTATTGAAATAATCTTTCAACCCCTCCCGCCATCAAGACATCCTTCCAATCCCTCCCCTCATCTAAACACCCTTCCAATCCTTCCCCCCATATTGAGACACCCTTCCAACCCCTCTCCCCTTTAAGACACAATTCAAACTCCTCCTCCTATCATTTCACCCTCTATTAGGACACCCTTCCAGCCGGTTCCCTCGTAGAGACACCCTTCCAACCCTTCCACCGCCCCTTGAAGATATGATTAAACCTTTGGGTTTTTCGAGTTTGTGAAACTGGCAAAATGATTTTTACCATAATGCTCATTATGACAATTTCACGACAGTCAGCAGGACTAAGTTAACCAGTCACAGCCATTATATGGTTAGCCAGCCTCCTGACAATAAAAATTGCTATAATAATAATAATTGTTTATTGCCAGTATTCATTATACAGGAATTCAGCTTGGTGAAGTTAGAATCAAGACACTTCTTTAACACTATACACACAACATATACCTTTCGCAACATATACATCCGTAAAACATATCATATAAATTTAAAGGGCATGTCCAGCCCCAAAACCTACTTTTGGTTACAAGGTAGGTGCCCCTTGCCCACCCCCAACCGCCAAAATATTTTTGCAAAATAATGCTCCCATGGTTACTTACGGACCATTCTCTCCCGCGCCGTCTCTAATCCAGCCCTCTGCTTGCGAAAGCTGCAAGCAGGGTCTGGACTCGCAGCCGTGTCTGTGATTGGCTAAGACGCGGCCATTCACAGATGCGGCTGACGTCATTCAAGATGGCGCGGGAGAGAAGGGTCCGTAAGTAACGATGGGAGCATTATTTTGGAAAAATATTTTGGCGGTTGGGGGTGGGAAGAGGGCACCTACCTTGTAACCAAATGTTTTCACGCTAGGTGCAACGGCCGAAGAGGATGGATCATGATGGAGGGAGGGAGGGCAGTAAAGGGCTCCACAGCCCATGTCACATTCCTTGTCGAGGTTGAGGAATCAGCAAGGACCGGATGGCTCACAGACACCTCCTTCACTTTCCTGGACTATGTCTATTTGTAGTTGCCCTTAAAGCTCTATAGCGTTTGCCAGATGGCAACTTTTTGATTAGATGCTGTGCTGGATGACTTCCATCCAGGATTATCTTATTTGCCCGTTTAACAAGTCTAGATTGGTATAAATCAGCAACCGAGGGCAGGTCACAACCAATAATGTTTCGGCAGTTTTCACTTCCCTTTGTAACTGCTTCTTGGAGCATTCAGCTGCTGAGCCGTATCACACTATAATAGAAGAGGAAATTATACTCTCAACCACTGCTCTATATTGCGACACCCATCTTTCTCATCATTCGTACCCTCTCTAAGCAGCCATTTGTGTTGAGGTTGAAGTACAGAGAGACAGGTACTGTATATTGCTCTTGTGTGTGAATTCCAATAGCCAGCCTTCCAGCCACTAACCAGGGCCTAATCAGTCCACTAACCAGCGTTTCTCCTCTATCATTGACACATAAGGATGGGCACTGCCATATTGTTTTTTCCCCGTGCCATTCCCAGCCTCCTCCTGTTATTTGTGCACTTTTACTATTTCTATTTGCCTTTAAAAAACATGTTAATTGCAGTTCCCCTCCCATTTGATTTAAAGGGCATGTCCACCCCTTTTTTAAACTTTTTATATGTTATAAATATTGATCCCCCAGCCCCAACCGCCGTAATAAAATTCTTAGAAAGTGCCCCGATATGTACTTACCTTCCCTCTATCCTCCGCGGCAGTCTCCAGTCCCTCTGCTTGCACGGAAATGCAAGCAGGGGGCGGGACTGGCAGCCGCGTCCCTGATTGGCTGAGAGGCAGCCAATCAGGGATGCGACTGCTCAGAACGCCGGAGGATAGAGGGAAGGTAAGTAACTATCGGGGCACTTTCTATGAAATCTGTTACGGCGGTTGGGGCTGGGAGATCAATATATATAATATATAATGGGGATTTTACACTAGGGGGAGGGAGAAGAAAACGGGAGGGACTCTCCTGCGCATGACTCAAACCTTGTCGAGGTTGAGGCAGAGACAAGTGCAGGATGAGTCACTGGGAGCTTCTACACTACACTACACTGGACTTTGGAGGGGCACAGCATGGCAACCATAAGGAGCTGGGATGTAAGGTAAGACTTTTTGTACACTACACTACTGTAACTGCCCCTCCTACCCTGGGGTATAATTTCTGGCCCCCACAATGCAATTTATAAAGAGGAATTGTGACACCCCCTCTGGAACTTTTTATCAAGTGCATGTGATTGGTCAATTAATCTCACTGTATCCATGTCCAGTTTACCATGGATTTGTCCTTGTCCGGCTACTTACTTGTATTTCTCCTTGTACATTCGGATTATACAAATTCAAATCTGGTTGCTCTTTACGGAACTGATGGAAATAACATTGTTTTCTGGTGTCATCATATTCCCATGAAGAATTTCCATACACACTGACCTAAAAATAGTTTTAAAATTCCCAGTTACTACAGAAGAGAGAGAGACCGCAGTCTTGCTGGTCACCTTTTCTAATGTAGGTACAGAGCAAAGGCAATTACATTTCACAGGGGGAGAAACTTGGATTGTCATGGGGCCAAACCAGTAGGTTCAACTCAACTCTCATTATAGAGATTGCAAAACTGCATTTTATTAAAAACAATTATTTAATATCCCGGTTCATTGGATTTTTTTCTTATTATCAGTTGCAATTTTTAATAGATGATGTATAATATTTTAGTTCCATTCCATCAAATTCAATTAAACAATTGATCAGGTCATCTTTTTGGAATAAAATAAATTTAATAAAGACAAATCAATAATCCAGCCTAAAACATTTAATTAATATTAAAAATTTTGGTGGAGTACAGGTCTAGTATTGAGGGGCAGTCAGGGGCAGCCAATGGGCCACTTGTGGCCCCCGGGCCTTACTTTGCCCAGGTCTAGTATAGAGAAACAGCGCTAAAGGACATCACTATCTGACGAAGCTCTGAGGAGCGAAACGCGTCATAGTGACGTATACCGGAAGAAGAAGTCGCGGGCAGTGTGATTCAAAGTTGAGCATACAAACTTACCACCACGCAGTCTGAACACCTGATTAAGTTACGGAGTGTATGGAATACATAGCTATCTCAGGATCCCCATAAAAGAAATCCCAAGTGCAGAGAGGCCACGGACAGCATCAGCATACGGCAGTCCGGGGGACAGGTGGATCATTAGAAGTGTCGGGACCGCTATTTTGTTTCAGAGTGGTGATGTATACAGCTCATTCTTATATACACTGTACCAACACTTTGTGTGCACACATTATATGATATAGAACTCTATATATGGACTCTAGAAGACCTTTAGGATCCGTATCTATATATAAGTCTCTGGATTCCTTACTCATCTTGATACCTTTGAACTGTGGAATATATTACACTGCTCTAGAAGATAGACAGACTCATTCCAGACTACTACTAACTATATATACGTGTTTTTTCTAGGATTTTACTTCAGATATTTATATATACTTCTTTTAAGGTTTTAGATATATTGGTAATTTTTTGTGGCAGCTGGCCAGCTGTTTATTATGTGTTTTTTCTGAGTTGAATAAATTGTATATTTGTTTTATATTTCGTCTTGCTGTGTACATAGGGTGCACTCTTTTTATTCTAAAGGACATCAGAACTTCCCTATGACAGATGGTATGTTACATGGTGGAACAAACCATCTATTGAAAAATGCTTGTGTGTGGGTGAGACCAAACAGCAACTGCATCAACGTATGGCCCAGCACAGAAGAGCCAATTCCTCGGGTCAGGACTCAGCCGTGTACCTGCATCTTAAGGATAAAGGACACACCTTTGAAGATTGTAATGTTAACATATTGGCAAAGGAACGCCACCAAGAGAGGTGTTAAGGAAGCCTTTTTATATGAAAATAAAGAAACCAAGCCTAAATAGAGGTAGGGGGGTTCGACACCAACTGTCTGCCATGTACAATGCTGTTTTGACACCTTATTCTGGGCGTTCCTATAACACCTCTTAGCCACTATCCAATCACACCCTTAACACCTGGCTGTGATATGCTAATTGGGATTTTCCAGGGTACATAAATTGCCACAGATCCTTGTACAAGTCATTCTGAATTGAGAAAGCCAGTCGTATGACTAGCGAAACGTCTTCAAGAACTAAACTTCAAGTCCAGTTGATCTAATTGAATACAACAGATACATCTATTGAAAAAAACATGATCGGGCAAAATGGAAAATTTCCCATCATCCCCGTGTATCAGAACCTTCTGTAGTTTTCAAGCTGAAATCTATGGAAGATCGGCAGCGCAAGGTGGGGAATTTCCATAGGTTCTTCCAATCGGATTTTTGATTGTTTTGGCCGAATCGGATTTTCGATTGTTTTGGCCAATATAAAATCTGATTAGAAACACATTGTACTGTGTATGGCTACCTTATAAATGCGTAAATGTAAAATGTTTAATCCAGCTAATACATATATCTCGTAACCCTAATTAATGTACATTTACTAAAAGAAGTGTTTGTGCTTACCCAGTTATTTGGGGGCACAGTTTGATCCCCTGCACGTACACAATCCTGCCAGATGTAGTAATCTGTGTATTTACCAGTTCGATTTTTACTCAGTTGGAACCAGTTGTGTTTATCGCTGGTATGATTAGGAATAAGGTCAATGATGAGTTTCAAACCTAAGAAGATAAATAGTAAAGATAAAAACAAAGCCATGGTTTGTAGATAAAGTTCTGTATAGTTGAATCTTACCTTTGTCGTGCATGGCTGACATCATGCTCTCGAATTCCGCCATGGTCCCAAAGGTTGGGTCAACATCCATGAAGTCATCCACAGCATAATTAAAATCTTTCAAAGACGACTTGTAGAAAGGAGCGATCCATATTGTTTTGACATCAAGATAAAGGAAGTGATCGATTTTATCTTGGACTCCTACAGATGAAAAAAAAAGGCTTGGATGAGGGAACTTTACATGTTTGCCCTTGAAATGTCCACTTCAAAGTCACACTCGGTGAATAGAGCTTATTAGCCATTTTAACATTACATTGTCTAATAACATCAAATAAAAAGTATTATAGGATAATTATCAAATGATTTTGTTCATGCAATTCCCCCTCCCCCCAAATATACGAATATATTTATTGTTGTGTTAATATTAACCATCCATATTCTGGAGATCCTATTAACTGAACGATAGCTGCGTATCCAGAATAGTCACAATAAAAATTCTTGCTGTAGAACGTTTCATATTCGATACTAAACCCTAGAGATGAATGAAATTGGTGAGAATTTCTAAATTATAGGGACCAATCGTTATTTTAGGTTGCGGCTGATAATGGCGATAATTCATCTCCGCCAACACACGTGGGCAATAATCATCAAATCCCGTGGGATCTCGCCTTTTATCAGTCATGTATGTACCCAGTTTCTTTTAAACTGCCCATCATGTATGTTATCTAGATGCCATTTCCAGTTCATTTCTTATTCATTATCAGATTTACGTTCTCCCCTATTTTTTTGCATAAGTGAACATGGGGCCATCCATATAATTTACCAACCAGCACGGCTAGTATATGGACACATGCGTGCCTGCTTAAAAATTGCAGTTGTGCAGCTATTGTGAATTCTGCATGGTTGCAAAATACCGCACAGTGCTGGTGCCTTTATTTTACTATCGCATTATAAATCACTGACCGTGACACAAAATACTGATCACCAATCATGTTCTTAGATAACGTCATACTTAACAATGTCGCAAAAGTGGAACACACCTCCTCTAATCTATTTACCCCCTAAAATATTCCTAGGGGAAAACATATAGGTGTGTGGGGATAGCAGGAGGCTGTACTGGTAAAGTATTATTTACCCAATAATCTGGCAGCAGATTCCCTGAACACTGAGACACATGGAAGCTGAACAAGCTCAGGGGAAAATATGCAGTTATGAAAATGTTCCAGATCCACCCAGAGCCTGGCAAACTCCACATTATTGTTTGTATACGGAACACAGAATGAGTTAATTGCAGCTACAGCTCTGGCTTTGCTTCGTTATAGATTTAATACAATCTTCCATTAAATATGAAACCATTTTCATTGCTATAAATGTATGATAAACTGCTACTTATCTTTAACCTTGTATGAGCACATAATAAAAAAGGATTAAAAAAAAAAATGAAACCATTTTGGTGAGCAAGTCTCCGCTCGTACAGATGGACAGAGTGGACCCTTAAGCCTCGTACACACATTGGATAATTGTCGTACGATGCAGACGATGAACGAGCAATCGCACGATATTCGTATGAAAATATAGCATCAACGATCGTCAAAGACCAACGACCGTCAACTATTGTCGGCTTTTTTTTGACGATCAGCCTGGCGGATTTGTTCTGCTGATTATCGGATATTTGTACATGGCAGATTATCGTTATCGTTCTACGAAAAAATATATAAAAGACGCATGCTCTGCTTTCGTAATTGTGCAAGATACGAACGTTACGTTACGTACGAACGTCTATATCTAATGACTATCATGTGACTATTGTCGCTGTGTGTACAGATGTCGTTTCAATTATGAGGATTAACGATAATGTCGTTAAACGTTCATCAGCTGCATCGTACGGAAATTATCCAACGTGTGTACGAGGCTTAAGTGTTCCTTTAAAGGAAACCATTAAAATCTAACCTTCCACACTAATGTCCTTATAGGAGACCCCGTCACTCCCTAATATTGTTAATTTGTCTGTTGTTTCTGCTAATTATCTAATGTATCGTCATTAAAGGAGAACTATTGGGCGTTTAAAGGATTTTTTTGTTTTGTTTTTTAAAAAAGGTTAAATGAAAAGCATATTGGACAGGGAGTTAGGGTTGATATTTCCTACCTCCCAATATTGTTTCTGTGAGGATAACCAGCATGAAGAAAACTGGCTTCTTCGAGTGCTTCCATTAAACACAGGAAAGCTCTGGCAGATAAAATAAAAAATATAGGTGGGAAGTAGTAATAATCAATCCTTACCTCCCTGGCCTATCGTAATGCTGCCCCTACAACCATCAGCATTGGGGTTGGTCAGAATGCTGAAAATTTCCACATGTTGGCACCGACTTCAAGTAGAGGGAGCCAGTGCAAAAATACTGTGTATGGGGACCTGACTAGCCAATTCCCAGTCAGATAGTATGGGAAACCAGTTGGGTTAGTGTATGCGGTATCCATATATGTACCAACAGTTGCATGTGTATAGGGGCCTTTATTGTTTTAAAATAAAATTAGAAAATCAGTTTAAGTCCTTATCCAATCAGATAAAGTCCAATGGTAATTGGTTTAGCTGGAGAGATCTGAGTGTGGCGAGGTTTTGTCTTATGGCAATTAACTTTGTTGCCACAAGTTTGCAAGAGAAATGTTATGGGGGGGGTGAGCCAGGAATTGCTGTAAAAGCAACTTTGTATTATGCACGTTTTCCGTGTTTTATTCAACTGACAGTTTGTTGAATATATAGCATGTGTTTTAGCATTCCATTTGTAAAACATTTCCAAAACACATTGTTGGGATAACTACTTGGGTTTGTTTAATGTTGTGAGTTACACTAGGAACTTACCATCGGCTGGCAAACACTTGTTTTATTGATTAGTTGATCAAAAGCTGAATCTATTAATCAGCCATAGGGGCCAATACACTGTTTTAGACATTTCTCTATTGACGTTCGTCTATAGACAATTATATAGTGGGAGTTCTAAAGTAATAAATGTTCTTATGTAAAAAAAAAAAGTGGGGGGCTAATTTTGCCCCAACCAATAAGATCGTATTTACCATTTTAAAGCTAATATCTGGTTGGTTGGGGCAAAATTATCACCATTTTTAACTATAAGAACTTTTATTACTTCTCCCAGATAATCTATCTAATTGACATCACAGAATGAATGGGCCAGATTGGATTATCGCAATATAAGAACCACTGCTTGTAAAATGTGGTCTATAGACATTAGATAGACAAATGACTAATCTATCTAATATCTGCCTAGTGTATGGCCAGCTTTAGTAGTGTATGGTCACCATAAGCCTTCCCCTGTCAAAAACCAGTCTGAAGGCTCAAGGACTTTATGGAGACCATCCTATGTCTCCTTTTATAAATACCTTAGATCCCCTGGATCCCTTGGTTGTAGGTTTAAACCACATTCTATAAATAGCAAATATTATGCACTATGGATACCCAGTAAGAAACTTGAATTACCTTTAAGGTCACCTGCTCCGTCATTGTTACTATCTTTGAAGGATCTTGGATAGACTTGATAGATAGGGCTACTTTGCCACCAGTCTAGACATTTAGGCGAAAGGGCTATAATTGCGATGGTGGCTCCCACAATTGCTATTGTCGCTATAATGATCAGCCAGAAAAGTATTTCTCTTGTGATCCTGTAGCACGGTTGCCTGGAAAACTGGAGGAGGACATCTTTGGGCATTCCAGCAAAAGGTTTTAAAGGAAGTACGTCTTGGGGCTCCTCCATTATTCCTATAGATGTGGTGTTATTAGCGTCAGTTTGGCTGCTGTTCCTTCTGATTTTACTTGTTTCTAGTTGGTCATCTTCTGATTGTTCATGAACAAAACCATTATTTTCAAGCCCACCTTTCTCTTGTAACTCTACCGAGTTGATTCCTTCTGCCATGGTTAAAGAGGAATCTCCCTCTATTTTTAGCCAGAGTTTAGTTGAAATCAGTTTTTTTTACCCTGCAGATCTGGTCTGTTAATTTCTCGTTACTAACATGCTGAGGGTCAAGGTGCAGTGGGACACAAAAGGCAAAGTCCAGCTAATGACTGATTTCTCACAGCACCGTAGCTCACTGGGAAGATTCAGGATGCGTTTCCTGGTTAAATCAGTGTGTGTTCACACTAGTCTTGGAAATATGATCCTCGCTGGAAAAAAAACCAACAATGGCTTCTTCAACTAACTAAATTCCTGGTCCAACGCAAACAATATGCCTATTGTAAATCTTTATTTGCCTTTTAAGATGTTTTGATATTTACACTTGGAATGCTTGGCTGGTGGAACTTGTTTTAATGCAGTGATGTGGATTTTCTACATTCAGAATGAGAAAATATCCCATAGCATCCTTACTTACCTGTAAACTATTAACTTAACTATACAAACACACAGGGTTTTAACTAGTAACTCCTGTTATATCACAGCTGGTGAAAATTAAATGACACGGGGTTACAGCTCGATTAATAAATAAATGTCCTCTCTCTGAGTGGGAAACTGAACCCACCAACAATTGAAATCTGTTTTGCCCCACATGGAGTTGTATGTGTGACTCAGCCCTGGCCGACTATAGAGAGTAGTAGCAGGTACATAGCTATTGGGCTATTACCAACTAACGGATTTGTTGCTGGTTGCTCTACTACATTGTCCTTACTGGTTTATAGATCATGGGAACCAAATAGTGAGTAGTGTAAAGCTAGGTACACACGTTTCAATTTTTCCTCCTGACCGACCGTTCGAAGGACTGGCGGTCACAGCAAAAGCAGCCATAGAGGGACGCACGATCGGTCATGGTTTTCTGACAGAACGGTTGGCGGTTGGCGATCTGTTGGAGCCGCCATACATTCATTCTGCCCGACTGACCGAAACACTGAAATGTTGGTCGGTCAGCCTGAACAATTGTATGGTGTGTACCCAGCTTAAAGCGCCCACATCCAGAGTGCCCGGGCAATGGTCAACTACAAATAACAGGATCTGAGATCTGATTGGTTTTTCTATTCTATTACCATTTTCTCACTGTACCAGAAATGCCCTTCACTATTCTAAAAACTGAACAAAAACTTCTATATCAGTTCCGTCTAGACTCCTATTGTGTAACACACAATATATAGACAATTGGGCTGTTGTACATCCATATTAAAGTGCAACTAAAGACCAAAAATATAATACATACAAAATGTCAGGAACTTACCTGCTGCTCCGGTCTCACAAAGCTCTGCGCTTCTGGGTGCACGGCGGACGCGAGGGTTTAAATGCCAGCGTCCTCCTGGACCTGGCGCCCGATCATAGTGCTTGCTACCCCTGCCTCCTTTGGAACTTACCTCTCCTGGTTCCAGCAACTACCTTGCCAGTTCCAGAGTCATACTTACCTTACCAGATCCAGAGACTATACTTACCTTTCCAATTCTAATTGCATATTGGCTACCTCCATAAGGTTGCTGCTACAAACAGTCTGCTAAACCCTGGATAAATAAAAGCATAAATAAAATGCTTTAAGGTGGCCATACATATGTTCGATTTTACTTACCCGACTGAGCGCTCCCACAACATTCGATCGATCCTGACGGAACCGTCTATCCCATTCTTCTATGCGACTGACATGCGATCGCAAAATGAATGGGATTTTGCAATCGCATGTCGGTCGCATAGAAGAACGAGACAGGCAGTTCCAGCAGGATCGATCGAATGTCACGGGAGCGCATGGTCAAAGCCGTCTTTGAACGTTTAGAGCTGCAATGATATTTTGAGATATCTACCTATAATAGGACCCTTCTAGAAGATCTGATTATTGGATATTGAAGCTAATATCCAAAGAAGGGTGGGGGTTGGGTTCCTGGCTCCCTCCAAAGCATTCTCATGGACCTTTTACTGTTTATCTTTGATGATAAAAAAACAGCAACCAAAATGGATATTGGGCAGTTTATACAAATGAATTAATTTGCTTAGGATAGCTTATTATATATTATTGGGTATTTATTAGCTTATAGCCACACACATTATTGTTGATCCATGTTTTTTAGACCAGAGACTGCCAATATTGGGAAAACTTGTATATTTCCTACCACACATTGGGTCATCTCTCTTGGTCACATTTTAATGGTTAATGTCATTTTGACCTTTGCATTGCATATAGGTAACTTTATTCATACACACCTTGTTGAGACCTGTTTAAAAAAGGATTCCTGGTTACACATCCAATAGATTTTTTTTCAACAGTTAAAAGGCGAACTGTGTTCCAAAAATGACTTAAATGGACAGGAATTGCTTTCCTGAGTTTTTTTTAACTTTCATTAGTTTATTTTAAAATAGTTTTGAACATATTTACATTTTTGTGTGTGATGCGGAAGCAGAATCACCAGATCCCCCTTACCTTTTCTCCTGGTATCTTCACACAGAAGGGACTTCCTGTTTCCCTCACACACTGTCAAGTCGGAGGCTGTGCTCGCCATTGGCCTTTAGAATGTCATCTGTCATGCTCCCACCCCATAACTTTCTGATCAGAGATTTCTTTATATCTTTGGCTGTACAGAGAGGTGGTTGATGGCTCATTTTAAAGTTAGGAACATGGCCTTTCATTTAAAATCAAATTGTCCTGGAGACCACAGTTCCCCTTTGATAATGTTATTAGTTTATCTGCAGCGGGGCCAATGTAAAAACGTGGAATTTGGAGATCTAACCTGCTACAGAAACCGTCATATATTAGCTACATCACGTGTAGATTTTAATGTCCGACATATGCTTTGTTGGGATTTGTTTATTCCTTAAAAGCTGCTCTTTGCAATAAAGTTGCCTGCCTATTAGAATGCTGTTTAATTCATATTACTTCCTATTACATTAAGAAAGTGTGGTCTCCAGGAATCATCTATTCAACAAAAAATGCTACAAGATTCTTTCAGATCGGTAACCTGTTTGAATAAAATCTCAAAAGTGAAATTTTTTAAAGAGACGAGCTATCACCTTATTTATATTATTATTATTTAGAAAGACCTTGTGCGTATTGTGTCCAGTTATAATGGAGTACAATATTGGGAGAACTAATACTGAATTAGGTAACTGTCAGTGTAACATTTCAAGTAGATTATGAGCCCTTTAACACCTCAGTCATATGTTCCTGTCTGTACTTGACTAACAAGATTAGCTAGAGACTTTTAGTGACCTGCTGTAACATGCTTCTGCAGTAGCTCATAACTGGGCATGTGTAAGAGACAGGGACTAAAACAGTGGGTGTAACTGTAAGATTGGAAGGCTGGTTAAAATGGCCTAGAACACGCAAGTAAATTTCTGCAAAATGAGAGATGAGATTCAGCGGAATGTAATTAAAGTGTATGTCTACACCAAAAAACAAATTCTACCCGCCAATGCCAACTGTCTGCTGCAGCCACCCTCTGCCTGCCCCTCCATAAATCATGTTTGTGATCGCAGATGGGCTTCCCCATGTTTGCGACCCCCCAGGGCAACCACTGTAAAGAGGGAGAGGGTACCATGATTTCTAGTTATGCTTCTGTTTAAAGTGGGTGGAATGATTTTGGGGTGGACATTTAAGCCATGTCCTGCCTTCTGATTCTATGTAATTTGGATATCGTAAAAGGGTAACTGTGGTCTTCAAATAAGTGGCCTTTATTAAAAAGAGCACATCCCTACCTTTAAAAAGACTCCAGGATCATGCTCCTAGCTGCAATCTATGGCAGTATAAAGGGTGGTGTTATCAGCTACAAATATGAGTTGTGGCATTAGCAGCACTAATGCTCTACCCCCCCTCCTTCCTGTCACAGACACTGAGCATGCCCAGTTGTTTCCCACTGCTGTAACGATCTAACTGTCTTCAAATAGCTTCAGAGAGATATTTGTTTTTTTATTTTTGGGGGGTGGGGGTTAAGGGGCTTTTCTTACACAGCAAATCATGTTACGGTCACACTTTCTTGTTCATCCTGCCTGTTTGAGTGTAACTTTAAAAGCCTATAACTTAAGAACCAGAGGAGCTAGATACATCTTTCTTGGCTAAGAAAGCTCTTTTAAAGAGACCACAGATACCCTGTCTGACATGTAGGGAAAAAAAGGAAGCTAAATTATAGTTTACTTAACACATTAGGTATCATGTACTCCAAAATATAGAGAAACAGAAATAAAATTCACCCAGAAAATTAGATATCCATTTAATAAAACATTCAGTAAGTCACAAAAAAAAACAAAAAAACTTTGGTCTTACAAACAGGTCCTAGAACTTTGAGTTTACAAAACATGCTCTAGGCCTGATCTACAAAAATGATGCTTTAATAAGACAAATAGATGTGAGAACATATGAAAATGGTTCAGGAGAACGGTGGAATGTATGAAATTAATGTAAATTAAGAAAAACATTTCTTTTGAATTCCTTTGACTCTTTGCAGTGAAAATCAGTAAAGCAGTTTGGATGACAGAGCAGTCTACTGGCATTTATCGACATTCATGTTCAATGTTAAGAAAGGGGACAGCATGTACAAGCTATAAATGCTGCTAAATTAAACTACACAACTGCAAGATTAAAGGGCATGTCCACCCTTAAAACAAAAAACTGGTGACTTGTCCGTTATCTGCCCACAGCCCTAACGGTTATTTTTACCAGTTCAATACATGTATTTGTATGATCGTTTGGGAAAGGTATCCGCCTCCTCCCTCTGCTCAATGAGCTTTTCATAAGCTTGAGCATGTGCAGAGGCTGCAGCAGGGGAATCAGCAGTCAGTCAGCAGCAGTCACAGCCTTGAATTACTGCATGGAGGAGTCAGTTTACTCCGCCAAAATAGAGACATACTTATATCTGGTTAATAATATATCTAATAATGTGCTGAATTTAGCAGTTGGGGCTAGGGGCAGGTAATAAACATGTTTGTTTTTAAGGGCGGACATGCCCTTTAAATCATGGGCAAAATTGAGAAGTGAACAGTTGTTTAACAAAATAGGCTGCCTAGCTATGCCATAATACCCCTTATAGTTAGGGCATTAAGACCCCTCTGTATATTTCCTGTGCCTCAATAGTTGAGTACCAAAACTCACTTGGAGTGGAAGCATCAAACTTCTCCCTACAATGAAGTGGAAGTTCAACGCAAAAACATTGAAAAGGGTTTTTTTTCCCCCTCATTCCAAAACCTTAATCTGCCACTCCAGTGTTTATTCTTGCATTAAACACATTTTTCCAAATGACTGCCTTCCTTTAGGCAGGAATCCCCTAATAGTGACCATCGTAGTCTTGCCCTTCAAACCCCCTGGGTTGATTAAGTTGCTCATTAGAGATCTGAGCATGCTTGACCAATGTAACAGCCAATCAGTAGAAATTAATGTTAGGAACATTCCAAAGGGGCTCATTCTGGGAAGTAGGATATTTACAGAACCTAAAATGACAAGCTCACTACTGATCACAGCAAAGCATAGAAAAGAGAATGAAATCAACTATTTTACAAAAGGGAAGACAATATATAGAAAGCCTAGGTATTTGTGGTAGAAATCTTTTTTTTTTTTTTTTTCGTTTTCCACTGAACTTCCCCTTAATCAGTGGTTGGATACTAATTTAGTGTGTCCATAAAGATTTGTTATACCATAGGAATGTACCACAAAAATATTTTGCAGTCACAGTTAAGAACTAGAATTTTCGCAAAGTTCATAGCACATAGCATCCCTGTACTGATATTCAGAAGCTTCCCCTGGAGTCTCATGGACTGTAAGGGCTCAGATGGTTAGGAGAGCAGGCAGACACGTGAATCCTAATGCAAAGAGACAGAATGGAGAAAGCATGCTTGATTACATGTGGTTAACCTACGTACACATATAGCACATGGAACAAAGGTTAATAAACGTTACCATTTTTGAAGTAACCTAAAATAACTGTAAAGAGGGGTATTGGTCATTGCTGGGTGCGGAGCAACCTAAAATGATACCAGATACTGCTTTCCCATTGCCATCTCCCCCTCCTGTTACATACTAGGCCACACCAGCAAGATTTCTCATGTGCTATCCCGCTTGCGATCGGTTAGCATGGTGTATGTCAATGCGGATGGCCACATTGCATGGGCTGCGATCAGTTTGACATGCATGATCAATTTTTTGCAGATCACAGCGCAAATGACTACCACGCATGCACGCTTTTCTACGCGTGTTGCAGTCTGTCATAGTGAGGCCTTAGCAAGGGCTTACCATTCTATCTTTTTATCTGTTCTTTAAAAAGGTACAGTGCACCAAATTTAGGTAAAACCCAAAAGGCGAAGACCAAGCTGTTAGGGTCCTCACCCTGATTACCATTAAAGGAAGTAGGGTGGTTGAGACACTAGAATTGTCTTTTAAATCTCCCTAATTCTGGACCACACCAATTCTTATTGTCCGTAAATATGAGGATAGACTGTCAAGGGCAATGGCTCCTCATATTGGCATTCTACTCCCATTAAAGAGCACTACAATCCATTACCTAATGGACAATAATCGGGGAAACGTTACCTCTGTTGTACACATTTGTGCCACGTTAGATTTCTGTGATTGACAAATTGTAATAGGAAATTTCTTTATTATAGACCCACTAAAGTGACCACCTGTGCAAACTAAGTTATTTTTTGTTATTACAACTTTACTGCAACTCTTCTGGACCATGTTTGCACATTCTGTCGATACAATCATTTGTGCCTTGACTGTATTCAATAATTTATCATCTTCTTGCTGGAGAAAAAAGCCAAAAAGAACCTTAATATGTATTCAGAGTTCATTCTGTCATCCCTTTATAATGTTTGAGGAAGCACAACAAAGCTTGTCTATAGCACTGGCCACCTTTTGTACTCTTTTAGATTTAGTAATGGCTTAATTCCATTCTCCAAGTTAACCACCCTATTTATGACTGTATTATCCTGGAATATTTTGTATACAATAAATGGCTGTTTAAGTTCGTAACAGCACACCTAGCGCTAGACCCCAAACAGCATACTAGGTATGTAATACTTCTGCTAAGGAGCTTGAATATGAAGACAGATTGGATAGTTAGTTATTCATCCCTTTCATACTGTGTTTTTTTGTCTTGTCTTCCTCTGGATCAACTGTTGGGTTGGAAATGTGGGTACTGCAGAGTAGGTTGGACTAAATGGACCAACTCAATGACATTTACTATACTCCTACATGTTAAGAATCACCCCTTCTAACATAGAAGTTTAGTGAAGATTAAAATATCTATTCAGAATGTAGACACTTTTAAAAAGGTTTATTGCCGATAACTTTGCAAAACCAGGACCAGCCATAATACCGACATATCTGCACTTTCCTTTTCTTTGTTTAATAAAGAACACACAGACACCGCTTTGTTTAGGAATCTTTTATTGAAGGTAACAAGTTTGTTATGTTCACTGTATTGTATGAAACATCACAATATACTGGGAAGGTATCAGTACAGGTTTGGGCCAGAGTGGACACTGGTCAAGCCATTCTGTTTTAATTTCCCAAAATAAAAAAAAAAAAATCCCCCAAAACTCAAAAAAGCCCTAAAAAGGGAAAAAAAAACATTTTGCATCGCCTTAGATAGTATCACTTTAACTTACAAAGCTAAAAAAAATCAAGTGAATAAATAAGGATGTATGGAGCAGTATTTTTTTGATATTAAAAGGGTACCGGCATACAAGCATTCTTACAGACCCAGCAAGGAAATATTCTTTATTCACACAAAACAGAAACTGAAGACGATCATCAGCACAAACTATACAAAATGAAAAATCACTTTCTTGCCGAATGAAACCGGCTAAAAACGAAAAAACCCTCAAAAACCCTGCGAAATAATTACATGGCATTAAAAGCGTGTGACTCCCTCGTAGAAATGTATATTTCCTTATTGCCCTGCCAATTAATTGTATTTGTTATAAATCGTTCAGCATAAAATGGTTTCTGTACATGCACAACTAATGGGACCAGATTATTGAAAAAAGAAAAAAAGCTACTGCAAAAATAGAATGAAAGTCTTCAAGTACCATTGAAAAGCCACACTGTACCATGTCCATTGCTTAAAAAATGGTGGTGGTGGTGGTGGGGGGAGGAAGAGGTCACCGTACCCATGAAAATATCTCTGTATCTGCTAAGGTTTAAAATAGATTATTTCGTAGTATATAGAGTATTTTTTCGAAGTGATAAGCGGAGTTTTGAAAATGAGGCAAACAATTAAAAGTTATAACCACGTAACACAATGCTACAATTGTACAATAAAACAAACTAGAAAACCACTTGATCGAAAGAAAAAAAAAAAAAAAAAAAAAGAAATATCACAATTTACATTATAAAAGGCTATTTCTTTTTTAGCTTAAAAAAATAAATGCCTACAGCAATGACCGACCCAATTTTTTTTTTTTTTTAAAAAGCAATTACGACTACCCATAAATGGAAAGTATGGATTTGTCTAAAAACTTTAAATGATGTGCTGTAGACCATAGTATGGCCTTTCAATGCCTTAAAAAAAAAAATTAAAAAGGTTAAGATGGTCAGGGGATAAGCAGTTTCTGATTCCAAAAAAATATAACTGAAAAACTGTCAAAAAGCATAAATTAAGGGGAAGAAATTAAAAAGTAATGTCTCATACAATTAAGTGTTCTTACATGCGTGTGGAAAGTTTAGTTCAAAAAGCACTGTACCTTTAAAGTACAACTGCATGCACCTCGGTACACCTACTAAACTGCAGGAGGCATTAAAATTCTTTCCTAAGCTCTTTAGCACCAAAGGAACCTGCAAGTGGATTCTTTGCAAGGTGTTAAGTGTTAAGGAGGAAGGTTTGCTGCACACAATCAAGAATCCTGAGGCTGGCAAGAATACTGCTAAATGTGACAATGTTAGAAAACAAACCAACAAATGGTGCAAAATACTAATCATTTCTCTCTTTTTTTTTTTTGCCCATTTTGTAAATAGCGACGATCCGATCGTATATCTCCCCCTTGGTTTGAAGAGATCTCGGATTAAAAGTTTTTTTTTTAAATTTTCCCCTTTATTTCCAGACCAAAAAACATTGGGAGATTTCAAAGGCTACCATGGGTCTTCCAGATCGCCAGAACCCTACAGGGAAAAAAAAAACAAAACAAAAAAAAAAAAAAACAAAAACAAAAAACAAGAACAGTTTACCAGGTTTAATTCAACCCTGCGTCCTAGAAAATGTCAGACATCATTTAACATTTGAAACAACAGCATAAAAAAAAAAACAAAAAAAAAACACACATGGTCACACTTTCAAGAAACATATTTTCATACATTTGGTTAGACTGAAAAGACTGTAATGTTTTACCATACATGCATTTAAAGGGTAACTGTGGTTACCCAAGATTCTTCCAAACTAGTTAGGATTTTATAAAAAGCCTTCCATCATACCTTAAATATAAAACCTAAACCACATCTCTAAATAAAATTTGTGAGTTCTAGCTGTAAGGGCAAGGCCTAGTCATAAAGGTTCAAGATTGTAGTCATGTGACCAGCCTGTACTTCCTTACGGCGCTATGTAAAAACGGTGTCGTGCAACGACCGCAAGGTATGTACTGAGCCGATAACAACAGAAATTTAATTTCGGAATGGGTAAACCCCATTCACTATGCACAGAGAGCAGTTATCAGCTCAGTGCATTTGCCTAGAGGAGGACTACTGAGCATGTTTCTCCCCTGGGGTGGAGAGGCGGGGCAGAGGTCAGGTGATGTCACTCACCCAACTGGTAGCAGAAAATTTTATGTAAGCCACCAAGGTGTTTCATATAAAATTACCAGACCATAACGTAGAGTTCTTTAATATGGACCAAGAAAAACTTATGTGGCATTTAAAATACTTCTATTTTACAATAGGGGGCACATTATGGTCTATAACACACAAGGTGCATATTTACATACAATCCAAAGGTTTCAGAAATATCCTTTAACAGTGATTAGCATTAGTTCTAATCAGTGCTTAGCTATGCCAGTGTCACATAACTTAAAAACATGTATATTCTAAGAATGCAAGAACTCTGACTCTACATGTTGAAGACTTACATTACATTAATATGCTCCGAGATCCTCACTTTCCCAGACACAGAACAGGGATTTCAATGACGCTTTTGTGTAAACATATTTGAAATGCTTATATTATTAACAATTATCTCTTTCTTAGCTTTTTACACACAAAAAAGAAACATTTGTGGTGTATTTCTTAGCCAGCATGGATGGAAGAAACAGATTAACATTTCAGTAAATGTTAAAATTAAGTCTGGGGAATGGAACCTGCAACCTCATGTACTTTGTCTTGCTAAAAGAAAGGCTTTAATACCACTATCCCAATAAAGCTGCTATATAACAATAAGTACATCTAGAAACGCTCTTTTGCTAGGAACATAATGGAAAAAAATTTAAGCCTGGGGACATGAACCCATAGCCTATGTGTTTCTAAACCAAGTGTTTAGACTGGTGAGCCACCACTGCATATGCAAAGAATCCAAGTACATTTAGAAGCTTTAGGAACAGAATGGTGAGGGGGGGTCAGTAAAATTAGCCGACTAGTTTGTATAATTTCTGGAATTCATGCTGGCTGGTAAATAAACTACAGGATGACAAGCAGCTTTCAAAGTCATGGACTCCATATTGGTGTGGAGACATCTGTATAGAAAATTCGCATAGAGACAGTAATGGGGTCTGGGGCAGGGCCAATAACAGCACATGCTCCTAAGCCTCCTGGAAGACTACATGGGTTGTAAGTAGTACTGGCAACAACATGAAAGCCTTCTTAGTTCAAGAATCTATTTCGAAATGCAACTAGAGTTGAATCCTAATGTCTAGGTGTTCTGGGAAGAAAAGCTTTTACATTATGATTTTAAAACGTTAATTCTCCTATAAACTTCACAATAATTTAATGTAATACAAATGAAACAACAAACTAACAGGGAGATTCAATAAAAGTTCTTATCGTTTAAAATGGTGCTAATTTTGCACCAACCAATAAAATGTTAAGTAAGATCTGATTGGTTGGGGCAAAATTAGCACCATTTTAAACGATAAGAACTTATTGAATAACCCTATAAATATTAAAAGGAGTCTACAAAAAAAATAAATAAAATAAAAAAAAAAGCTTCATTCAAAAGAAAACTGAGTTTTATTAACATCAAAACAGAAAATCATCCACATTACATGAAGGAAAATAGCATTTTTAACTACAAAGCATTTAAGAAAAAATCTTAGAAAGGAAACAGAAGTTTACTGCCCATTTACTAGGCACGCCATGGATTAAGAGAGCATTCTAACTGGCATTGATAATCTATCTACAATACCATGTATAACAAGTTAAAACAAGGACAAAACTTATTTCAATTTGCAGAATGCAAAAATAAAAATAAAGCTTAAAATTATTTGCTTCTATCGTCAGTAAAAATCCTTTTGCCCGCAAAAAAACAAAAATGAAAATAGCTTATAACTTTTAAAAACAGCTTTTTGTTTTGCTAGCTCAATATATCAAAAGCATGCAAGCGTAAATGTAACTTTTGAGTTAAAATTGGGGAGGAACGTGCATTAATCAGATTGAAAAATCAGGTTTGCAGAACTTTTTGGCTGGTTCTCCAATAGCTTTAGTAAATCATTGGTACTGTAATTCCCACCGATAATAACATCCACAATAACACACACAAACCATACCTAAAACAATGTGTATTATTCTTTGTGCTGCATTAAAGTTTTTGTGATGCTATGGTTGTTAACACTGCTACAAGAAGTATTCAGATTATTAAATTATGTTCTTTTGCATATAATTTGCTAGTTTTTTTTCCACATGTGCTATAGTAAAGCTGGCCATACAAATGCTTGATGATAGACTGATCCCACCAGAACTATAGATTGGCCAAATATAAGAGGAGTAGTCCTTATTGTCTCCCTGTGTTGGTATAGAAAGTCTATAAAAATCACTTCAATGACTACATAGTGGAAATTTAATTGGAAATCTTTGGAAATTCACAGCAGTTTACATGGTTTTTGATAAAAGCAGATTCTGTATGGGCAGCTTTACAATCCTCCATGAACGGCTGGAACTAACCTGCATGATAATAGCTTGGGACTGCAGATATTTAAAAAAGGTTTACCTTCCCTTTTATTTATTTTTCTAAAGACATTTGCATCAACTTTTGTGCAACAACTTGTACAGAAATACCCTTCTCATTAGGATCCATAATTAGATTGCCAATATCAACCCAAAGAAAAGGTCCTGCCAAGCCTGTCCTGGAAAGGGCATATGCTGCATTTGAGGGTGGAGTTGGGCCAATCATGATCAGGACCAAACTACTTTCTTGCCTCCTTGGGGATGTTAGGGATAATTTGAGTGAAACAAGGTGCACAATAAACTGTAAAAAAACAGGATGTAGTGTCCTCTTTCTTTAAATTTACATCATTTGCTATACATAGAGGTAGGAAATCGGATATATTTTAAGTTTTTACAAATTTTTCGAATTTACACACACACAAAAAAAAAAAAAAAAAAAAAAACAGAAAACCTTCAAAGTGTCATTTTAGCTATGGATAAAAGTAAAAATTTTTGAAAGATCATAAATGTAGGCTACACCCAAAGTCATAAAATGCTAATGTAAAATCTGTTCCTGTGGCTGGCAATTTAAAAACTATCACATTGCAAAAAAATAAAATAAAAATAGCACAATCAGATAAAATCTGAAAATGAATAAATCAGACTGCCCATTCCATTCAATGAAAGAAGTCAGTCCGTTTCTGCTTGACTTGCAATTAGTGGGTCATCCACGGGTCTATCAGAGGAGGAGGAGGATGTTATTGGTGATGCAGCTGTGGATTCTTCACCCTGAACTTTACCTAGCCTGTAACTACACAGCATCTCCTCCAGGAGTTGACGGTAGTTTCCCCTATGATTAATTCTCAGTTCCCTGAAAGCTTGCACCAGCTTCCCATGCGTTGATTTTTCCTCTGTTCCAGTGGGGTCCTTATTTAAGATTGAAGACCCCAGTGTCAGTAGGCAAGAAAAAATATCTACATACTCTAAAGAAACATTGCAGAAAAAAACCAAGGTTACAGAAGCTGAACATTTTTTTAAACTTATTCACACACCCACACAAGTTGTAATTGATGTTCAACAATCTGGTTTCACAAACAGCCCATTTGTCAAGCCTGAGGCACTGAACATTTTTAGTAAACTCTCTTCCCCACATTCTATCTCTGGTGCAGCCCAATAAGTCAGCAGGTCTCTGACCAAAATAAAATGAATAAAAGACAAACATAGTGAATCATATTGCTACTCTAGAGAGAAGAGCTTTCTGAAAGCTCAGGAAAAAAAAATATATCTCAAAAGGAAAAATACAATAAATTATAAAACATCCACTTGGTGGAATCTTATATACTAAAATTACCCTTTTAATAATCAGCACAAAAAACACATCACACAAACATGAGTGGAATAGCATGATAATAAATCCATCATACAGAGCGTTTTGCATAATAACTTACCCCATCATTCTCTCTATGCGGATTCAACCGGTTATAAACCTCTTCAATAACACTGCGTCTGGAAAGAAGATTGCCATAACATTTTTAGAGCACAAAATACTGAATATTTGGGTACTGCAAAAGATAAGTAGGGAGATGTAATATAATGTCTCATCTTTATAAATGGTGCTAATTTTGCCCCAACCAATCAGATGTAATTTACCATTTTAAAGCCAACATCTGATTGGTTGGGGCAAAATTAGCACCATTTGTTATGATAAGAACTTTTATTACATCTCCCTGAAGGTTTTCAAAGTCGGTAAAGTCCCATAATGAGCCTTTATAACCATTGAAAAGTATCACACCTTGTAGGTGCTTTTACGAAGGCGATAATGCTTATTGGGTGCGACATACTGAAGTCAATGGTGCAATACTGGGCAAAACCACCATTGAGATCATAAGAGTGGTTATGGGGATATAATGGACCTTTATAAATGCAGGTCTGCCACAGATTAAAAAATGAATGTTGTATGTACAGATTTTAGTTTGCTATGAAAGGTGCATTATTTTTCTTAAAGAAGAAGTTCAGTGCAAATACATATGCTTTCAAGAAAAGTAAAAAGCCATAATCCGCCCATCCAGAATTTTTTCTGTGCATAAATGCATGGTTCCCAATAAGGAACTGTTTGTAGGACTCCAAATAGTGTTCGTTATGGTCTCTGCCCCTGGGTGGATTCAGTTGCTCAGTAGAGAGCTTGTATGACCCATCCAACCAGTAGAAATGACTATTAGGAACATTTATAGGAAGTGGTGCATTCTGGCAAGAAGGGACGTTACTTATACGGCAGCTCACTTCTGACCACAGCAAAGGGTATGATATACATTTTATTTCAAAAACGAAGACTGTAAAATTCCTAGGAATTTGCATATAGTTTGTGAATATAGATTTAAAAAAAAAAAAAAAAAAAAAAAAAAATCACTGAATTTCCCCTAATAATAAACCGATTCACCCTAAACTGCAGATATTTTGCCTAATTAAGGGGAAGTTCAGTGCAAATACATACGCTTTTAAGGGGAAAAAAAAAAAAAAAAAAAAAAGAGCCGTATTTGACCTTAACCTGTACATTCTGCATTATGACTACTGGTATGTAAAAATAAATGCAACCGAAATACTGACTTCCTGTTTGGTGGACCCCTAATTGAGACCTTTATGGTCTTGCCCTTGACCCAGCGCCTGGGTTGATTCAGTTGCTCAGTAGAGATCTGAGCATGTTTGATCCAACAACCAATCAGTAGAAATTACTGTTAGGAACATTCCAAGGTAATGTGGATTCTGGGAAGAAGAAGGACCGTTAGAAATGTCAGCTCACTTATGTCAACAGCAGGGAACAGCAAAGGTTATGAAAACAACTGATTTTTCATAATGGGAGAGACTATGTAGAATAACTAAGAAGGCATCACACAAACTAACAATTTAACAAACATTGATCATTTCCACTGAACTGTCCCTTTAATCTACTAGATAGTTCACAGATCATGCCCTTAAAAGCACCTGTTAATACAAGACAGCGTTCTAATGCAGATGTGCAATATTTGGTAAAATATCTAAATGTGTAGCAGGGTAGTACAGCTTAAGGGCTAGGCCACACTACACCACTTTAGCATGCAATCCAATCGCCTGTTAAAAAGCACATTAGTGTTGGCCAATTGGTCTGGCCACACTAGGTTTTCTGCGATCGGATTTTAGAAGCCCATTCGATCATGCACACCGATTGCACAGAATCCTCCTTAAGGTCAGTAAAAAAAAAATCCAACACAGCAAGCTCTGCAATATCCCAACGAACAAGCTTCTTTCCCAGTGGGAAGCAAACACAGCATGTCTGTTCCAGCAGGAGACGGGGTGGTGGGGGAGGGGGTGGTAAAGGAGAAGCTAACTGAAGGGCTTGCTGAGTTTCACACAGGTGTAAGAGTAAAAAGTATGTACAAAGACTGATTGTACATTGGGCTTATATACAATCTTCAAACCGAATGGACAATGTGTAATGACAAAAGAGAATTGCACAGCCACTAAATTACTTTTTGCTATAAAAGTAGCAGAACTTACTTTCCTGCTAAGCCTCCTCCAGGCGGTAAATTAGGGATGTTCTCTGCAGCTAAAATGCGCATTACATGAGAAAGGTCTGGCATGCCTTCTTCTCCAGCATTCATCAGGATTTCTAAAGAGAACATAATGCACAATAAAATGGTAAAGAAAATGTGCTTTCAGGCAGCTTGACACAAAGAAATGTCCTATAGCTGACACACACACACACGTACATACATATACCTACCCAAATACCCACACACAGGAGAAATGTATGTGCACTAGAAGTTTTAATTTTTCCCCATAATTAAAGGATAAGTACACTGTGAAAACAAGTTAAGTTTAATTGTAATCTGAGCCTACCTGTGGTGCTATAAAGTTGCTGACATCTTGGATGTGCAGTGAAGACTGTTGGGCTCCTCCCCTCTGAGACTTGCTGGCTTCCCCTTCATCTTTATAGTCTCCAAAAGACAGCTTACAATTGAATTTAAAATTGCAGCTTACAATTAAACGCAACTTGTTTTTACAGTGTACTTTCCCTTTAAACATTTTAGAATATAAAGGGAAATATAAATTGCCTCCTGATAAGTTTTTACAGTTCCATTTTTTTCCTTTTTCCAACCACAATATTCTGCTTGTTATGGCTGCGCTGGTAGGGACCTATCCATTTAGCAATATTTAATCAAATTCAAGGGTTGGCCAGTTAATTCTGAGCAACCCAATGTTTTGTTTTGGCACAAGACGCAATTATTTATATTGTTTGCTTGGATCATGTGTGGATTGGTTCATAAGATTTGCATGCAAAGTGAATGGAATTCATCAGCTCAATGTATCCTCTAATTGTACTAATGCTACCAGGTGACAATACCAACTTACCCTAAATGAAATGTATTCATCAATGGATGCACACTTTACAGCTATCTAGTAACACCTGTCCATAATGTATACCTGTACACTAGCTCTGTTGAACACAAGCCGATTACTGTGCGGATGTACAGGGTGAGATCTTTAACTTTATCTTTAACGTCTGTAGCATTTTCAGTGGCACGTAGAATTTGTGGGATGGTTTAGGCATGTTAAACACATTACACCATCCTATTGCTGCTCTTTTTTTAATTAACAGTTTTGTACAGTTCTCTAAGCTTGTGAAGGTTCTCATTCATCCAGGTCATGGTATATATCTGTTGTATTCAGTTAGATCAATTGGACGTTTCGCTAGTCATCCGACTGGCTTTCTCAATTCAGAATGACTTGTACAAGAATCTGTGGCAATTATGTACCCTGGAAAATCCCAATTAGCATATAACAGCCAAGTGTTATGGGTGTGATTGGATAGTGGCTAAGAGGTGTGTTCCTTACTGGACTTGTGCCTGAATACCACCTATTTTAAATACAGGGATATGTTCTATAAGCAAAAACATGGATGTGCTATGGGATCTCCAGTTTCACCCATTGTGGCCAACCTTTACATGGAGGAGGTAGAAACACAGGCGCTTAATACCTTTAAGGGCATAGCACCCAGCCACTGGTTCAGGTATGTGGATGACACCTGGGTTAAAATCCACCAGAAGGAAGTACAAGCTTTCACAGAACACATTAATGCGGTAGACCAAAACATCAAATTCACAAGGGAAGAGGTACAAAACAACAAACTGGCTTTCTTGGACTGCTTGGTAGAAGTTAAGGAAAATGGTAAACTGGAAGTAGAGGTTTACAGAAAACCAACACACACAGATCAGTATTTGATGTTTGACTCCCACCACCCTTTAGATCACAAGCTGGTGTCATCAGAACCCTGCAACACAGAGCTGAGAACATCCCCACTAGCACAGAGGCGAAGGCTAAAGAAATGAAACATCTCAGAGGAGCCCTTAAAACTTGTGGATATCCAGACTGGGCCATTGTCAAAAGAAGTAGAAGGAAAGAAAAGAACACGAATACTAACAGTGAAGGGAAAAAGCAAGACCGGAGAATGAACATGGTCATCCCATATGTAGCAGGGGTCTCCGAGAAATTAAGAAGAATTTTCAAAAAACACCGTATCCCTGTCTGCTTTAAACCGAACAACATACTGAGGCAGCAATTGGTACATCCGAAAGACCCAAAACCGAAACAAGAAAAGCGACATCATATACGCAGTGCAGTGAAGAATGCTCTGATTTGTATGTGGGGGAGACCAAACAACAACTGCATCAACGTATGGCCCAGCACAGAAGAGCCAATTCCTCGGGTCAGGACTCAGCCGTGTACCTGCATCTTAAGGATAAAGGACACACCTTTGAAGATTGTAATGTTAACATATTGGCAAAGGAACGTGACTGGTTCAAGAGAGGTGTTAAGGAGGCTATTTATGTGAAAATAAAGAAACCAAACCTAAATAGAGGTGGGGGGATTCGACACCAACTGTCTGCCATATACAATGCTGTTTTGATACCTTACTCTGGGCGTTCCTATAACACCTCTTAGCCGCTATCCAATCACGCCCTTAACACTTGGCTGTGATATGCTAATTAAGGTTTTCCAGGGTACATAATTGCCACAGATTCTGGTACAAGTCATCCTAAATTGAGAAAGCCAGTCGGATAACGAGCGAAACGTCTTCAAGAACTAAACTTCAAGTCCAGTTGATCTAATTGAATACAACAGATATACACTTCTCTAAGTTTTGTTTTAAAGGACATCTCCACCCTTCCAAACCCAGAGATTGTTCTAATTACTTACCTTTCCTCAGTCCCTGAAACCCATAATCCTAACATTTTTTCTCCCTTGATCCTTGCCTCCTCTGAAGAAAGCTAAGAGAGCTCGCAGGATAGTGGAGGAACACCTAAATGCTGCCAGTCACTGACACTGCAAAGCTGGGTCATCCAATACATCATCCTATATTTTGGGCCGACTGACATTTTAGTGTATTTAGTCAATTGACCTAAAATATTGGATGTTTTTTCCGAAGGCGACGACAAATGTCCACCGTTCATCCGGATATAACAAATGGGTGTTCAGACACTTTGAAACACCATGGCCAATGGTTCGCTGCTCTAGTGGCAAACGGTCACAGTGTACCCATCCTTAGATGCTGGCTATCTGGAGGTGGAAAAATGGATGGGGAAGGCAATAAGCATTATGATTTGGGGGTGGACATGCCCTGGACAGTTTGCCCTGGCACACCTGTTAAAAAAAAAAAAAAAAAATACCGATACAGAGCCTGTATATCCACACAAATGTACCCATCTACTTAAAAAGTAACTTTGTTTTTCCTCTGTATACACTATAGAGAATCCTAGTTATAGCAGGGGCTGTTATAATACAAGGGGTATACAGGACAAATATTTACTCTGGATGACAGAGGATATAGTACAGACAAATAGACAAAGTTAATATCAATAAATCCCCAGGACCAGATTAAATACATCCTCAGGTCTTGAGCGCTTAGTCCAGTTGCATCTAGAGCACTGTTCCTCATCTTTTGGAAAAAAGCCAATGTAATACCAATATCCAAAAAAGATAGTCATTGACTAACATTAGGGAAGGGAAGTTACTGGACAGTAGAAAAAGTACAGGAGAACGTTACAGGATCATATTCTGGACTTCGCTTCCAGAACTGATCTTATGAGTAGTCAGTATGGATTAAATTGCTTGTTTTTTTTATTGTAATAAATGTTTATAGGGAGACGCACTCTTTCAAACTTCAATCAGTTTATTCGTGACATGCTGGTTGTTTTTTTTATGAAGAAAGAATTTAGATTCTGGCATAGCAGTACTCCTGGATTCTGCTAAAACATTTGATACTGTGCCACACAGGCAACTGATGTATAAACTGAGGAGAGTTTGCCTAAAAAAAAAAAATTTGTACATGGATAGAGAATTGGTTGTTGGATAGTCTACAGAGAGTAGAGGTCAATGGAGCTACATCTCTGTGGGCTTAGGTTCTAAAGTGGAGAACTTCAGGGTTCTGTTCTGGGGTCTCAGTTTGTCGATGACACTTTACTGTGCAGAGCTTTGGAAACTTCAAATGATGCACAATTGCAGCAAGCAGACCTAGATAGATTATCAAAATGGGCAGCAGAGTGGCACATGAGATTCAATGTTGGTAAACATAAGGTGATGCATTTAGGGTTTAACAATCCTACACAAACCACCTACACCAAAAATGTCTCTGTGCTAGGTAAATCTCTAATGGAAAAGTATTTGTGGGTTCTAATGAATAACAGCTGTAGCAAACAATGCCAGACATGGCAAGATTTTGTCTTGTATAAAGAGCGGTATGGATTCAAGGGAGAAAAATATTATTCTCCCTCTTTACAAGGCACTGGTAAGGCCTCATTTGGAATATGCGGTGCAGTTTTGGAATCCTATATACAAAAGGGACATCTTGGAAATGGAAGCTCAGAGAAGTTCAACTAAAATAATAAAGGGAATGGAGCGGCTTGACTATGGCAGGCAGATTAGACAAGTTAGGGCTGTTTACATTAGAGAAGCGACGTTTGCGTGGGGATATAAATCACTTTATAAAAATATATTAAATGGGCCATACAATAAACTCTCTGGTGCATTGTTCAATAGGTCATATCAGAGGACACGTGGACATCCTTTAAGATTAGAAGAAGAGAAGTTTCATCTTCAGGTTAGGAAAGGTTTCTTTACAGTGAGAACTGTGAAACGGTCATTGAATAGCTTTAAAGGGTATCTCCCCTAGAGAAAACAAGTTTGGGCTGTTCAGTTTTATTGAAGAATGGGATGTAAAGGAGCTATGTCTTACCTCCCGTTCTTAAAACCAGCAGGAGCTGGGAACAAACTTACCCGGTCTTGCGCTCATCCACTGTTCTTTTCACAGGTCACAACTGAGTTTCTACTGTACGTGCATGTGTCTTTGGGACCTGTCAGAAGAACAGCAGTGGATTGTGAGAACGAGTAAATTTCTTCCTTTCGATCCCGGCTCCTGCAGGTTTTATTGATGAACCCAACCGTAAAACCCAAAATTCATTTTCCCCAGTGGAGATACCCTTTAAAAGTGGGATGGAAAAGTTTCTAAAACTAAAATATATTAAGAATTACTGGAATATATATAGTTCTGGTTGATCCAGGGATACTTTCCCGCTGCCATTTGCTAGTCAACCGTTAGATCCAACCTTTATACCCTACTCATTATCCCTACCGATGTCTTTATACAACAGCCATTATTATGTTACTATAAGGAGTGGCATGCCAAGTATGTATTGCCTGACTGCTCTGGGATTGGTTCCAGAAACAAATGCAACATCAATGCAAGACAACAGTTAAATCAAAGAGTAGCACACCACAAAGCTCAACAGCTCTTGTAGTTAAACACTATTAGCCCCTGCATTCACCCATAATAAACACATTTAATTAGGTTCAGGGGATACCGTTTAGTCTATAAATGGTTTCCCTACCTTAATATGATTCAGCAATTGAAAATATTTGTAAAAATTACAACATATTGTCGTTGTAGAGAAATTTGTAACTAGGAAGGCACTGCTGTATCCAAAACTTTTCATTAGATATCAGAGATCAAGACTATATTTAGCTTGTGGGATACTGTAGGATAGGAACAGCTGATCTTTATGGTAACATCACATGAACGGATCGCATTTGAAACAACAATCCTTACAAACAGCCCTCTGTGTAGCATGATAAAGTTGAACATTAATAAGATACCGTCCGCCAAAACTTGTCAACTAAAACTTGAGCATGTCCACCCCCAAAACTAAAAATTTTCCACAATGCTGGCCCCACAGTGTAGTGTTCAAAAAATCCTTACCTTACTCCTCTGCTCCTTATGGTTCTCCTGCAGTGCCTTCTGAAAGTCACAAAAAGTGAGTAGTAGCCGTGTGTGTAATCCAGTGCCTGTTAATTCTCTGTCCTCAGTAAGAACTCTGATGTATCCCTAGATAATGGCAGATGGTTTATTGGAAAAACAAAGATCAGGCCAGGTGAAAAATTTTCTGCTGACCCCATTTTCAGTCTCCATCTCTCTGCATCTCTCCCCTTCTCCCTCTCCTCTTTTCTCCCACCACCCAGAGTGTGGGCCTAAATCGCTTAGGCCTCATCCCCTAGGTTTCCAATAGTTAAAGAAAAATAATTTAAGTTAAGCTCACTAGGTCCATTCCAACCTGCCAGACTCAGAAAGTGGGTGGGTACTGCCCAACCCCAACTATCTTAATTTTAGGTAAGTATTTCTCTTTAACTACTGTAAACCCTGGGGTGGGAACCTAGCCATTCAGATCCTCACCCCGCATTCTTTAAATCGGGTGGGTAGAAACATGTCCTTTCATTTCCATAACAATGAACACCTGTTAAAAGATGTAAATTAAAGGCTCTCTAAAAAAGAATTTTTATTAATGTGTTGTAAAGTTTATTAAATTCACATAAAAACTGCAGCCAGTTTCATCCACCACTCAGCATTCTAGCATGTTGGACAGTTTGAGCTCTCGTGGTTACATCCTGGTAAATGGCAAAGCTCATTTAAATCCTTTATCATCCAGAAAAGCCTTCCTACCTTCAACCCTTGATTCTAGATGCTTATCCAGATCCGCATCTTTCTTTATCGCTTCTTCAGAGACCTTTGGGGCATTTTGAAAACAAACTAGTACAATGCTCATGTTATCCCGGCTTCCCTGTTTAATGGGGGGGAAAAAAAATGAAACTTTTAAAAAAGGTGGGTTTACAGAATACATAGGTTTCCAGCTCTAACTCATGCATCAGAAAAATGCAAAAATAGACAATCAAGGGTAAAAAAAACAAAAAAAACAATTTCAACATATACATTTTATTTGCAAGGACTGCATTTATTCACCTAATCGACCTCTACATACACTGTATAGAGCAGGGACATCCAAACTACAGCCTTCCAGGTGTTTGCAAACTCCAACTACTGCATTCCCTAGCTGTAGTAGTACCCAGGTAATATAAAATGTTGTCATTTCCAAAACATATGGAGGGCCAGATGTTGGACATCCCCGGCATAGAGCAGTGTTCTCCCCAGAATTAATTTCTAGCTGGGTGGCATGGAAAAGTAGCTAGGTGGGGCAGGGAAAATGAGATGTTCACTATTTAATAGTAAATCCGTGTTCTCCCCACTGTCTTTTAGCAATGTGCAACAACACAATATTTAGTGTTTACTGTTCTAGACGGCACTGACAGACATTTTGCAGGCCGTTTTCTTAACATAAAAAAAAAAAAAAAGTTCTCCGTTCTCCATCACGATCTATCTAGCTAGAAACTGCAGAGGCAAAAGCATCTGAAAATACTCGCAGTCTCGCACCCTCTTCTCTCAGTTCTACTGGTAATTGCAACATTGTATCCTCTGCTCCAGGCGTTAGATGGGTGGAACACCCAGCTAGAAGATGCTGGGGAGAACACTGTAGAGGATAGATGTTGGGGGTAATTTAAATTACCAGTATTGCTAATGATTTTTATTTAAAACAGGAGGAGTCCAATGGGGACCAACGTTAATTTTCACACAACCAATCAGTTGAGGTTTTATTTTACACCAATCTGAATAAAGCAGATACCAGACACCAATGTGTTGTTTCTGAGAGGAAGAGCTTAGAATTGACCCATAAGTGCTAGGCCACACTGCAGTGTTCTTGCAAGCTAAAAGATTGCATTAGCACGTCAATATAGGTGGCCAGTAAACCATATTGTCCAAACACTGCCTTGGCACACAGTAGCCCAGTAGACACACTTTGGCGTAATTATCTAGCACAAAATCTTAAAAACTCTTTTGTTTTAACTTTATTTTAAATGAACTCACTTTCAACTTTCTGCCTGATCTAGTTCAGGACAGACATGCAGGGGGAAAGCATAGCACCCAACTCTTATTGATAAGCATACAGCTTTATTAGTTTAAAAATGCTGTGTGTGCATACTGTGCAATATGCCATTATGCTGATCCACGAAAAAAGAAACATTGTTAGGGTTTAAAAGGGTATGCAAACCTGGAAAAAAAGGCAGCCTTATCTTACTCTTTAATTAAATCCATGTAAGCAGCACTTACTCTGAGGTGTGTGTTGCTGCATGTCTTTCAACTAGTTCTTTCTTTGCTAAGGATCAATATCTTTCTACCCCCCCTCCCCTCCATGACTAGTTTGATTACCTGAGAGCAAGCATGCTCAGTAATCAATATATACTGGGAGAGGGAATTTCCTATCATGCAATTAACACATACTGTCACCATTCCAGTTACAGAAAAACTGCACACAGCAGAAGAGTTCATGACAATAAGACACTGTAATGACATCTAAAGAAACAGGACAGTGGCGGTCAGTAGGAATTAGTTTCCCTTCCAATAATAATTTAAACAATATATTTTTTTCCCAGTTAAAGGAATCGTTCACTTGAAAAGTGAACTATTCCTTTAATGTACTGATTAAAGACTGGGAGGTTAAGGAGCTATGTCTTACCTTCTGTTCTTCAATCAACTGACCAGGAGCCACTGGAAAATTTAAAATTCCCAACCGCTACCTGGTTTAGATTAACTATATTGTGCATTGTTACGCATGCACGCTATAATCTGAACCCGGAAGAGGTCGGGGCCCGTCAGTGTTGCTGGGGAGGATCGCATGTAAGGTAAATACCTTCTATCTTACTCCAAGGCTCCTCCTGGTCAGTTGATTGAAGAACACAATAAGTCATAACCTCCTGGTCTTCAATCAATAAATTAAAAAGGGAAGTTCAAATGGTCTTGCACTTGACCCAGCGTCTGGGTTGATTCAGTTGCTTTAAGTGAATTATTCCTTTAAGATACCTTTTAAAAATCACGGGCGGGGTGTGCCAGAGTTTTTTCATAAAAACTTTTCCCAGCTATATTTCATGAAAACAGTTCCATAAAAAGATCATCATGGGCTTATTCCAATCAGATTGTGGTGCTCTCCGTCTGAGATTACCGGTAATAGCGTTTTTAGGCTAGGTGCACGAGCAGATATTTTTGGAGCGACCAACTGAAATTTCTGAAGTATTTGTCAGAGTCTTAGAGTCCAAATTGCATGAAAGGACGATGGAATCTGTCTGTAAATCCATTTCCTACAGGCCACAAGAGCAACCACATCGACTTTCGCCACGACCAGCGCTATTTTAGCTGACCCGTCAGCAGAGCCAAAATATCTGTCCGTATGTACCTAGCCTTATGGTAAAGTTTTCCCTTTTTCCCCCTAATAACGATTTTTTTAAAAACATTTTTTAACAATTTGAACAAAATGTAGGTACACAAGCATTGAAAAGGAAAATATATACACCAGTAGTCAGTAAATTAACAGTGCAAGTGTCAGATGAAAATAAAAAATACAAAATAAATATAAAAGGCCATATTAAGATATGTTTACTTTTGCGGTTCGGACGTACTATACTCGTACTATGGAGTATTTCTTGGTTAACGTCAACCAAGCTTAAATACATACTGATTAATTCTGATGTATAAGCAGTGAGAAGTTATGCTAAAGGAAATATCTGGTAGGGTAGGGGGTGGATAAAGGAGAGCTAGAGAGTTGTCAGATTATATAGTGCATTTTAGGAACTAAAAGGGCATCCTAAGGAGGGTTATTTAAAGTAACCCATAGGTTTTATATAATTAGATAGTGGCATAGACATATGTCCATATATACATTCCAGGGTGCCCAGACATTAGTGAATTTAATTCACTATTTAATAGGGCGGTCAGGTATGGTTCTGGTCAGGTAAGGTTCTAATGTCAGTAATTCTACGGACGAGGTCCTGCAGTGAAGTAGAAACTTGTTGATTCCCAAATACGGCTTGGGCCCTTATAATACCCGTTTTGGGCTTGGCTACATTCTCTGCAGCAACTGTCAGTGGAGTTGGGCCAAATTGCATAGATTTTAACGGGGTATATCTCCAGCATCGGTTTATAAGCATTTTCCTTTTAAATGGTGCAAATTGAGGACATAAAGGATAACTGATCTCAAATTCTTCCAAACTAGTAAGCATTATATAAAAAGCCTTCCATCCTACCTTCAAAATAAAACCTAAATCACATCTCTAAATAAAATTTGTGAGTTCAGCAATATTACTTCCTGCTTGAACACCTCTTTTCAACCATGTGACCAGCTTCTAGTCATGTGACCAACCCTTTGCCTGCATTAATAGGCTCCCCTTCTCAACTGTCAATTTTTCCCCAGTTGCCCTTTAACTGCGTGTTCCCAAATGTCCGACCATTCAGCTCAGGAAAATATCTTCCCCAAGTTGCTTTCCCATGCCGTTATGCAAGGATACCAAAGCGAGGAATCCTCACAATGTTCTGCATGCCATAAAGTAAGTAAGGAAATTAGTTTTTGTGTGGGACCTCCATGACAGCAGTTGAAAAGGTAAAGAGGAAGTGCGGAATAATGTAGTCATATTAGATTTGGAGGTGGGGAAAGAGTAGGTTGGGTGGGACTTTAACCCGCTAGTTCTGAAAAATCATATAGTCGTAGGCTGAGACCACACTGCAACGCACAGGAATCGCGCACAAAATCGCAAACGTTATCACAAGCGACTGTGTGTGCGATTCTTGTGCGTTTTGCGTTATGGAAACGCATGCATTAATGCACCAAAAATGGTTAATGCATGCGTTACCAAATTGCAAACGGACGTGCAATTGCAAGCGCATCGGAAATTGCAGGAATTTTCACGTTCCCGCAATTTCCATTTTAGCAAAAATCGCGGGCACAAGTGCGAGAAGCGTGCGCTAGTGTGGCCTAGCTCTTAAACATGTAAATGTGCGAAGATGAGTCTTACCTTGGTTCATGGTGGCTGGCAAGGTTGGGGTACCTATCAGGGTTGTTAACCCTGAGTATTTGGGAATATTCAGATATACATCTGTGCCACATGGTCAGAGTGGTAGTGAGGGCATTTCAAGGTTTTATAGTCAATTTCATCCGATTGATCCACTGAGGGACAATCAATAGAGCCACAAGATAAATTTTGCTTATCCAGTCTTTATTTGTGCCCATCTCGTGTAGGGGGAGGAGGGGAAGCAGTATATGGCAGTTGAGCTACTTCGGAATATTAAACAAAATTAGGCACAGATATCCCTCCCCGTTTTCTCTTTACAATTCGAGTTGCTTTATGTAATGTTTATGCATGTTGGGTAGTAAAGTTAGGGATTGGTAATTGAAAGCAGAATATTGTTGACAAAGAGAGAGAAATTACATACGTCTCATCTTTAATTTTGGCTCCTGAAATGTCCGGATTCAACCTAACATGGAATGGGTTCAATGCAAAGGGCATAAAGTAGTAGGGAAAGGGGGCAGCCCTATCTAGTGCCATTGGAGACGGGGGAAGGGTAACGTTTTCATTTTAACATAACCAAGGCAGGTTCATTTACATTAACAAACCTGTTTTAATAATCCCAACAGATAATCCTTGGCAGACGCGTATATATTCTACAGCACATTTCTGAAAATAGGTGTACATAATGGATTTCAGTGTACATAACGGCAACTTTTGTTCCAAAACATTAAATGCACCAATTGAACCTCTCTTTTTACAAAAATCCAATGTATTCTAGAATATTTATGAAATGCTATACTTTGCATAGGGAGATTGCGCAGATGGACATGTGGCTGCGATCTGCTCCCTATACTAAAGTATTGGAGACGATAGAAAGTCAGCCATTACAGCAGTTCATAGACTACAGGATTGTTAATTTTTCAGCCATAACTGAGCCAAATGAAAGGCCTTTCATCTGTACTGTGTATACCCAGATTTACCTTATACCAATTTCTATTCTTTAGAAGTTCTATTTCCCTGCCAGGTGCTGATGCATCGGAGTGGCAGGCTAAGGGGTGCACAAAATGATACATTATATTGGGGGATTGAAACTTTTAAAGGGCATCTCCACTCAAATATAGTAAATAAAGTTTAGGCATTTAGTTTTATTGAAGAACAGGGGGAGGGGTTAAAGGAGCTGTGTCTTACCTCCCGTAAGGTACTTATTCAATCGCTCCTCCGCGTAGTCTGACAGGTACCGACTGACTATGCGCATGTACGGACCACACACCGGGGGAGTGAGCGATCAGGTAAAGTATCTTAACTTCTCTCCCGGCTCCCGATTGTTTTATTGAAGAACAGGAGGTAAGAGACACACAGCTCCTTTACCCTCCCCCCTCTTCGATAAAACTCAATGGCCAAACTTTATTTTTTAAGTGGAGATACCCTTTAAATTCAGTTAGTTTGTGGTCTACAAACAAATTAATTACATACTGTCCCTTTTGAACAGAAGTTTTCCTTACTTACACAATCACTCATGGATATCTCCGTATTGATGAACTAAGATGTTACAGCAGGGATGAGCAGCAATCCCCTCTGGTGGTCACTGCTAAATCTGCACAATTGACATGAGTGACGTGGGAGAAAGGACAATTCTTGTTCCAGTTATTCTTATGAAACTGTATATTCGATCTGCAGTAATGTTGATTCACCACTGAGTGATCATTTAAAGAGATAACAAATGGATTTTTTTAAAGCAATGGTCTTAAAGGCCAAGTCGGCCCCATTAGATGACAATGTATATGTAAAACCACCCCTCAAGCCTCAAAATTGCTATAGTTATAAAATCAGAGAGATGTAAATGCTGCCCTGTTCACTTACTCCTCTTCCTGTTTCCTGGTGCTTCTGATTAGCAGTGGTCATTTATGAATATGACATCAGATTAAAGATTTTTTCATTTGAGGGATGAATATGCTTTTTAAAGGATAACTGTACAGTCATTTATCAAACCTCCTTGGCCAATGGCCCAACCAATGGAAATACATGTCCGGCAAGAAGTGCTTCTTCTCATTGGATAGATCCCAGACTGGAGGTTGGGGCATAGTTTAGCTAATACAGTTGTCATTTAAGTATGCAGGTACAGAGCTTTCATTAAAAGTAAATAATAATAATAATAATAATAAAGTTGTGGTTAGGCAAAATATAAAAACATACTGCACATGTACAATGGTTCATAGTTCTATCTGGCCAGTAAGCTTATCCACCCAAAATCAAGTAAAAAATATCCCCCCCCCCCCCCCCTTGAGGTCCCAGACACCACAGAGAAACAGGATACAAATAAATCAGACATATAGAAATAGGCAGCAGTAAATAAAACTCCATTAACTAAACATTTGTTTCCAGTTGTAATCCAAAACAGGGGCCTACCTTATGTAAACAGGTGTCCACTACTGAATTGCACACATTTTCAAGGTCATCGGTAAGCTCAAGCCTATATTTCACAAATTCACAAAGCTCCTCATTACTCATAACATCCCAAATGCCATCACAAGCCAAAATTATAAATTCATCTTCATCCGCTCTTAAAATTTCATAAACTTCAGGCTCGGGTGAAACAAGCTGCTCCGTGGGGCCCTTTCCATCCACACATTTGTAATCATAGTCTCCAAGAGCGCGGGAAACCGCCAATGAACCATTGACACGTTGGATCATGACACTGCCCCCTGCGTTTTGAATTCTCTCCTTCTCCCTTGGATTACAAGGTTTGTGATCCTGTGTCGAAAAACAAACTTGTCCACTCCTGTACAAAACAGCCCGGGAATCCCCACAGTTGATAAAATACACATGGCTCGGTGAAATTAAGACCGCAACAGCGGTAGAACCACTTCTATCCATGCCATTTCTTAAATCTGCAAAGTTGCGCATGTACTCATCGATTTTTAAAAATCCAGTTCTAATGCCACATTTCACATTTTCTACTGAAGGTTCCAGAGTGGATCCTGGTGTTTCTGCTGCCCTGAAATCCTCATTGTCTGTAATATGCTCTAATAAGTGTGATGAGCAGTAGTTCGCGACACGTGATCCTGCGTGGCCATCATACACGGCAAAAAATGACCAGTCGTCCAACCCCCGTGGAATCCCCACCACAGCTGTGTGAGCATCCTCCATTTCCACTCTCCAGCCCTGCATGCTGCTGAGTCCATAATGCAAACCGTTTCCTGCTCCGTGGGCATTGTGTTTCTCAGTTTTCGGTTTGTCCAAAAACGCCCCCATGTTAAATTTTTATTCTAGGGAGAAGAAAAAAAAAAAAAGTTGTTTTATCAAAACCAGTCACATGAAATTAAATCTGAAAGGAGAATTATACTCATGCAATAAACTTTATGGCTCCTCCCATAGTCATTGTCACTGACTATTCTCCAATCTCCAAAATTGGAGAACGTATGATAAAAAAAGGAAGATGAGAAGATTGAAAACTGTCCTTTAATCCTAGAAAGTAACCAGTTACTGAATGAGTATAGTTTTCCTTTAATGCAAAATAAAAAAAAGTGTTGATGTGTTTATGATCAGTCAGCCCCAATACTTTCTAAATTTCTCAATTAAGTTCTATGGGGTCTTAAAGGAAAACTAAACCCAATCTTTTATACTCCAGAATCTGAAAACAACCCCCCTAAAAACACCAATAAGCTATAAAATTCCACTTCAGTAAATCGCATTAAAGTAAATGTAAGCCTGTTAAGAACTGGATGAAGTATCTGTGTGTATGTGCAGTGTCAGACCACACCTCCTGACCTCAGTCACATGCTTCCTTGCTTTATCTGTCCTGTAAAAGGATTGGCTAGAGATTATTAATGGGTGTGACCAACTGTAACTAGTTTGTGCCATAGCTAAGCACTGAGCATGTACAGAACATAATGGTAGTTGATCAAACAGTGTGATACTAGAATGCTGTGAAGTAAAGCACAAACTATATGTTATTTAGGTAAATTTCCCAGCAACCCTATCAAGATGAGAGGTAAGACACAGATTACTGGTTTTATAACAATGTTTTCTTCCATCTGGTTCAGTGTTGTCCCATGGCTTTAGTTGTCCTTTAAGCAAGGAAGTTCAGGCCAACACAAATTTATCCAAATTGTAGCCCAGAAATTGTAGATAAATGGGGTAATTTATGCATTATTTTAATCTTAAAGCCACATTAACAGATGTACAAAGGATAACATGGCTTTAACAGCAATTTTACAGGGGTTGTGGCGGTGTGCAAATACAGGGTCACTCACCTGCCACAACCAATGCACCAAGGCAATGGAGGCCTTTTAGGACTGAATCTTTTAAGGAATTGTACACTGAAAAAAATTACTTTTCCTAATTTTAATCTATAAATGAATACATGTAAGCAACATGCGTTTGTGCTGCTGCATGTCTTCAATTCAATACTTGTTTTGCTCAAGCTCAGCCTTTAAGTCCCCCAGCCAGACTATACCTGTAAGGGCAAGGATAGCCAAGTAATCGCTATGAGGCTGCATAGGTAAAGCGAATTTTCCACCATGCAGTTTGTGTACCAACTGTCACAATTTCAGCTACGGCAAAACTATACATAACCAAAGAGTTTATGATATTGCATTTCAGCTGTCAATCAAGTGCCTTAAACAGACAGTTCAGTGGAAATGATTACTATTTGTTAAATTGTTAGTTTGTGTAATGCCTTCTTAGTTATTCTACATATTCTCTCCCATTTTGAAAAATCAGTTGATTTCATCCCCTTTGCTATTCTCTGCTGTCGACATTAGTGAGCTGACATTTCAGGTTCTAACGGTCATTCTTCTTCCTAGGATGCACCACTACCTTGGAATGTTCCTAACAGTAATTTCTACTAATTGGCTGTTGGATGGGTCAAAGATGCTCAGATCTCTACTGAGCAACTAAATTAGCCCAGGCGCTGGGTCAAAGGACAACAACATAACGGTCTCTACTAGGGATCCTGCAAACAGGAAGTCAGTATTTCGGTTGCATTTATTTATACACAGACTCAATGGCTGAATGGGCAGATTAAGGTCATTGGGATGAAAAAATACTGCTTTTTGTATGTATTTGCACTGATCTTTAATATGTTTCAGACTGGATATCTAAATAAATAGTGGACAGATCAATAAAACAAATGGTACAGTGAGTTAGAAAATGTATAGCTTCCAATTACGGGTAATAAAAAAAAAAAATAAAAAAAAAAAACATTTCCCAGGGTACATATCCTTTAAAGGAATAGTTCACTGCAATAGTGAACTATTCCTTTTCTACATTGATTGAAGCCCGGTAGGGTAAGGAGCTATGCCTTACTTCCTGTTCTTCAATCAATGTTTAGATAGCCAGGAACGAAGATCTGAAAATCTTACCTTTCGCGCGATCCAACGGGGCAGTTCCTGACTGCTTCCTGCTTCTGTTACGCTATAACGTGCATGCCCAATAATCCGTTCTATAGCAGAACTGAGGCAGGAAGCAGTCGGGAATTTCAGAGCGGCGAAACGTAAGATTTTTCAGATCTTTGTTCCTGGCTATATAAACATTGATTGAAGAACAGGAGGTAAGGCATAGCTCCTTAACCTACCGGGCTTCAGTCAATGTAGAAAAGGAATAGTTCACTATTGCCTAGTGAACTATTCCTTTAAAGTGTATGTATACTGAAAAAAAAAATTTGTGCCATCTTAATCAATAAATAAATATGTGTAAGTTACACTCTGAGGAGGTGTGTGTGTTGCTGCATGCCTTCAATAAAGTCCTTTTTTGCTTAGGCTCTGACTGACTCTGACCACTGACCCATACCAACTGTCAAACCATTCCATCTACAGCAAAACTGCTTACAGAAATGCAAGAGGTTTCAGATTGGATATCTAATGAAATAGGGGGCAGATCAACAAAAAAACGATACAGTGATAGTTGGGATGAATTATAGTTTCCACTAATGTTTTTTTGCTGTTTTTTTTTTTTTATTGCCCAACACATTTCCCAGTGTACATACCCTTTAATGCCAGCAAATAGCTGGTGTTTAAGATTCGAAACAGGTTAACCCTAGAGAGTCGCCATTGGCTTGGTGCACTGCCTTACAGGGGCAATAGAGAGTGATAGCCCTTGTAAACATTCCCTAACAAAAAAACACCAGTGTACAGTCAAGTCCTTTGGTCTAATGACTGTTCTGCTTCTCCCCCCATGAGTGCTACTTTTCACATCTAAGTTTTAAAAGAAGAGTAAAAAAAAACCACTGGACATGCTATTAAGCTTTAAACAAACTCGCGATCGTGTCACGTGGCTGGTAGTTCAGTTGGGCACCATTTATTGATCCATCAGGACGAATTGCTAACAACTGCAGGTTGAACGCCCACATGCATACGATTATCAGCTGCCAAAACAGATGTCTGTCGCACATTTTGTCTGCTCATGCATACCGTCATACAGGTGTATGAGGCTTGAGACCTAAAGCTAGGTACACACAGTCCAGATTTCTGAAAGATGACAGACAGGATCTGCAAGATCCTGTCTGCCATCTTTCAAAGATCTGCATACACAGTCCCGAGCGTTCTCCCTATGAACTTCATAAGGAGAACGCTCGGGACTGTGTGTTTCCATCGGCCGCGCTGGACTCCTCTATAGGGAGTCTAGCGCAGTCGATGGAAATTTTCGGCCTTTCCCGAACGAGCGTTTGGCCGACCCGATCGTTTGGCGGCCGCGCTCGTTCGGGAAACGAGCGTACACACAACGATAAAGCCCTGATACCGTCGGATCCGACGGTATCGGGGCTTTATCGTTAGTGTGTGTACCCAGCTTAAGACCTACTAAACTTGCCCAAATAGCAATCATTTGACTTTGTAATGATTGTAAGGTGAGGCGGGATGCTCGGCTGTGCACATGCCATACTTTTTTCCCATTAAGTAGAACAGCATGCGATGCAACCCAAAATGGTTAGCACACTTGTTAGGATACCTCATCACGGCACAAATAGCGTAGCATGGATTCTAGGTAATATTGGAACCCACGCAAGTCAAAATATGGATTCTATTGCACACATTCCAAGCACAGTGGGCCCACCCTTATACATTATTCTGCAATTATCAGCATTTCCACAATATTCATTTTGTGAATTAATAGTAATTTTGCCTAATGAGTGCTCCCACAAGCTCCCCTTTTGTTTAGGATTTAAAAAGGCAAGTTATACATTAGCAGTCTCCAGGTTAAAAGTCATGAAAACATATTTTTGCCAAAATTCTTCTTTAAAAATAAACTAAAGATTGAACCTGTGGCCAATGGATTGCCCATATTACGGAAACCTGAATGCCAAAGGTTCCGAGTTTACAAATTATCAATAAATGTCCACCCTTTCCAAAAATTTTTTTCCCCTTGTAGGGATTCCCCCCCAGCCCCAACCGCTATAATAAAATCATTAGAAACTCCCCCCCGATCTTGACTTACCTTCCCTCTGCCGCATTGTCCCGGCCCTCTGCTTGCACGGACAGGCAGCCGCGTCTGTGATTGGCTGAAAGGCAGACAATCACGGACGCGGCTGCCTAGAACGACGGGGGAAAGAGGTAAGGTAAGTAGAGTTCGGGGGAGTCTCTGATAATTTTATTATAGCGGTTGGGGCTGGGGGGGGGGGGAAGCACCAACATACGGCCTAGGGGTTTCACGCTAGTGGGAGACCAAAACGGGAGGGAGAAGGCTCTTCTGCGCATGGCAAAATTCTCCCGGAAGAGAGACAAGAGGCAGAGTCCTATTTGGACTCTGCAGAACTCCTGGTGGTCAGTTTTTTGGCCGGGGGGGGGGGGGGGGGGGGGGGGGGGGGGGGGGGGGATTACTGGAGAACCATTTGGAGCTGGGATGTAAGGTAAGGATTTTACTACACTACACAGTGGGGCCAGTAGTGGGGGGAATTATAGTTTTGGGGGTGGACATGCCCTTTAATTGAGATGTTTTTGCCAAGCAGTTCCGTTGTAATGTTTTAACTGGTCCAATCCAGCCAGTTGCACCAAATATTACATGCAAATTGACTTTAAAGCAACCACTTGTACACTGTGAAGGTTTATACCATAAAAACCCTTAAGTCTGTACAGCACAACACAGCACAGTGCCAATGATACTTGCATCAGAATCAGGATCATTTTTTTTGTCAGACAATACCAGAGGCTAAAGGGCGATACACTTAAGATAAAGTAGAGCGTGGGAAATCCAGTCTAAGCTGCTACTGTGCAACTAATTATACAGAAACTTTTAGGTATACAAACATTGCTAGATACAGTGCTACATCCTTCTGACAGGTTCTTTCATCAGTACATAAAAGCTATTTATTCAAAATTTAAGGGGGGGGGGGTGAATAATCAAACCAGGATCTATAAATGTTTTCATCTGCCAAGTTAGTGTCCTGGGCCTTCCTGTATTAAAGATAGTGCTGAAGACAGGAAAGAAGCAGTTTTCTTTGTGCTAGTGGTCCTCACAGAAAAAATATTGGGAGGAAGGAATTATCCAAATTCCCTGCCCTAGGCATTTTTGTTTTTAACCATTTTTTGTTCTCAAACTAAGCATCTATAAATTTGTTTTCATCTGCCAGGTTAGCGTCCTGGGCCTTCCTGTATTGAAGATTGCACTTAAGCCAGGAAGAAGCCTGGCATAAGCAGTTGTCTTTGGCTGCGATTCTTCACAGATAAAATATTGGGAGGTAAGAATAATCAATCCTACCTCCCTGCCCTAGGCATTTTTGTTTTTAACAACAAAACTGTAACGAAGCCTGGACGGATTCTATAATTTATAACTTTAAAGGAGAACTAAAGTCCCCAGACAACATTGTCCCAATAGATAGAGCACATTCAGAAACACAACAAGCGGTGTCTCATCTCTCCCTTTGCTGTGATTTATGAAAATAACCTGCGAGTACAAGGGGTCAGCTCCCATAATTCACCTTATCTGGGAACACCCTGCTAAGTGTGCGCAGTACACAATTACAGGAAACTGCAGTCTTGCTTCCTGGAAGCTGACATCCAATCATGTTACAGCTCAGAAATCCCTCCCCTCTGACACACAACTTATATTTTAGTGCAATTTTTTGTGTAAAAGTTCTCCTTACATAGCGGCATGTTTCAACTCTTAAAATTAGTAGCAGTGTGTCTTTCATTTGGGAAATTGACACAGCCACTGCAAATCCTCTTACAGGCGCACTAACCGATGTTAAAATGGGGGGACTGGGTAAATCATTTTGTAGGAGTTCTGGTTTCAAAAATACAACATTAAAATGTAAGCCTAAAAATAACCATTACCCCTCAATAACTCATTTAGAAAATCTCGATTTACTTTATATATGGACTAGTTTTCTATTACTGGGATGTATCTTGTTTTTTTATTATTACTACTACATATGTTTAGGCAAAACATAACCCAAAAAGCATAACCAATCAGAAGCCAGATTTACAATGTGGGCTCTTTTTCACTTTCAAAGAAGAATTTGAGAATAGTATAGGGAGCAGTGGTTTAAGGTCTTACAGCCGGCCCTTTAAAAGTGAAAAGGGCATCCGACTATAAATATAAAATGCAATCTCTTTGCTTTTAATCTGTGAAGACAAACTGGCTTCTAGGCATGCCTTTGCCAGAACAATGGGGTAAAGATTGTTTATAAACAGTTTCCCCGCATCTCCTGAACTAGCTTTTTGTGGTTAAAGGAGCCATTCAGTGCAAATACATATATTTTTAAAGTAAAAGGAGCAGCATTTTTTCATCCTAATGACATTAACCTGCCCATTCAGCATTTCACCTGTGTATAAATAAATGCTTCTGAAATACTGACTTCCTGTTTGCAGGTCTTGTCCTTGAATCAGTCGCTCAGTAAAGATCTGAGCATGTTTGACACATCTGAGAGCCAATCAGTAGAAATTACAGTTAGGAACATTCCACGGTTGTATGCATTCTGTGAAGAAGGTGCTTCTTCCCAGAATGCATATAACCTTGGCATTTTCCGAACCAGCTCACCAATATCAAAAGCAGGGAAGAGCAAGGGGTAAAAACTCAACAAATGTTTCAAAATGAATGAGACTATGTAGAATAACTAGGTATGCGTAATATAAACTAAGAACATTAAAAATTATATTTTCCACTGAACTTTTCTTTTATTTACAAATAACATTCATAACCCGTCTAAAAAAAAAAATAGGTCTAGGCCACACTATTGCATTTTGCGATACGTTAGCATGTGAGAAACGCATGTCAGTGCATCAAAACGTGGGTGGCCACATTATAAGCACTGCAATCTGTTTTTTTGCAAATCGAATGCACTTAGTTTTACAGATGTACTAAATCTCAATGTAAACGCATGGTAAAAAGTGCATGAAAACTGCTGCACTGTGCCAGCGCTTTACCAGCCATCAGTGTGGCCACTAATGCAGCTTTCTGCAACTACATTTAGTGGAAGTGCTACTGATCTGGTCAAACATTTATACAAACATGGAAAAGATAATCAATGCACATTCCTAGGCCCCATACAATATTATCTGCACACTGACATACATTATAAACAAAGAAAAGATAATCAATGCACATTCCTGGGCCCCATACAATATCATATCTGCACACTGGCATACTTTATAAACATAGAAAAGATAATCAATGCACATTCCTGGGCCCCATACAATATCATATTATCTGCACACTGGCATACTTTATAAACATAGAAAAGATAATCAATGCACATTCCTGGGCCCATACAATATCATATTATCTGCACACTGACATACTTTATAAACAAAGGGGTTTTAGTGTACATTACTGTGATCACATGAATGAAAAGCCTTCCAACCACCTCAAGGTAACCCCAGTCTGGAAGGTCCTAACATCTAACCTTTTCAATTTCTTATACTTCAATTACGATCAGCAAAATAATATGATATTGTATGGGGCCTAGGAATGTGCTAGATTTCATATTATATTATATTATATAAAAAAACATCCACAAAAAAGATAGACGCACCACAGGTCTTGAAAAAATCCAATAAGTGTTATTCCATCAACATGGTTTCGACCTCAAGGCCGTCATAAGAATGATGACGGCCTTGGAGGTCGAAACATGTTGATGGAATAAACACTTATTGGATTTTTTCAAGACCTGTGAGTGCGTCTATCTTTTTTGTGGATGTTTTGATGCAATTGGGACAGCACCCAGGCGAGTATACCTATAGGATGGAGTGCAATCGAATTGTGAATATATATATATATATATATATATATATATATATATATATATATATATTGTGTATAGAGAGCCACGGATGACACTTGGTTCCTTTGACATACAATTGCTTTATTTTAAGGAACTAATTTACAAGATGTTTTTGTATATAAAATATATAGCCCAGCAACAGCACACAAAGCATGTTTTGAAATAAAAAGCAGCTTAATTCTATAAAACATACTAAAGCTTCTAAAACAAAAAACTTTCATATTTTTTACAGTCCTAGGTTTGGCAGTTTACTTAACCAGACCAACAGGTGTGGCTGGACTGTAAATCCTGGTATATTTTCATTGCAAGCTATAGGATGCAAATAAGCAACAAACAAAAAGTGCAAGTCATACATTTGTATAAAATACAGAAAATGTTTTCAGTATGCAGCAAGTTGCAGTTTATGTTTTGCTTAAATGCCGACTCATTTTCGAGCTAATTTCAAGATAAAGTTAGAGATTCCTATGTTTACCCACAATGCTAAATACCAATAAACTGTAGTACTAGTTCCAGCCTTTGATTTTACAGTCCAACCTAGAGTGTATTGCAAAACCTCCCAGTATTCCTACACACAATTAATGTACAAGTTTCCCGAAATTAGGTTCACTTTGTTGTTCCTTTTTTACTGGGGGAAAAAAAAAAAAAAAAAAAGGACTTACCTCAGCTTAATCTATAAATAAATGTAAGTAGACCTTCCTCAGTGGGGCGTATGTTGCTGCATGCTTTCAATTGTTTCACTCAGGCTCAGTTACATTATTGCAAAGAAAGGGGATACTGACTCCTCCCTTTATCTGACGTGACTTTGTTAAGTCAAGCATGTTCAGTAATCACTATTAAGCAGCACTGGAAGAGGGAATTTCCCATCATGCAATTCACATACCAACTTTCACCATTCCAGTTACAGCAAAACTGCCCACAGCAGAAGACTTTAGGATAATTAGGCACTTGATTGACAGTTGAACTGTTGTGCAGATTGGACATCTTAAGAAATAGGGGGACAGAACCACAAAAAAAAAAAAAAAAAAAAAAAAAAATAGTACAGTGGTAGTTGAAAAGAATTATGGGTTCCAGTAATGGGGAATTTTTTTTTTCTTCAGTATAGATGCTCTTTAAAAATAAAATAAGTCACAAACTAGGAATGGTGGGAGATATGCAGTAAGCAGACTACAGTTGGTTGAAACATGAAAGGAGAGGTTAAGTGTCCACCCTACGTATTTTAGCACTGTTGTGATTTACTAAAGAATTTAGATGTAGGTCTATGTCCGGCACCTAATTCAAACAGATCTCCTGCCAGAACTGCCCAATCAAGACCCCTTTCAAACACTTACAAATACGGGTAATTACAGGCCTGTAAGTTTAACTTCAGTGGTGGGGAAGATCCTGGAAAGTTTAATAAGGGAACATGTTCTAGAGTATGTTTCAAGGACTGACATTATAAGTAGTAACCAGCATGGATTTAGGAGGAATAGATCTTGTCAAACTAACTTGCTTGGCTTTTATGAGGAAGTAAGTAGAAATTTAGACTCTGGTATAGCAGTAGATGTAGTTTACTTGGATTTTGCAAAGGCTTTTGATACAATCCCCCATAGGCGACTAATGAATAAGCTAAGGTCTGTTGGTCTGGGGAGTCACATTTGTACATGGATAGAAAATTGGTTAATGAATAGGATGCAGAGAGTAGTTGTTAATGGGGCTTCATCATTATGGACTAAAGTGCTAAGTGGGGTGCCACAGGGTTCTGTGTTGGGGCCGCTTCTATTTAATCTATTTATTAATGATTTGGAAGTGGGTATTGTCAGCAAGGTTTCTGTGTTTGCTGACGACACAAAACTTTGTCGACCATTAAAAACTTCAGAGGATGTGCAATCGTTGCAAGGGGATCTAGATAGATTATCACATTGGGCTGCTAAGTGGCAGATGAAATTCAATGTTGATAAATGGAAGGTGATGCATTTTGGACTTAAAAATCCTTGTGCTACTTATACTATAAATGGCTCTGTGTTAAGTGAATCCCTGTTGGAAAGGGATCTTGGAGTTTTGGTGGATAACAAACTTAAAGGTAGCAAGCAGTGCCAGGCGACAACAGCCAGAGCCAGCATGGTATTGTCTTGTATAAAGAGAGGTATGGATTCAAGGGAGGAAAATGTAATTCTCCCTCTTTACAAAGCATTGGTAAGGCCTCATTTGGAATATGCAGTGCAATTTTGGAATCCTGTGTACAAAAAGGACATCTTTGAAATGGAAAGGGTTCAGAGAAGGGCAACTAAATTAATAAGGGAATTGGGGGGAGCTTGAATATGAAGAGAGACTGGAAAAGTTACAATTATGTACGCTGGAGAAAGGCGCTTGCGTGGGGATATGATTACTGTGTATAAATACATTAACGGGCCATACAATAAACTATCTGGGGCATTGTTCACCAATAGAACATGTCAAAGGACACGAGGACATCCCTTAAGGCTTGGAAAGGGTTTTTCACTGTGAGAACGGTAAAGCTATAGAACTGTCTTCCAGTGGACCTTGTTATGGCAGGTTCATTGGTCATTTTCAAAAAAAAGCTGAATGAGTTTCTGCAAACAAGGAATGTTGCAAGTTACTGGTATTAATACATAAAGTAGAGTTGATCCAGGAATTTTTTCCCCCTTCATAAATTTGGTGGGGTTTTTTTGCCTTCCTCTGGATCAACAGTTAGGCAGGAAATGAGGATATTGCTAGATGGGTTGGACTGGATGGACGTATGTCTTTATTCAACCTCAAATACTATACTATACTATACTATACTTGCGAGAATTGCCCAATGCATGCTTACATTATTTTGCAAGATCCCCAAGGGTGGCATGGCAAACCTGCTGTGTGCTCTGTATGCGGGTCACATTTGCTTGCGCTACTATGGTGTGTTATTGGGTGCACAGAAGGATCCAAGTGTCCGTGAGTGACTCGGCTGTTCTTGTGTGTGCTCACTCAGTGGTTTGTGTCCCCTGCTATCAGTCCAGGCTATGGATAAAGTGGAGCAAAATCAGTTCTAGTAGCCAGGAAGGGTTCGTTATGTGCCGCCCCCCACCCCCACCACCACAAAATGTCCCCATCCCACCCGGTTACTTTTTCATTCCACCCGGCTTAATAAAAAATTCTGGGGAAAACACTGGTTAAGGGCTAGGCCATAATAGTGCACTGTTAAGCGCAATCTGATTGCGCTATAAAAAGTGCACACTCGCGTGGCCCTATTGTGTAGGCCACACTAGTGCGATGCGCATGCATTCAGTTAATCGGAGCTCATGCATTTTTCTGTGCAATTGCATGCGCTAAGATTGTGTGATCACAGTGCACCGTTTCTGGAACGCTCGTACACGATACAGTGGTCTCAGTCTTAGAAACACTATTTTAGGCGAGTCAAAATGGGAGTTTTAAACCCACAGGTGAAAATGCACTTACTGGATAACAAAACCAGGCATTTCTTTTTTTTTTTTAATTAATTTTTAGACTTAGCAATTTTGCCTGCTGAGAGACTCATAAATTAGATATCATACATTGGCTCAACAATTGCTTTCAAGGTGGTTTGCAAAAGTGCAGCAGATTCTACCTTACTAACTGATGTAATTGTTATTTTGATCCCATTGGATCAGCCTGTGTACACTTGCAAGAGAACCATTTTTGACAACAGATTCTATTGTAATTCACTACATTGTTTGAATCAAGTTTGTCGGTTTGTCGGTTATTTTAAGTCCTGCCAAGTAACTAGGACCACCCAAACACCCAATCCTGTGCAGAGGCTTGTTTGAAAGTGTACAAATTTTCAGTAATTTAGTCGGAATCTGCTGTGGAAATGCATCCCCATAGCCTAAACTCAGAGACTGTAATACTTACCTTTGTTCCAGCTGTCCCTAAAGCAAGTTATTTATCTGGTTCTCCAGTTTCCTGCTTTCTGATAGCAGCTGTCAGTCATGGCTGTGACTGTGCAAGCAGAGAAGGCAAGGACCTGTCACCCCTGTGCTGTGTGCGTGGGGGGTCCTAAACATTAATATACACCCTTATAATGGCTACAAAAATGAATACCAATTATAATAAATCCTGGCACGCTCAATGCGCATCATTCAGGAAGATGAGAGATTCCTCCTTTTTTATTAGCAGTTTGTGCTACATGTCAAGTAAGAATGTGATTTATCAAAAAGATTTCCTTTAAAGGTGCTAAGCATTAGAAGAAAGTATAGCCTATGGGGAAGTAAATGCGGTCTGGCTGCATACTATGGTAAACTGGTTTTGATAAATGACCAGCCATAAGCAAAAAAAGATAAGGGAAAACTAAGAAAAATTTTTTTTAATAAAATAAAAGGAAACAACTTTACTGATCATGTATAAAAGGAAATCAGCTATGTTTAAGTATAAAAGAAAGTGAGCTTGCTTATGTTTATATGTTTATAACCCAAAAAGTACAAGCTGAAAAGTATTTTTTTACCCTCAAACTTGCAGAGATCTGACTTTCCCTAAATCCCATCTCTTAAATGAATTGCTTTTTATGAAAGCACAATGGATAGCATCTCAAATTCCACAAGCAAGAAATGATTATTTAGAACAAACTCAAGCGCTACATTTAAACATTTACAAATAAAAGCACTAGTTATCCTTTAAAGGAGAACTGAACCCAAAAGTGTTTTAACTGTAATCTAAAATCATCCACACAATGGATAATATACAATTTCAATAAATTCCATTCAACTGCAGTATAAATAAGTTACCAATATACCTACTTGGATTAGGCACCGTGAAAGCATACCGTAAATACTCGAGTATAAGCCGACTCGAGTATAAGCCGAGGCACCCATTTTTGACTAAAAAATAAGAAAAGATGATTGACCCGAGTATAAGCCGAGGGTATACAGTAACCCTAATACCTTTCCACTGTAGATGTTTGGAAACTACAACTCCCAGCATGCTTGGTTGCTGGGAGTTGTAGTTTCCAACCACCTATAGTAGAAAGGTATTGGGGGTTACTGTATGGCATACTGTCCCCCACCCTAATACCTTTCCACTGTAGATGTTTGGAAACTACAACTCCCAGCATGCTTGGTTGCTGGGAGTTGTAGTTTCCAACCACCTATAGTAAAAAAGGGTAATGTGGGGGTCTGCATGGCATACTGTCCCCCAGCCCTCCCCCAGTACCCCCCCCCACTTACCGTACCTGGTCTTCAGTCTTCCTCTCTCTGCAATCCAGAAGCAGCCGCGAGTCCGGCCGGCAGTTCCCATTACTGCTTCGCGGCTGTGCGATGACGTCATCCCGCCAGCGTGCGTGATGACGTCATCGCGCAACCGCGAAGAACTACTGGGGAACTGCCGGCGGACTCGCGGCTGCCTCTGGATTGAAGGTAAGTTCCTTGTGACTCGAGTATAAGCCGAGTCAAGGTTTTTAGGTTAATTTTAAACCTAAAAACCTCGGCTTATACTCGAGTATACACGGTAGTTCAAAGTGAACTATTCCTTTTATATATTGATTGAAGCCCAGGTATTTAAGGAGCTATGCCTTACCTCCTGTTCCTCAATCAATAACGCAGGGTCTGGGAACAAAGAACCTTTCCTTTTGCGCGATCAACACTAAAATCTCCCACTGCTTCCCAATTCTGTGCAGCGTAATGCGCACTATAGCTGTACAGGAGAGGAAAGCGGTTGGATATTTCAGCATGGTCGCGGTGGATCGCGTAAAAGGTAAGTTTATTTGTATCTTCGTTCCCGGACCCTGCACTAAGAGGAACAGGAGGTAGGGCATAGCTCTGCTACCCAGAGGAACAAGAAAGCAGAAAGAGAGGGTAAAATGGTCGGTGTGCAGCATTGCATATCAGTTACTACTTTTAGCTAACTATTGCAGTTTTTGGCCTTGGGGAGAAATTTACCTATACATAATTGTTCATTAGAGGAGTGAACTTGCCCTTTTAACTTTTTAGGTGGGCAGTTGCATTGACATCAATAATAAAAAACCTTTTTCCAAAAGTAAATTGGATTTTATTTATACCAGCTGCTGATATTTGTCAAACCTTGGTTTGTAATGTTTGCTGAACTATAACTCACATTCACATGCAGTTTGAGGAACGGACGGACAGCCATGAGCCCACACAGAGGGCCGAGCATATCAGCTTCCTCTACTTAAACCATATAGTAAAGAGTTCAACGCACACCAGATTTGAAGTATCTCTTTAATGAGTCAACGTTTAGGAGCCGACAAGGCCCCTTTTTCAAGACAAAACCAACCTCTACTTAAAGAGAGCCGATATAAGATCTATTATACTTACTTTGATCATTTCTGCTTCTACAAGGAGATATGCATCGCAATGCAACCTTATTCCTTGCAAGCAGTTCCTGGCTCTTCCGGGTTCACGCTGTAGTGATGGCCATAATGTCACAGCTAATGACTGCAGCTTATGCTCGGAGCTTTCCCTCCTGAACGCTGCAAATGCTAAGTGTATGGAGTCCTGCAGGCTTTGCGGGGTTTTCTAATTAAGTGCAAATTTTGAGATTTGGGGTGGACATGCCCATTAAATACTAAATAAATGGTGAAATGACTGTCAAAGGAATCCTCACAGCACAAGACGAATATAGATTCACACCAGGGTTGAATTCTGAAGCTTTTCTTGTGATAAGATTTTAGTAGTATACCCTGATGGACATCTATGGTATAATGCTGTGTGATAGGTTACTCTTAAAGCCTAAAAACACTTTAGATACAGCCACTTCTGCCAACAATGTAACGTGTGTACAGACATTGTTTAGTGGTGGTTCACTTGATAAAAGGCTCTTGTCAACAAACGTTTGTACAGTAGAGATGGCCAAACTTTTGAAAGTTCGGTCCGTTTTGAACTTGTAAAAAAGTTTGAAAGTTCAAAAGTCCGAAAATGGACCCTTTAAAGTCAATCGGGGGGTAAACAGTTCGGAAAGTTCGAATGAATTTTCTGAAATATGGCAGGGAAAACTTACCTTACAGGCCTCTGGGACCTGGTCTGGGGAACAGCACAAAAACCGGCCGTAGCACACACGCATGCTACTTCTGGTTTCCGCATGCTGCTTTTCGGTAATCGTCGAACATTTGTGGGATTTCCGAAAGTTTGGTAAAACTTCAGAAGTTTCAGAAATATGATTGGTCAATTTTTCAATGCTTGGTTTACAGTAACCAATCATATTTCGGAAAATCTGATTGGTTAATGTAAACCATGTAAACCAAGCATTGGAAAATTGACCAATCAGAAACGGATTAGGGTTTTCTGCAAACCTATATAAAGAGCTGCAAGCTCAGAAGTCATCGCAGTAGATGGCAGAAGAAAAGTCATTGGATCAAGACGCCGGTAACATCTGCCTCATTGAGGCCACCGGCACCGGAGGTAACCCTGGCAGCCGCAGGGGTACTTCTCAGGGTCGGTGGCCTCAGAGAAGCTGGTGTCCCCGGATGGAAGACAGAAGACGCCACCCAAGGGCCCTTTTAAGAGGTTCAAGCTGCGGAACCCCTTAAAGGGCAAGTCCAGCCCCAAAATGAAAACTTACATACAGGTAAGTCACCCCCAAAAACCCTAAACGGTAATAGTTTGAAATGTGAAATATATAAATCTAACCTGAAATCCTGCACAATGTCCTGTTTCCCCTGTTTCTGCTTCCTGGTTCTTCCAGTTAGTAACTGTCAGTTATGGATTTGACAGTTGACATCACAGCCAATGACTGAATGTTAATCCCCTGTCTGCCTCTTCTGAGCATGCCCAGGCTCAGTACAGGTTTCTAAATTGCTCAGTTTCCATGAGGCATCCAGAAGCATAGCAGGCATACAGTAATGAATTCATGGGACAAAGTATGATATATCAACATATTTTAAAGAGGCCATTCTTTCTAAAAGATGTTTTTATGAGGGTGGAGTTGCCCTTTAAGCCCCAAAGGGCCATTGTCACGGCCGCAATGGTCCTTGTAAGGACCCGGGAGGGGGTCCTGGTTTCGAGCTGGGGGAACCCCGAACATCTGGCCATTTTCGGGAATTTCCGGCCGTTCAGGGTTTTTCGGAAACGGCTGTTCGAGGCCTGTCGAAAGTTCGAGAATTCTCGAATGTTCGAGGATATTCGAAAATAGTCCAGTGCCTCCGGAAAATCAAACTAGTACGAACCCGAACTAGTTTGAACAGTTTGAGTTCGTCCGAACTCAAAGTTTGGCTCAAATTCGTGTTCGAGTTCTAGGCCATCCCTAGTGTACAAGCATTGTTCAGTGGTGGTTTTGCCATGGTGGATCACTTGATTTTGGGCAGTAATTCCTTTTATCAAGTGTTTTCTTTTCCCCCTTCACTGAAATGGAGCACCTGAAGTGTGTAACTAGGTTAAGTCTGAATCCTTTTTACTGTTGGGAACAATAGGAAAAAATAATTTGTAAAGAAATAAAATGATTAAACAATTTAAAACATGTACTATTATAATTTCTATAGTACCAAAATATTTAAAGGGTCACTATACTCACTGAAACAACTTTACATTTTCCAAAACTACAATTTGAGAAGTAAAATGGTGGTAACCACATATTTATCTGTGTTTGCTTTGTCATTAAAGGGCATGTCCACCCCCAAAACTATAATTCCCCCCACTACTGGCCCCACTCTGTAGTGTAGTAAAATAATCTTTACCTTATATCCCAGATCCAAATGGTTCTCCTACAACCCCCCCCCCCTCCCCAAAGTCCAAAAAAGTAGCCACCAGGAGGATAGAGTCCATACAGGACTGCCTCCTGTCTCCCCTCTGGGAGAGGTTTGGCATGCGCACTGCAGGCCTCCCACCCCCCACCTCCCTCCCGTTTTGCAAGCCCTCCCCCTAGTGTAAAAACCTTTTAGTATGTGATAGGCAATGCTTCCCCAGCCCCAACCGCTAGAATATTATTGCCAGAAAGTCCCCCGATCATTACTTACCTTATCTCTCTCCTTCGCCATTCTGAACTGCCGGCAGTCGCGTCCGGGACTGGCTGCCTTTTAGCCAGTCACAGACGAGGCTGCCGGTCCTGCCCCCTGCTTGCAGTTCCAAAAGGGAAGGTAAGTAATGATCGGGGGGGGTTCTTTCTGGCAATAATATTATAGCGTTTGGGGCTGGGGAAGCATTGCCTATCACATAATAAAAGATGTATTAAAGAGTGGACATGCCCTTTAAATTATTCATGTTTAGTGCGTGCTCCTAATTCTCCCCTCCCTTACTCACTGCCTTCTTGTAGAGTCTGCAACACTTATTAATAAGTTCTGCACAGCCTCACCATGGACACTGCTCCGCTTACAAATCTCCCCCTCCCTCCCCCCTTTTTTCTTTTCTCTGCCGATTCTATTAAATGTTGCAGAAAGTGTGCTGGCAGGCAGGCAAATAGGTCAGGCATGGGTCACATTTGATAATTTGTACTTCTGGAGTGACGGGTCTTTTCCTGTAAATGCTGTGTTTTCAAATGATAATTTATCTGAATCTACAACTCAGATTTAAAATCTAAAAAAAAGTTTTGGAGCAGTGAATTCTTGCTGTAGCTAAAAGGTATACTTTAAAAAAAAAAAAATTACAGTATAGATACCCTTTAACATCAAAATCTAACCAACAGTGGAGGAACAGACATGTATGGACTGCATAAAATTTACTTTTAAAACACAATCAGCTGTAAAAGTGCCACAAAACAAGCACTCCATGTTGCAGTCTTTTAGGCACAAATGCCATGGCTAATTATTTTGCAACTTGTGATATACTGTAATGTATATTGCAAATGAATAGTTTTCTAGGCCATGAAATGTTGCAAGTACATGCTCTGGACAACCCAATGAGATCAATTTGACGAGCAAAGGCCAAACTGACCTAATATCATACATGTGTATGGCAAGCAAAATCCTACAGTATGGGTAATCCTTAAAGGGGAACTAAACTCAAAATACAAAGACAGCTCTACAGACTCTATAAGTGTCACTTTGTAAAACCATTTGTCTCTCACCTCTGAATTCAGCTTCTTACTGTAGAAATCATTTATAGAACATTTCGGAGTACTGGCAATCTATGCCGCCACTGCTGGCTTCTAGAGTTGTCTCTTCCTGGTGGTCCAGGACCCAAAACTCCTTCTGCACATGCTAACAACTAGCTACCTTGTGTTTGTTTCCCACTCCCCTTATGCTAAGCTGAATGTAAGAGTTGAACTCAGAGTCCCCACCTGCCAGTGTCTCCCAGCCAATCATCAGAGATAGCAGTGAATATTATTAGCTTGTTTTCCTGCTCAAACAGAGTGGGGGAAGGTGTTAACCCTTTTAATATCTATTTAGGAAGCAACTTGTTAACCCTTTATATTTGGGAGCATTTCTGCAAGACTGTCTTTGTACGTGTTTATTTCTGCACTCTACCATTTTATTAGTGTGTGTATTGCTTAAATGTACATTTAGGGCACGGCCACACTGCAACCCAACTGAATCGCACATTATTTACATGCATTTGCTCTTGCGATTTGTCCATTGTCATTATGAAAACGCATGCGACCCGAAATCGCAATATTTGGTGCATTGCTGCAATTTCAATACAATTGGAAAATCGCAATCGCCTGAAAAACGTGCTTGTGTGGCCTAGCCCATAGAAGTGTAATGCAAGCTGCATTGATTTCAGTTTAGCCATACAGCATGTATTTAATGCAATAGAACTTAGCAATTTTCTGAGGATGTGGCCCCACTTAAGTGCAAGGGAGTATGCACGTTCGCAATAATGTGCGATTGTGCTCGCTTCTGTGCATGGGCGTAGCGCTTCCACAATTGGACCCTAGCAGAGCGCATGCAGTACAGACAAAAAAATTGGTGATCGCATGCACTCCAATAGCACACGGAAATGCATCGCATGTAGTGGGGCCAGTCCCATAGGCTATTACATGCCTGCATTCCCACAAGCACAATCGGATGGCAAACCGCAAACTAAAATGCGCTAGTGGAAGCTAGCCCTAAGTGTTTGAGTCTTAAAGGGAAAGGTGGGAAAGGTGGCCATTAAAATTGAACGGACCACTTTACAAGGTACACTTATAAAAACAAAACAGCTCAGAGCTGTGCAGCATATTGACGTGAACATGGTCTTAGAACAGATCTGTGCAATGCATTTTAAAGGGGAATGTTGGAGCCTGGAAGAAGTGTAAAGGCAAAAGCCACCTTTCCCTTTAAGGCCCAAACACGTATTAAATCTACATGTTGCAGTGCTATGTACCATTGAATTAAATACAAACTATCAGCCTGCATTGGGCTTCTAAAGAAAATACTAACTTGTGTACATATTACCTGGCCTATGTCATAAAAGTTCTTATGCTAAAATCGGATTGGTTGGGGCAAAATTTGCACTATTTTTAACGATAAGAACTTTTAAAACATAGGCCTGTACATGTGTTCGGGTCTTAAAGGCAAAGGTGGGAACCCTAGTTGGAAGAGTGATTTTGTTTATGCAAAACTTCCCACAAGCAGCCCTCCTGCTGCGTTTATTTTATAGAACATGTTTGCATTCCCTCTTACAGTGTCCTTTAATTGGCATTCCCTCCAATAATTCCTATTAATATGTACATTTATATAAACAACATGGTGCAGAGCTGTAAGTGGCATACCCTCCTACATTCCCCTTTAATACGTACACTTATAGAGCATGGTGCAGTGTTGCAGGTGGAGGATAATATAATGACCCTGATCTTAGCACAGCTCTGGCGCGATGCATTTCTTAGCTTAGCTCTGTACTACAGTTTGTTGTTTTTATACAGACAGTTGAATCAAAAACACTCTTCCTGCCCTCCAACATTCCCTTTAATAAGGTACACTGTTGAGAAATGCATTGCACAGAGCCGGTTTTAAGTTCAGGTTCACTTCACTTCTTGTAAATGTACGATAGCCAACGTAAATCTACGACCGTCCGTAGAATATCATTACCGCATGTTATGGTATACTACTGCCACCGTCGCACAGTAACAAAAACCCGCTGTATCACAAATTTTTAAATATGGCCCTCCAACACTTAAACAATACATTGCAGGTGAAACATACAAAGACACAGGTCTGTAAATGTGAATAGTGCAGGTTTATTGCAAAACGTGCATTCTACATGTTTCTGACCCACTTGTCCTTCCTCAAGTGCTTGAGCGAGTCTGAAACATGTAGCACACATGCTTTGCAATAAACTTGCAATATTCATAGCTACAGACCCCTATTACATGTCCACACTTCCAGCAGCTGAAATCACCTACTCACATTTACAGCCGTGCTGCCCTCCCTTAGATATCACACAGCAAAGATGAGTGCTAAAAGCCCGCCCCCTAGATGGACCAGGGCCATGGTTAACATAACACTTGTCATTGGCTGGTGGGAATGTCTGTCACAACCTCTCTCCTCCTCCGCCAGTCAAACTTGAAATGTCCTGTTGCTAGGATACAGCCTACATAATCAAGCTGATCAAGGATGGGTGGAGGAGGGTTTTCTCGCCTGCTAGCTTTGAATGACAGTTAGAGGCAGACAGAATCGTTACGCCCCCTTCACAGCATGGTTAATTGAAGGCAGAGAGCGGCTCGAAATCAGGAAAAAAAAATGTATGGGGAGGGCTACATACCTTTAAGGCACGGCCACACTGCGCCGCAATCACACACTCAATCACATACGATTTCATTGCGTTTGTGCATGCGTTTTCTTCATTATAGGAAACCGCATGCGATTGCGATTAAAAATGCGGAACACAAATCGCAATGCATCTGAAAATGCGCGTTTTCAGTGCGTTGCCGCGTTTTCAATGATCTGGAAAAAATGCAGCAGTGTGGCCTAGCCCTTACTCTTTATAAAGCAATTTAAAAAAAAATGCAATAAGGGAATATTTATCCTTTAAAATGAGCTCATAGAGGTAAAGAAAAGGCTCCTGAAGGCCATCTTCCTTGCTGAGAAGCATGTTGAGGCAAGTAATTCCTAAATTAAACTTGGATTTTTTGGGTTTACTTCTCCTTTAAGCATGCTCAGGCTGACAATCCAATAACTGCCTAAACCAATCCTTAGATGTAATGATAGAATACTTTACAGTATTTACACTTAAGACGTATCTTGTGCAACAGCATACTGCAGAAAAATATGCATTGGTCAATACCTGTTTTATTGCTTTATTATTAATGACCAGACAAAATCTATACCAACTTTCTGTAAACACTGTTTTCTACTACAGCAATTGCATTTCCCCATATTATGAATGTGTCCTTTATGAGACTTTAATAGAGGCAATATTTAAAATTGCTTTGAACCTAAACACTCACACAAACGTTGACATGATTTGTTTTGACTAACTCAGCCAGGCTAATCAATAAAGTTGTCTCATGGCTATTTATATGAGCAGCTACGGTTTATCATCATTTCAAGTAGTCAATGAAACCCTCTTACCCTCCATAATTAGTAGTATAACAGGTAAAGTATCAAAGATATCTGAATTATATATTATATTAAGTATTCATGATGTGCAAAATGTATACATAGGGTTGCAGTTTAAACATATCTCCCTTACTAATTAAAAAACCAATAGAAATTTTTTTCTAACGTTTTACTTTACTTTTCCTAAAGCTCAACTGGCTGAATATAGTGAATAGATAAGATTAGCTTGAGCAGTGATCATTAGACTAGGGTTTGCAACTTTTCCCTATAACACAACACTTGAAAAATCAACATGCCGATAGGCTGTTCAGTATAATCATAAGGAGAATGGTGCAGATATTCCACAGACACTTTTGTATAAAAGTTGTACAATTATAATACAAGTTATGTGGATTTTTAGGCAGAAGTCTGAGAACTAAAATAGCAAGTACTGGTATGAAAGCTTAAAAAAAACAAAAAAACAGTGCAAGGTTCATAGAATGGGAAGTACCAAGAGCTTGCTGCATCGCTTATTCTTTTTTTGGGTGCCCAGTACCATTTAAACATGAACAAAAATAACTTTTGAAAGTAGTCACCAGGTACAAGTTAATTTAAAATCATTGGATACCAAAGGGGACAAATTTTATCATGTTTGGCCTGCTTTAAAGGGCCTGTCCAGCCTAAAATGCAATTTTTAATATAAGATTCCCCATGGGCTCACAGCCCCAACCGCTATATTTTTTTTTTTTAAAAAGCCCCCTAAACTCTACTTACCTCCCCTCTTTCCTCCGCCGCGCTCCCGGCCCTCTGCTTGCGAGAAAATGCAAGCAGAGGGGCGGGACCGGCAGCCGCGTCTGTGATTGGCTGAGCGGCAGCCAATCACGGACGCGGCTGCCGGTCATTCAGTGCAGCAGAGGAAAGAGGAGAGGTAAGTAAGAGTTTGGGGAGCTTTATAAAGATAAAAATATAGCGGTTGGGGCTGAGAGCCCAGGGGGAATCTTATCTTTTATGGATTTCACGCTAGGGGGAGGGAATCGGGAGAGAGAAGGGCTGCAGTACGCATGCCAAACTTCTCCCAGAGGCCAGGTAGCAGGCAGAGTCCTATATGGACTCTGCTAGCCTCCTGGTGGGCATTTTTTTTGCCTTTGGGGGGGGGGGGGGGGGGGGGGGGTGGGGTAGGGTTTAATACACTAGGGGGGGGGGCGGGTGGGGGGGGGGGTTATAGTTTTGGGGGTGGACATGCCCTTTAAGTCTCAGGACTTGTCCAGCCCTGCCTTATAACATTTGCTGGCAATGGGCCTACTCACAAATGTTATGCCCCTGCTGGGCGCACCTCGTTACCCAACTTAAAATTTAACAAAATGCATTGGCTTGATGCTGTAAAATACACGCTAAGGGCTAGGCCACACTGCAACGCAAACGCATACGATTTCATGTGCGATATTGTTGCGTTTGCGATTTCTTCAATAAGTATAGGAAATCGCATGCGATTGCGATTAAAAATGCAGAACGCAAAACGCAATCGCACCGAAAAACGCGCATTTTTTGCGTTGACGCGTTTGATGATTTTTTAAAAACGCAAGCGCAAAAAAAACGCAGCAGTGTGGCCTAGCCCTAAGTGTTGAAATTAATCTAGCGCACATTTATTTTATTGTGGGTGTGGGGCTTTTGGCCCTTCCCTCCCTATATATTTCACGTGGCAGCAGGTGGGTAGTTGGACGGGAAATTAATTTTCCTGTTTCAAAAGGTTAGAACAAGGATTAAAAGAAAACACCAAAATCAACCCTAAACCAATTCTACAATGGCTTGCTAGCAAATAGCTACACCTGTCAAAGTCTGAAATTGACACATTTTGCAGAACGCATCTATTTCAGCGGGTTTCAAACTCGCACAGAGACAGATATACAGTTGCCCTGTGAATTATCTAGCCCTGTTATGGTGAACCTTGGCCCTTCCAGATTATTAGAAATAACCCCAGCATGCCTTGTTTGCAGAACGCAATGCTGCATGTTGTAGTTTCCAACACATCTGGAGTGCTAATGTTCTAGCCCCGCCAACCACAGTTATCAATTAAAGGATTAGTTCACTGGAAAAGTGTACTATTCCTTTAATGTATTGATTGAAGAATGGGGGGTTAAAGGGCAAGTCCAGCCTAAAAACAAGTTTGTTTTAAAATTATTTTCACCACCCAAAACCTCACTTTCGCAAGGTTCCTACAGTTCCAAGATCCCTCAGAGCTTACTTACCTGACCCAGACCCTCGCCGGCTATTCCACACCTCTTGCTCCTGTTACAAGCTTGTTGCGAGCAAAAACAGGAGCAGGGGACTTCTGTGCTGACAGCCACTTCTATTCCTGGTCGCAGCTGTTAGACAATTGGGCGTCGCACCCTGACAGCCGCAACCAGGAAGTGGAGCGGCTGTCAGCACCAGCCGTGGAAGAGAAGCAGCGAGGGTCCGGGTCAGCTAAGTTCTGGGGGATCTTGGAACCGTAGGTACCTCGCAAAAGTGAGGTTTTGGGGGTGATAATCATTTTAAAACGAACTTGTTTTTAGGCTGGACATTCCCTTTATGGAGCTACGACTTACCTACTACTCTTCAATTAATTTCTGTGGAGCCAGGAACAAAAATACTTTTGCGTGATCCACTGCGGCCAAACAGAGGCACAATAATGCTTGCTATAGTTGAACTAAACCAAGAAGGGGTCGGGAATTTCTGCACAGCCGAGCTGGATTGCATGAAAGACAAGTTTCTTCCATCATCTTTCTTGGCTCCAGAGAAATTGATTGAAGAACTGGAGGCAAGGCCTAGCTACTTAAATGGAAAGCTCAGTGGAAAATATTTTTTAAATTCATAGTTTATATTACACGTACCTAGTTATTCTACATATTCTCTTCCATTATGAAATATCAGTTGAATTTATACTCCTTGCTATTCCCTGCTGTTGACATTAGGGAGCTGACATTTCAGGTTCTGTAACGGTCCTTCTTCCCAGAATGCACCACATCCTTGGAATGTTCCTCACAGTAATTTCTACTGATTGGCTGTTGGATGGGTCAAACATGCTCAGATCTCTACTGAGCGATTGAATCAACCCAGGCGCTGGATCAAGGGCAGTACCATAATGGTCTCTATTAGGGGTCCTGCAAACAGGTAGTCAATATTTCGGTTGCATTTATTTATACACAAACAATGCAATGGGCAGGTTAAGGTCATTGGGATGGAAAAATACTGTTCTTTTTATACGTATTTGCACTGAACTTCCCCTTTAACCATTCAATCAATGAATTAAAGGAACAGTTCCCTTTCCCAGGCACTGACTGACCTGGCTTTGACCTCTCTGTAAGCAGTAAGAAAAGCCATTGTTACTCCCTAGGAAATGACCAAGGAGACCATGAGGACCAACTGCTAGATAGAGATGACAGAACTCCTTTCATATACTAGGTTCATTTCCCCTTTAACTGGTTCTGTAAGGGGCTCCTTCCCTGCTTGACCACTTCTCCCAGAATCCCCCGAGGTCTAAGGAGACGCGTGACCCAAACAGAGAGGATGACGGGACAGGGAGGGTGAAACTTACCTAACGGCCTCTGTCCCCGCACAAACACACAGGCCCGTCCCGCTTTCTATCTCGCCCTCTCTCTTTTTGCGGTTTTACATGACGCGGGTTTTAAACGTCCAGCGAACGACCGTGAGGCCTCCTCTAATCCCAAACACCGAGCGCGGCGACGGCGGCGAAAGCTACGTAAAGGGGGTGGGGACAATAAAAATAAAATACCAAGAAGGACGCCGCGCTGCTTTGATTGGATGACGCACGGTGGGCGCGACCGATCAGCAGCCTTTTCATTTGCCGCTCGCTTTGCCTGTCAAAACTCTCAGATTCTTGGTACTGGCTAGACTGAATGTCAGTTTGAACGGACCCCTCCCCCTGGTCAGCTTTTATTTTCATGCGCGCGGAGTCCTTCGTTATTCGGACTGTTTTTGAAACTGCAGCGTCCTTGACAAACCACTAAATCCGCTGAACCTGGAAAAAAAACACATTACTGCTTTAGTACGTCACTGACCTTGCTTAAAGCCGAGGGCGTGGCTTTGCTAATCTCTCGGCGCTCTCATTGGTTGTTTCTTTTTAGTTGACGTGCATCTTATCCAATGAAAAGATAGGGCTATATACAGTCATGGGAGGGGGTGGGCTTGTAGAACGCGGACTTCAGATGTTGTTGTCCTCAATGTGAAGATTAAGGGGCGGGGAAAAGCCAGTTCCCCGTATGAAGCATGAAATCATCGCCGGCCAATGGGAGTTGAGGATGATGTCAGTTTCTTCACCGCAGCAGCACCGTGCCTGTTAGTTCATTAGCCTTCTACGTCATCGCAATGTTGATGCTCTATTGGTCCGTTTGGTCACATGTCTCAGTAACCTATTAATACATATTTAAAGGACAACTCCACCCTCATAATATTTTTTTTTAGAAAGAATGGCCTCTTTAAAATATGTTAATATATCATAGTTTGTCCTATGAATTCATTACTGTATACCTGCTATGCTTCTGGATGCCTCATAGAAACTGAGCAATTAAGAAACCTGTACTGAGCCTGTACTGAGCCTGGGCATGCTCAGAGGAGGCAGACAGGGGATTAACATTCAGTCATTGACTGTAATGTCAACTGTCAAATCCATAACTGACAGTTGCTAACTGGAAGAACCAGGAAGCAGAAACATGGGAAACAGGACATTGTGCAGGATTTCAGGTTAGACATATATATTTCAGGTTTCAAACTATTACCGTTTTGGGTTTGGGGGGGTAATTTGCCTGTATGTAAGTTTTCATTTTGGGGCTGGACTTGCCCTTTAATGTCAATCACAATAATTCCTATTATTAATTATCAACATTTCCCTAATCTGTATTATTAGAGTTATTTATTGTTATGGTTATTTTATATTATTATTATTTCTATTATTATTGGATTAGAATGATTATTATGTTATTATTATTTTACTATTGGCATTATTATTATTATTATTATTAATAATAACGATTATTATTAATAATCATTATTATTATTATTATTATTATTATTATTATTAAATGTCTTATTATTTTACTATTATTGTATTAATGATAATGATGATTATTACTATTATTAATTGTATTGTTATGATTATTATTGGATTATAATTATCATTATCAATGTTATTATTATTATTATTTGTATTGTTATTATGTTTATTATTACTATTATTATTTGTATTATTATTATTATTACTATAATTATTATTTGTATTATTATTATGATCATTATTGGATTTTAATGATTATTTATGTTATTATTTTACTGTTATTATTTTATTGTTAATAATAATAATAATAATTATGATTAGTATTATCAATAATTATTATTTGCATTGTTATGATTATTATCAGATTATATTGATTATTATCTGTGTTAACATTATTTCTAATATTTTACTATTATTGTTATTATTAATTGTTATGATGATTATTATTAATAACTATTCTGGTTATTAAAGGGTATGTACACCCTTCTAAAAAATTTTTTACCTAACATTCCCCCTGTCCCCCCAGCCCCAACAGCTCTATTAGTATCATCAGAAAATGCCCCAAACTTTACTTACCTTCCCTCTTTCCTCTGCCGCGCTGCCAGGCCCTCTGCTTGAGAGAAAATGCAAGCAGAGAGGCGGGACCGGCAGTCGTGTCTGTGATTGGCTGACTGGCAGCCAATCACGGACGCGGCTGCCGGGAGTTCAGTGTGGTGGAGGAAAGAAGGAAAGGTTAGTAATGTTTTGGGCATTTTCTGATGGTACTAATAGAGCGGTTGAGGCTGGGGGGACAGGGGGAATGTTAGGTAAAAAGGTTTTTACACTAGGGGGAGGGAATCCTAATCAGGATTGGGAGGGAGCTAATCGGGAGGGGGAGAAGGGCTGCAGTACGCATGCCAAACTTCTCCCGGAGGCCAGGTAGGAGGCAGAGTCCTATATGGACTCTGCTAGTCTCTGGTGGGCAGTTTGGGACTTTGGGGGGGGGACTACAGGAAACCATATGGAGCTGGATGTGAGGTAAGGATTAAACTACACTACATTGGGGCCGTAGTGGGGGATTATAGTTTTGGGGTGGACATGCCCTTTAATATTATTTATATGTTTTAATACAATATAAATAATATTAAAGGGCATGTCCACCCCCAAAACTATAATCCCCCCCACTACTGGTTAATAATAATCCTACATAAGTGTTAATAATAATAATACTAATAATTTTACTATTATTAGTATTATTATTATTAACCACATTATTGTTACTATTATTAATAATAGTAGTATTGATATTTTATTGTGATTATTATTGGATTATTAAAATTATGATTATTTGTAATATCATTATCATTATTATTATTACTGTTGTTAGTAGTAGTGTTGGTATTTTTATTATGATTATTATTGGGTTATTGTTATAAAGGGGGTGGTTTCAGCAATGCAAATCTGCACTGAAGGGTATGGTCCCCAATTCCAGACACCCATTTTTTCCCCATTGGCAGAATACAATCCATTTTATTTTTTATAAATCTGGGATGATTTAGAAATCATCATGTACATGACTATGACATCACGGTGAGCCCACTCTTCAAATATCTGTGGGCCTAGTGCAAGTAACAGGCAGCCTTGCCTAGTATTATAATACCCTCCCATTATCAAAACCATAGTAACATTAGCAGTAGAATTGTGCTTTTAGAACTGAGTAAACTTACTAAAAATATATTTATTAACACTTTTACTCAGGACCAGTTTAAGGTCTGTGGGGGTTCCTTAGGAAGGGGGTTGCACCCCACGAAATGTTGTGTACCTGGTTGTTTCAGCACCTAATAAATTTAATGCTATAAAGCTTTGTGCCTCCCTTCAAATATAGAAAAATATTGTATATCCCTTCAAATATAAATACTATGGTCTATGGGGGCCCTAGTAAAACATTGTGTATTAGAGTGGTTGAGGGCTCCGGGCAATTTCTCTGTTTACCCCCTTACACAAGCCAGACCTGCATTCTCTAAAGCTCACAAAACTTCTAGCAAGTAGTGTAACGTTTTCGCCAGAATCATGTCCGGCTGTTATTTGTTTTTTCCAGCAGAGGAAAGCCTACTTCAAAGCTTTACCACTTGTGCTTATGTCACACAGTGAAATGAATAGCTTACTGCTGCCAGCTGGCTGGGAAACGCTACAGATTTCTTTGTGGGGGGAAAGCAGAATATCACACCCCCGCAGGAAGCGATGCAACCTGCAGTATCTCTGGGCAGTTACAAGGAACCGGCAATCGTGTGAGAAATAAATGTCGAAGGAGAAATATTTAATAACCCCCTGCAACCACAAACAAGAAAAGACTTGCTCAGAATCTGCGTGGGGGGTTACTGCCAAACAGACATTTCACTTTAACACTAAATGTAATGAGAAATAAAGCTTAATCAAAACAAATGTGAAATTGAAGGATAGTTTGTGTTTTCACCCCTGTAAGAACCAATGGATGCACCGGGCAGCATGGTGGCTCAGTGGTTAGCACTGTTACTTTGCAGCGCTGAAGTCCTGAGTTCGATTCCACCCTTGGACACATCTGTAAGGAGTTTGTATGTTCTCCCCGTGCTTGCGTGGGTTTCCTCCGGGCACTCCGGTTTCCCCCACAATCATAAAGACATACTGATAGGTTGTATGTGTCAAATAAATGTGTTTAGATTGTAAGCTCTTTGGGGCAGGGCCTGATGTGAATGTATACATGTAATTGTAAAGCGCCACAGAAGATGTTGGCGATATATAAATCCATAGTAATAATAATAATATATTTTCTTTTTAGCCTTTCAATAATAAAATGTAACCTACAGGCCTTAAATGTGCATGTTCATCCTGCACTATTGCCAGACACAGCACGGGACGCAATCTGAACCCCTCCAAGGGCTCAGACACTCAACCCCACTCTACTCCCTACCCTTTACCCACAATTCCCTCTTTACCCTTTTCTAGTTACCATGCAAAAATAACATGTGACCTGCACCCAACGCAAAGCCCAGAAACCCTCACTTGATGCACAAATCTCCACAAATGATACAAACGTTACCCTAAAATTGTTATCTAACCTGATGAAGGACTATAAGGAAGAGATCAAGATCCCGCCCTGAATGGAAATTGTTCTGTGGGTTTCATAAGTAAAATTGTTTGTACTTCAAAATTATAGGATAGGAGAATGTATACATGCTAAAACTACGTACACGCGTAATACGCCCGAGAACTGTACGTTGTGCCCAAGGACCGCACATGTATGGGCACTCGGTCGGCTTTTACTGAAATCCTTATCAGTGTTTAAATTAGAATTTTGAAGAAACTTGGGGGGAAATGCAAAAAAAAATGCAAAAAGTTACTTTTAAAGGGAATTTGTATTTAATGCTTCCTACACAGGGTACACAAACAGAGTAACGTTTCAGTACACAGGCTGTAAGATGACTGTCTGAAGAAGGTACAGCCTGTGTAGCGAAACGTTACTCTGTTTGTGTACCCTGTGTAGGAAGCATTAAATACAGGTGTTCAAGACTGATGTGCATGGTGTATCTATCTAATGTCTAAAGACCACATTTTACAAGCAACGTTTGAACCCATTCATATTGTGATCTCAAATTGATTGTATGAAAGAACGGGCTAGGCGGTTCTAGGTAGATTGGACATTTATCTTGTGAGAGATTGGACATCTGTCTAATGTCTTACATAGTGTATGGGAACCTTTACTTCTTGGAAATTATAGATTTTGTAAATGGCGACTGTGGTACCAAAATGAAGTAAATCTGCAGAAAGTATTTTTTAAGTATTTTTGCCACATGCATTAAAAATGATTTCAAGGTATCATTTGTATATGTCTTAGGGAGGCAGCATCACATGACCACTCCCCCTGCGCTTCCCGAAAGCCAGAGATGGATTAAGATCATATGGGGCCCAAGGCAGGGCCATCATTTAGGGCCCCTATTTGCTACATATTTTGTATAGACTGAAATTTTGTTATTGCAAAGAAGTGAGTCTAGGGGTCACATCTCCGTGGAATCAAATCAACTCAATTGAACATCATTTGGACACCACCACCCCATCGGGGGTCCGCTTGATGCGTTTAGTGGGAAAACACCCACTTCCTCAGAAGGAAACGCGTCAAGCGGACCCCCGATGGGGTGGTGGTGTCCAAATGATGTTCAATTGAGTTGATTTGATTCCACGGAGATGTGACCCCTAGACTCACTTCTTTTGCATTATATAGATTCCATGTTGGAGACTTTTTAGTGTGGCCCAAGGAGGTGGCCCAGTCGGGTGTGAGGACCGTTGGTGTCGGGTGTGAGGACCGTGGGTGTCGGGTGTGAGGACCGTTGGTGTCGGGTGTGAGGATTGATGTAATACTCCCGGTTGTCCACAGGTATTTTGCTTTGTAATTTGGTTACTACTTCTGATGCTGGGTCCCTTGAAGTTTCCTGGGCCCTAGACAGGTGCCTAGGGTTGCCTTGTGGATAATCCTGCTCTGCCAAATGCCCACGGCTTTTGCTTTCTGTAACTGCTGGTTGCAGACAGAGGAAGCCTGCTCAACTGCTAATTAGAATACCAGGAAATCTAAATCTTATTTTACAGACACTTCAAGTGTAAAGGAGGCTGTCTGAACAAGACACATACAAATGGAAATATCTTGAAATCAGTTTTTTGAAAGAAAGTAAAGTATATGGCAAAAAGGAAAGTTTTTCACAGTTGCCCTTTAAGCAAGGTAATAGATTGTTTGGGTTGAAAACAGTCCATCAAGTTCAACCCCTCCACAAAAAAATACCCAGCCCCACAACCTAACAAAGAAAGCAAATGGTGCATATCCCCCAGTGCACCAAACTAGACATGGATTCAACCTAATGTGCCAACCTCTTCCCCTCCCGTTGAAAATAACCAGGGTGAGGATCTACACAACTAGGGATTAACTCTGATCACTGCTAACCTTCATTGTTATTTCCAATTTCCATCCCAGTTCGCCCCTTTTAGGTAGGGAAAGGATTATGAGCAAAGCCTGTACTGTTCCTTTAAATATATACAATATGGTGGTTATGTAACACATATTAAACACTGGTACACACTATACAAGCTTTCCTCCTGACCAACTGTTCGATGCTTTCGACCAGTCAGCCAGGAGGAAGGACTGTCGGTACTGGCAAAAGCAGACGCGTCCGTCAGTGGTCCATAGAGGAATTTGGACGAACGAGCTTAAGGAAACAGCTTAAATGATGAACACTGTGTACAGTATGTTTGTAATGTATATTTGCTGCTATTAGACATCAAGAAGTCTTAAGGAGTAAGATGGGGAATTACAATCTTAACAGCGCTGGTTTATATCCACTGAAGTATTTCAAGCATTTAGGGTTGGGCTCAGACACATGGACAACTACAGATAAAAATGGAAACGGTTCCTTGAAAATGAGAAACAGATTTTGTTGAAATGCTGCTGAGGGTATGGGCTCTGGGAAAGCACATGGTTTGTGTATTGTGCACAGCCCATAAACATTTGCTAGACATAACTTAAAGGGTATCTCCACTGTTATAATCAAAGTTTGGAATTCAGTTTTATTTAAAGGGCATGTTCACCCCCAAAACTATAATCCCCCCCGTTCCTCTGCCCCCCCCCCTAACTACTATACTCCCTACCTCACACCCCCGCCCCACCTTGCATATTCGATAATTCGATATTTACTCGCGTATAGGTATAATAGACATTTTACTTGCATATTCGATAATTCGATATTTACTCGCGTATAGGTATAATAGACATTTTACTTGCATATTCAATAATTCGATATTTACTCGCGTATTGGTATAATAGACATTTTACTCGCATATTCGATAATTCGATATTTACTTGCATATTGGCATAATAGACATTTTATTAGCATATTCGATAATTCAATATTTACTCGCGTATTGGTATAATAGACATTTTACTCGAATATTTGATAATTTAATATGTACTCGTGTATAGCTATATAGACATTTTACTTGCATATTCGCTCCTCGAACGTTCGAACATTAGATAATTATCTAGTCTAGTCTGAAAATTATCTGGTCTGAAAGTCTGAAAATTATCGTAAGTCTGAGAAATCCGGGTCCGGGATAGTTCGAGAAGTCTGAGTCCGTTCAAAATTGAATAGTTTAGCTCAAACTCGGGTTTTGAGTTCTAGTCCATCTCTAGTAGTCATTATGGGATCAGTTTTTTGTCCACTGGCCATAGTAATTGATAAAGTCCAATGATACAGATGGTTCTATCTCATATAAGAGACAGCTCTAACTTTCTGCAAAAATTGATTAAACAGAATTGCAAACAGAATTTTTTTACTGGCTACCCTAGACATTACAAGTCTTTATACATCTATATCTCACATTGAGAGAATGAATGGCAGCTACCAAACACTGGCTTATGAAGGATGGTTCCTATATTGATTCACACGTCTGCAAGAAATTATTTTGACAGAAAATTATTTTATGTTTAAAGATAATTTACAGTTGCTTGGGACCATGATAGGGTCCAACATCGCACCCACCTATGATGCCTTTATGGTGCTGTATGAGGACAGGGGTGTAACCTCTCATGGTTACACACCCAACTGAATGAGTTGAGTCTAATTCTTTCTCACTGACTATGAATGAAATGGAAATACATTTTCTAAACATTATATTAAAAAAAATTGAGGAAAGTCTTACAGGCAATGATGATATTGAAATGTTCCAAGAGCTGCTATAGCTTTATTGCATTGGAAGAAGGGATGGACTGCAGTGACTGTTCATTGTCCCTTTGATGTATTTCCATTTTCACAGCACACAGTGGTACTTGTCATTAAGGTAGTGTACTTGGTTTTTTTATTTCAGGGAATTAAAAAGATTTAAAAGATAAAGTGGGGAATGAAGCAAGGTTTGCAATACAATGTAATGTAATGAGTAAGTCTACAGCAAAAACAATTCTTAATACTCTCTTGTGTTTATAGTTCACTGTCAGAGCAGGGGACGTGTATGTGTTTAATGCAAACTATAAGCCATGCCTAGTATTCCCTGCAGTAATTAAGGAGACCATTAAATTCCATAGATCTGTTTCTGTTTGACATTTCTTTAAAACCTGTCTATGTCTCTTAGAATTTCACCCAGTAGATTAGGAATGGAGCAGCCCTGTTTATTGAAAATCTCCCAAACTGATAAAGGCTTATCACTTCCTCTTGTACTGCCTATCAGAATCCAGCAGACTCCCGTGCTTAATACTTGACATGCCAAAAACCATGTTTACCTTGGAAAACGCACACAATGAAATTTACCGGTCTCAATAGCAATTCTCACGCATTGTATCATGATAACAAAAATGGAAGTTAATTTGCGCATAGAGTTTCCTTCGCAAAGGGATCGCCGGTATTAAAATACAGGACATGTTTTTTTTATTACTATATTACTGTTCATAATAAAATAAAAAAAAACTGCAACAGATAGAGTATGTCTAATTAGAATCTGTATGAGAATATTTAATTTCTCGCTCGCTTTGTTCACTGTTTATATTATGGCCTCTGTTTATCTGGTGGCTCGCGTGATTTACAATATTACTTTGTTTCCGATGCATAGCGTTCTCTGCTGAACCTTTTGTAATTAGTATATATTAGGGAAAAAAGCAGGTATTGTACAGAACGATTACTGCTGTTCGAGCTTGCAGGGAAAACATTTACATATTTTATTAAAACCCATAATTTCTCTGCAAAAGGTACGTTCCGTTTTTATGAACCCACCACGAGTTGTTCTGAAGATTCCAAACATTCGCGTTTCTCTAGACTTACAGAAATGTTCTCGGCTGCGTGCGTGCGATAACAGGGAGAGAAAATAACGAGGTGGAACTTGCTTCTCTTTTTTCCCCCCCCAGAATTTTCTCTAATTGCGGAACAAATTATTTCATAGGGTCTTGTTAGCGATTCCTTTAGATTTTAATGACAATGTGTTAATTTTTGCAAATTATACAGGTTAATTAATCAGCTTGCAAGGAAGTTTATTGATACCTGAATTTTGGTGTGTATAACAATAAAATGAAAATAGATCACACATCCTAATAATGTGAGTAAATAAAGATTCAGAAACCTGGCAGGGTGAGTGTAAATGTAGCTTTTCTTTTGCAAATAATATTAGAACTTGCTGTACAAGTTAATGTGTAATTCTTGCGCGATCTTGCAATTATTACATTTTTTAAAATTAAATCAGTATGTGCATCTAGAGATGTTAATCTATTATCCAAATTCCAAGGGGGGTCTTGTTTTCTATTCAGATGTTTCATGCTTTCTATGTGTCACAAAAGAGATCAGAATCACATCCGAATGTATTTTCCTTGGTACAGCCTTAGCTTGTGATAAAAAAAGGGGTTATGGCAGTGGAGTGGGGGCATTTTCTAATTAAATAGGTCAAATAGCAAAGTGGGACCTTTGAAGCATAAGGTTATCCACATATGTGATTTTAACCCTTTATGGACCACCAGTGCAGATATGCTTACTAAATTACCTATCTCTGGGGCTTAATTTTAACAAAAGAAAATCCAGCATTCCAATTAAACTAAAATAACTGTGTGTATGTACAGTGACTGGCCACACTCCTGAACTCAGTCACATGCTCCATTGTCTAATCTCTCCTGTAAAATGATTGGTTACAGGCTGCTAGTGGGTGTGACCAACTGTAACAATTCCCTGCAGTACCTTAGGACTGAGCATGTATAAAGGACACAATGGTCTGTGACCACACTGTGTAATGCTGGGATGTTGGGAAATAAAACACAAACCCCATGTTAGAAAGGTAAATTACCCAATTGTATCAAAATGAGAGGTGAGACACAGATTACTGCTTTTATATTAAGGTGCTCTTCCTTCTGGTTCTGTTTTGTTCTGAGGCTTTAGGTGTCCTTTAATGCTAGTTAATCTAAAAACGAGAAGAGAATGCTTATAGTGCAATTACAAATTAAATAAAATAAATCTTATTTATATTTTTTTATATTTCTGAACATATTACAGTATAGTATCATTTAGTATAGTATTTGAGGTTGAATAAAGACATACATACATCCAGTCCAACCTACTCAGCAATACCCACATTTCCTGTTTCCAACTGTTGATCCAGACAAAGGCAAAAAAAACCAAAACACCACAATAATGATGGGGAAAAAAATTCCTTCCTGACTCATGTTGGAGTAACCTGAACATTCCTTGAAGGTGGAACTTTAGTCGTACAATGGATTCCCAGGCAGAAGATGGAGAACCAGGATGAATTCTTAATAATTACATGTAGTAAATTTGGGAATTAATTAGACAATTGTGATAACAACCTGCAATGAAAAATAAAGTCATGGTTTTAGGAAGCTAACTGCATTAAATCAAGGAGACAAGGGAGGCATGGGCCAGTAGGCAGAGGGGCAAAGGCACTACACCAATTGGGCCATGGCTGTAAGTGTGGCTGGCCTGGTAATGGCCCTGTTATGTGATAGCATTGTCATTTTGGAAGTGAAAGGACCTCTTTAAAGTGTTTTCCCTCTAGTCAAAATGCCCCAACCTTCCCCTGCAAGGAGAAGCATCTTGATACACTGTAAGGAAGGGTCAGATCTTTAAGTCATATGCAAACTCATCAACATGGGTCCTGGATAGTTTATACTGTGGGACTATATCTTTCCAATTCTGTGTCTAAGTCCAATATATTCAAAACCCACAAATCAAATTATTCTCATGCCTAAAAAATGAGAAAAATGTCACTAAAAGGGAGGCACTGCAATGGAAATGTCTGATACGTAGATGATATCTCAAAGCCTGATGACTATCAAATTAAATGATGGTCACAGTGAGTCATCTGTGGATCAGTTTAACCACTGGGAGCCCAAGTGATTCATATACATTCTTTATTGAAACAAACTATCATTGTCTGGTTCATCAAATATAATTTTAAAGACCTTGACAATTTCTTTTTTTTAAAGAGAATCTGCCAATATTTAAAAGTTCACAAGAGTTCACAGACGGGTAAGAAAAATAGTAGGGATAAAAGATGTTTTTCTTAGCTATATGGATAGTCAAATTGGATTTGTTCATGTTATAAAAAAAAGTGGCATGCGAGAGAATATGATTGTAATATACAAATACATCCCAAATCAGCCCTGTGATCCCTCTTGGGAACTTTTCATCCTCGTACAAATGATACGAGGTCAGGAGATTAGAGGAAAGGAAATATATCTTCTAGCAAAGGAAATTGTTCTTTAAAATAATGGAAATAATGGGAAAACTGCAACCGACTTTTATACAATAAATAGATCTGCCAGAAAACTAGGGTTTTACGTAATCCAAGTCCTGCTTTAATAGGCATGTTCACCCCTAAATAAGAATCCATATTTAACTTTCCCGCCCTTTGAATTTAATTGGATTTGCACTAGTCTTTTATTTTATGTATTTTATCAACATATGTTCACCTTAGAGAACCTGGTTACAAACCTCTAACCAACAGACTTCCAAGTGGTGTATCTGTTTGTTGTAATTATCAGGCAAAAATTGTCCTTTATGTATCAAGTATACCTTAAAGGAGAACTATAGTGCCTATAAAGTTTTTTTTCATAAACAAAGAAAAGTACATATGGTAGGGCAGTAGGATTGGTACAAAACGTGGTCTCTTTCCACTGGCTGATAGCTGCCTTGGGTATAATCCTCCAATGTTCTGCCCCAGAACATAAAACGTATAAACAGTAGAGAGAGTACAGAGGTACCCACAAGGACTTAGACACAACTCATTCAGAAATTGCTTGAAGGTATTTATTCTCACAGAATATGTTTTGGACAGAATCCTTTTTCAAGTGTACAATATACAGTGTTCATACCACAATTTAAAGGAAAGGGAAGTAACATCACTACCCACCAACCTATCCTTTGAAAGGGGAGGTGCCAAATCCAAAACCCACCCCTGTGAAAAGTCCAATGTAGAACTGTCCATAGATCCATGGTGTTCCAACTTGTGTCGAAAGTTTCCACTGGATGAAAAAGTCCACTGGGTAAAAAGTCCACACTTATATGCATATGAATAGAACAAATAATAGAGTCCAAACAACTTACTCAAAAGATGAAAAGGAGCTCCTAGGTACTACCTACAAAAGGTCTACCTATTTATATAGTAAATATATGTAAATGTCTGCCATATTTAAACAGTAACGTTACCTTTGGTGCAATCATTTTCTATCTGAATGGCAGAAGGCTATCTGTAAATGAGAACCAGGGAATGATTAGGAAATGGTAAAAAAACACATTTTAGCAACTAGTATAGAACATATTTATAAAAACATTTTAGTGACCAGTCATTTAGTCCCAAAGGTATTAAAGTATTAAGCTATCTCATCCAGTAACATTCTCTCTGGAGTAATAACCTTGTTATATCACCACCCCTTAGTGGCGTAGATATGGTTTCCAATACCAACCATTTTAATTGATTATGAGTGTGTCTTTTCTCACTGAAATGCCTAGCGACCGTAGTGTCGTAGTTAGTGCCATTTTTAAAATTCTTGATATCCCGTTTGTGTTCCTTAATGTGTTCTTTTACCGGTCTGGATGTTTGGCCTACATAGCAGGAACCACAAGGACATTTTTTTTTAGTTTAATTTTTGTGCCTTTCAGTGGGTGTGTAAAAGTATCTCCTTTTATGATTGCTTTACAGAAAATACAGTTAAGACATGGGTAGGTACCTTTTTTGGGATAACCGTGGAATTGTATCGGAGGAGTACAGATATCGGTGGGACAGAGCTTTTCTTTGATTGTTTTTCCTATTTGGTAGCTGTATAAAGGCAAAGTATTGAATATCTGCCCAATTTGTCCATCTTGTTGGATGATAGTCCAGAATTTATGTATGATGTGTTCGATTTGTTTACTGTGTACTGTATTGGCTAACGAAAGGGAGCCTGTTCTTGTTAGGGTGATCTCTGTATGTTAGTAGAGAAGTCCTAGGTAGTTTCAATGGAAAACGTTACAAAAAACATATAAACTCAGACCCCAATTTTAAAGATTTCTAAATATTTTCACCACCTGAAAATTTTTTTTTTAAAAACACATTTTTTTTGTTCATTTAGATAAATCTATTTCTCTTATTATTTAATCATTATAATTAAAAATCTGGAAAGTGTATGATTAAACATATAACATGATGCCAAATATCTACCCCCCTTCCAAATATAACATCATTCTTGCAATGTGGATATAAGATACTTATTAACACTGACATTCTCTGTATGTCGAGGTGCATTAATTGAATTATTCTGCTTCCTTTTTGGACATCATGAAGATTCTGCTGAGTGAACAGTTGCCAAATTTTGGTTCAAAGATGGCCTCCAGCTGGTTTTGGCATTACCATCACGATGGCAGCTAATTTGTTTCAGCAGATATGAACACTAAATAATCCATAATTTAACTATTAAGTTTCCAGTACTGTAGCATTAATGGTAAATGTCTGTAATCATGTGCAGTTGAGACAATACTAGAGAAAAAAATTATTTTGTACAAATTCTTCCCTTTTTGGGATTCTCAGGCTGAATTCTCCACCTCTCATATTTTTCTTTGGGTGAAAAGGATTGCTGTCCCCTATGCAAATTGTTATTCCCACTCTGCTCAGTGGCTGATTCGAGCAAGAAGATTTAAGACTGAGGGCCATATATACTGGCATGGTAAACCGATAACTTTTTTAAAAGTTAACCCCACGCTTCCTGATGTAATGTTGGGTAAGCGTGGGGTTAATTCCATTTGATAATAACTGCACATGTGCCTGATGTAAAAAATAATAATAATTTTTGTGCTACTAAGCATAAAAACGAACGATGTTTAAACTAAAACATTTCCTTCCTTGATCCTAACCATCCTCATTCCCGTGATGTGGTAACTCACATCAAGTGAGTACTGAATCACCAGAACCCAATAAGAAGAGTGTGGAAGGTAAGTATTACATCTCCCCGTTAGTGTCCCTAAGCCAACAACTTGACCATAATGTAATAATGAGTATTTACTGGCCACGCTATAAGCACCCATCCCCATCAAAAACACGGATATCCAAGGGACAATCCAATTGATACAATCTTTCACTCTTTTTGAATATTGTTCACTCACATTGCAATGTGCACAAGCTATCAAAAGGAACAGACTCATCGATCTGTAGGCCAAGTGATTGGAGACTAAAAAATATTTTATGATTGCTCAGGTGGGGAATTTGATATTGGACAGGGAGGGGTGTCAATTGATTAAAATATGAATCAGTAACAACTCATCGGTATTTTAGGTCTTTGTAATTTGTAGGGGGACATGTAAAGAGTAGGGAGTCAAGATTTTAAAATTTACCCTATTACACAAGTATTTAATACACAAGTATTATTTATATTTTTGAGGCATCATAAACCCGTATGTTTTATTTTATAATTTTTAAAAAAAAGTTTGAGGAGATGGTCTAAAAAAACATGTTTTTCCTCACGTTCCTAAACGTATCCTTTACCAGGGGAAAAAAGAGATATTGTATACAGTAAATTAAAAACAGAAAAGGAAAGAGGCATTAATGGTTCATTTTTTTTTTCTTTTACCAAAACAAGTTATGGTTTAGTAGAGCAAACAGTGAAAACATTTGTTAAGTATCATCATGGGACATCTGCAGTAGGTAAATCCCTGGTAGGAAGAATTCCCCTGAGCCCAGAGCTCCCAGTGATGGAGTCACACTTGCTTGACTCTGTCACGTCAAACTATAACTTTCTAAGCATAATTGTTTTTTCTTGTTTTAAGTCACAATGCTTCTCTGTCTCGGAAAATCACACAGTGTGGAAGTAATGCACCGCTTACATTAGAAAACATTTCGCAACCCAGAATTCATCTCTTGTCACATTTATAGCATTCGTTATATCCAAGGGGTATTGTAACCTGCATCAAATCCATGGTATTAATGCGCTTCTGAAAAATACATGGAATATTTTCACGTACTGTATTTATCACACAAGTGTGCTTATCTATGAGATAGAATTCTTTAAAATAAATGTATAAAGAAAATGATTTATGTAGTGAAACGTACCTAATGTGCTGTGTATCTGGACAAATGAAATCCAAACCATATAAATACATTTTGAAATCATTGTATTACAGTAATTATATATCTAGGTGCATACCTGAGTGTTTCAATCTATATGATAAAATAAGTGCACTTGCAATATTATTTATTGTAGAAATAAACGCATTAGTTCACATGTTTTAAGGGCATGACTGCCCCAATGGCCGTGTTATTTCTTTTTCTACTTTTGAGTTTTCCCTTCTGCGTTGCTCTGTTCTGGCTCCCTGCTTGCTGGAGCAACGGCTGCAGAGGATGGATCCAGATGGTGGGAGGGAGGGGGAAATGTCTTCCCTGTGCATGCTACTGTGTTCTCAGAGGACAAGGAGGAGCCCCACAGGAAAACAGCTACTACTCTTCAGTTTCCTGGATTTTGGGCAAGCAATGCAGGAGAACCATAAGGAGCAGAGATGTAACATAAGGATTTTTTTAACACTACACAGTGGGGCCAGTAGTGGGTTAAATTTTAGTTTGGGGTGGACATGCCCTTTAAGCTTGCACAGGAGCCATACTCAGAACATATGTATCCAGGAAGCCTGTACCAATCTTACCTGCAACAACCCCTAAAGGGACATGTTTAAAAACACGTAAAATACACCAATATTACATTGCACATACCTCGAAAGATGCATCATTATACACACATCAGGCAATCACAACCCTACACCATGCCTGTTCTCCGTCCCATCCAATGGAAAATCTATTCCTATGCTGGTACCCCCAACACATAAGCCTTCATCAGGAGATTCACAAGTACCTCCCATCTCTGGTTACTAGGCATGCTACCACTGAGCCATTTCATCCAATTGTATCTCCTAATTGTGGAATTTGTGTTATTACTTTTGGGAGAAATTGGGAGAATGGGAAACCCCATTTGAGGAATGAAGGGTGGCAGCTGTTCCTATATAACAGTATTTTTATTTGTTTCTTTGCAGAACAATGTGGGACAGGACCCAGTGCTAGTTCTAAAAATCCAGAGATTTAAGAAGTCCACCATATCAGCATGTATCGCAGTTGTTAATTTAATCGGAGTGTCCAGACTATATCTTGGACAAAGCTTTGGGCCTCACCTATAGTGCCCTGCAAAATGAAAAATACATTATCTATATATCTGGCAAAAAGATGAATGTGGGACTGAAATTGTGGCTCAATGTACAGATTCCCAATTTGTTTCACAAACAAATTTGTAAAGGATGGGGCCACATTGGACCCCTACGCAGTCCCAAACTCTTATCTATAGAATCCCTATTTCAAATACAGGGATAAGTTCTATAAGCAAAAACACGGATGTGCTATGGGATCTCCAGTTTCACCCATTGTGGCCAACCTTTACATGGAGGAGGTAGAAAAACAGGCGCTTAATACATTTAAGGGCATAGTACCCAGCCACTGGTTCAGATATGTGGATGACACCTGGGTTAAAATCCACCAGAAGGAAGTACAAGCTTTCACAGAACACATTAATGCGGTAGACCAAAACATCAAATTTACAAGGGAAGAGGTACAAAACAACAAACTGGCTTTCTTGGAATGCATGGTAGAAGTTAAGGAAAATGGTAAACTGGAAGTAGAGGTTTACAGAAAACTAACCCACACAGATCAGTATTTGATGTTTGACTCCCACCACCCTTTAGACCACAAGCTGGGTGTCATTAGAACCCTGCAAGACAGAGCTGAGAACATCCCCACTAGCACAGAGGCGAAGGCCAAAGAAATGAAACATCTCAGAGGAGCCCTTAAAACTTGTGGATATCCAGACAAAAGAAGCAGAAGGAAAGAACATGAATACCAACAGTGAAGGGGAAAAGCAAGACAGGAGAAAGAACATGGTCATCCCATTTGTAGCAGGGGTCTCCGAGAAATTAAGAAGAATTTTCAAAAAACACCGTATCCCTGTCTGCTTTAAACTGAACAACACACTGAGGCAGCAATTATTACATCCGAAAGACCCAATACCGAAACACAAGAAAAGCGACATCATATACGCAGTGCAGTGCAGTAAAGAATGCTCTGATTTGTATGTGGGGGAGACATCAATGTATGGCCCAGCACAGAAGAGCCAATTCCTCGGGTCAGGACTCAGCCATGTACCTGCATCTTAAGGATAAAGGGCATACCTTTGAAGATTGTAATGTTAACATAATGGCAAAGTGACTGGTTCAAGAGAGGTGTTAAGGAGGCCATTTATTTGAAAATAAAGAAACCAAGCCTAAATAGAGGTGGGGGGGGGGTTTGACACCAACTGTCTACCATGTACAATGCTGTTTTGACTCTGTTTGACTCTATTACACCTCTTAGCCACTATGCAATCACGCCCTTAACACTTGGCTGTGATATGTTAATTGGGATTTTCCAGGGTACGTAATTGCCACAGATTCTTGTACAAGTCATTCTGAATTGAGAAAGCCAGTCGGATGACTAGCGAAACGTCTTCAAGAACTAAACTTCAAGTCCAGTTGATCTAATTGAATACAACAGATATAGATGTTAATGTGATTATATGTTATATGTTAGCAGCAAGCATAATATATAGTATTTAGGCTTGTTACCTCAGTTAGTGCTGAATCCAAACCAAATATTTTTCTGAGTTGACCAATCATGACAGCAGTGGTCTCTCTTTTCAAACCTGTTGCACAAATTGTGGATTATCCCCTTCAAAAATGTGTATTGGACCTTTTCAGTATAGATCGATGATTGTGTCTTTATGACCTATGATATAGGGAATCTTTACATGGCCCCTGTGGTCCATAGAGATGTAATGTGGGTTCGAATAGAACCCGGTTTGGAATTAAATCTGAGGGTTTCGAAATTTCAACAAAACTTTCGGAACTCCCGGGTTTCACAGAAACCGGATTTTCTGAATTTTCGATTTTTATCGAAAATAGCCATTTATTGAAAATCAAAAATAGCCAATTATCGAAATCAAAAATCGAAAGTAATGCTCGACTTTGGTAATCCTCGAAAGTAATGGTCGATTTTGATAACTGTCGAAAATAGAATGTGGAAGCTCGAAAACAGCCCGATAAGACAGTTTTAGAATAAGTTTTGGTTCTATTTACAGGTTCCCCAGACTATTCCCCAGGTCTCTGTGTCATTTACAGTAACTTACTATTACTATTTGTCCCTCAAAATGGACAGAAACTTTCAAATTTTTTCTCTCATAGACTTCTATGGGTTTCTTTTTTTTTACGAAACCTAACAGTTTCGAACATCTCTAGTGGTCAACAGAAAGGTGGCAGTTAGTGCACAGCAGGGGGAAAAACTTGGGTGCACGAATGTGCTCGCACACATGCATGTTCCCCCTTCTCTGCACAGTTCATGTAGCTACACAGGCCCAGCTCTTCTGTGTTCATCATGGGGTAAACTGTGGGCACTGTGGGCAGTGCTAAACATATCTTATTTACAACTTAATCTGTGTGAGCTGGGCACAAGGGCATCTTATATGTACCAATCTGTGTGAGCTGGGCATAAGGGGAATCCCATATGTACCAGTTTGTGTGAGCTAGACACGAAGGCATCTAATAGGTACCAGTCTGTGTAAGCTGGGTATGAGGGCTCCTTTTAGGTACCCTATGTACTTGAGTATAAGCTGAGAAATTTTATCTTTAAAATCATCCTGAAAGTCTCCCCTCAGCTTATACTCCGGTGTGGGCTTATCTGAATGCTTGAAGGAGCAGCTGGACAAAAGCATATAGCCCTGGGAAAACAAAAGCTGTACCCTGTAACACACAAAATCCTCTTGATTTTGGTGGGTTAGGCAATTGTTTTCCTGCTCAATCATAGATCAGCCCAGACTACAAGGGCAATGGGAAAAAAACGGGATAATTCACAAGATTCAACTAACATCTCTAAAGAAGGGATCTTTATTATTCAGGCTGCACAGAAAGATATGCAGGGCAACTCTGTGTATGGGGCTGTGTATGAGACTTCTTTATGGGGCTGTGTATGGAACTTTCTATGGGGCTGTGTATTGGACTTTCTATGGGGCTGTGTATTGGACTTTCTATGTGGCTGTGTATGGGACTTTTTATGGGGCTTTGTATTGGACTTTCTATGGGGATGTGTATTGGACTTCTATGTGGCTGTGTATTGGATTTTCTATGGGGCTGTGTATGGGACTTTCTATGGGACTGTGTATGGGACTTTCTATGGGGCTGTGTATGGGACTTTCTATGGGACTGTGTATTGGACTTCCTATGGGGATGTGTATTGGACTTTCTATGGGGCTGTGTATAGGACTTTCTATGGGTCTGTGTATGGGACTTTCTATGGGGCTGTGTATTGGACTTTCTATGGGGCTGTGTATAGGACTTTCTATGGGGCTGTGTATTGAACTTTCTATGGGGCTGTGTATTGGACTTTCTATGGGGCTGCGTATTGGACTTTCTATGGGGCTGTGTATTGGACTTTCTAAGGGACTGTGTATTGGACTTTGTATGGGGCTGTGTATGGGACTTTCTATGGGGCTGTGTATGGGACTTTCTATGGGGCTGTGTATGGGACTTTCTATGGGGCTGTGTATGGGACTTTCTATGGGGCTGTGTATTGGACTTTCTATGAGGCTGTGTATGGCACTTTCTATGGGGTTGTGTATAGGACTGTCTGTGGAACTACTGTATCTATGGGGCAGTCTATGGGAGTTTTACTAATTTTTTAGGTAAAAACAAGTACCTCGGCTTATACCCGGATCAGCTTATATTCAAGTATACACAGTACCTATCTGTGTGAGCTAGGCATAATAGCATATTATACGAACCAATCTATGTGAACTTGGCATGAGAGCTTTTTATATGTACCTGTCTGTTTGAGCTGGACATAAGGGCATCTTATGTGTACCAGTTTGTGTGAGCTGGGCATGAGGGCACCTTATATGTACCAGTCTGTGTGAGCTGGGCATGAGGGCATCTGATACAAACCAATCTGTGTGAGCTAGGCATTAGGGAATTGTGAATGTATCTGTCTGTTTGAGCTGGACAGGTACATATAAAATGATTGGGATTTTATGTGTGCCAGTATGTGTGAGCTGGGCATGACGGCATCTTATTTGTACCATTTTGTTTGAGCTGGGGATGATGGTAACTTATATGTACCAGTCTGCTTGAGCTGGACATGAGGACACCTTATATGCATTTCAATCTGTGTGAGCTGGGCATATGGACATCTTATATAAACCAGTCTGTGTGAGGTGGCCAGGAGGGCATAGCAACATACTTAGTAGTAACATACATAGTAATTGAGGTTGAAAAAACATATGTCCATCAAGTCCAACCTTTTAACCCTCCTTTTTAACCATACCTAATGGTTGACTCAGAGGAATGCAAAAAAAACAAAACCGCAAAAAATGGGGGGGGGGGGGGGGGATTCCTTCCTGACTCTAAATGGCAATTGGAAAGTATCCCTATGACTTATTAGTAAACAATGTACCAGAGAGTTTATCATATAGCCAATTAATATATTTATATAAAGTGATCATATCCCCAAGTGACGCTTATCCCCAAATGACACATAACTTGTTAATTTGTCTAATTTGCCTGCATAGTCAAGCACCTCCATTCCCCACTCATTATTTTAGTTGCCCTTCTCTTCTGCTTCAATTTATAGGACGTCCTTTTTGTATATGGGATTCCAAAACTGCACCGCATATTCCTTAGCAGTGCCTTGTAAAGAGGGAGAAAAATATTTTTCTCTCTTGAATCCATTCCCCTCTTTATACAAGACAATATCTTGCTAGCTCTAGCTGTGGCTGCCTGGCATTGTTTGCTACAGCTTAGTCTGTTATCTACTAGAACCCCCAAATCTTTTTCCATTAGAGATTCACTTAGCCCAGAGTTATTTATGGTGTACGTAGCACAATCATGGTAGAATTTGGGTGTTGGCAGGCCCTATTAGCCCCCGGACTGGGCAGGCTCTCTTGGCCCCCCGGCCCCCCCCCCCCCCCCACACACACACACAGTAGTTACGCCACTGCTGTTACTTTAGGATAAAAAATTTGCAATATTGGCTCTTGGTAAATCTTTTGAATAGAATGTGGCCACTAAAGTTAAAAAACTGCTAGTTGCATTTCCAACGTTCTCTAAGCTGTTGTGGTGCAGCCTGCTGTTTTATCGGAGGAGGAAGATCGTGAGATCACCAATTATATGCAAGTTATTCCCACATGCATGTTATTATATTATCCTTTTGTTTTGTGGCTACCTTTACTTTGAATCTGTACAGTATGTACTGTAAATTACAATTTTATTTAAAAAATCAAATAATTCCACGACATTCACATGTGCGGAAATAAGTGTTTCAAATAGGTTCGCCCATCATCCAAATCATTTCTAAAATCTATTTCAATGGGATTGAAAAGTATTTGTTTATTGACTTGGCAAGAGATCACCACCACCACCCCCAGATTAAATACATATACACATCTTGAAAGGCATTTCTAGAAACACGTCAATGGACTGTCAAATGTGTTCACATACCCTGTGCCTCCGTCAACGCTGATGCCAAATTTTACTTTCTTGAAATGCAAGAAAATCGTTCAACCAGCATGTACTGACTTCCATGTGTACTACGACACTGACCAAACTGTTAATTATTTTCCACTTTACAATATGCCAGACATTTTTTTGGAATAAAATCTTATCAACATCATACTTAAAGTATGTTTTTAAAACCAGAGCAATTTTCCTCCTTTGGAATGAGACTGATTAAACTGTCAATGCAAACGAACTCCAACAGTCTGACGTATTAATACATTTCAAAGCAAACGCGCATTTCCTATTAAATAATCTTCAACTTTCCCCTTTAAATAGGTACAGTATTGAAAAATGCACAATAGAGAAGAATACCAGTTTCGAAACAATCCAACAGATTTTTTTGAATTTTTCTAAACTCTTAACAATTTTTTCTCAACGATAATTGAAAAAATAGAATATACCATATACCACCAAAAAATTTAAAATATCTATGAAAAAAATCTAAAATTTCTATTGGAAAATTTAAAAAAAATATCCACTGAGAAATCAAAAATGTCTATTGAAAATTTGAAAATGCCATCGTAAAATTCAAAAACCCTTATTCAGTCGGCTTTGCAGAACATCAATTGGAACAGCTTGTCAATTTCTATTGCACAGAACTGCGATCAGATTCACTTCATTATCCTCCCCCTGCTGCTCTGTGCTATGTGGAATCGGTAAATGTACCTATGAAAGGGTAATGTTTTAGGTTATGCTATTTGGTATGTATAGAGAATGTTTAAAATGGCTAGTTCCTTAATTACAAGTACATAATTTCATTCTAAAATGATTTAGGTAACATTTTTTCCCCATATTTGGGATGCACTACATCCTTCTAGAAAAAGTTAATTCCTCAAGCCTGGTCTGTCAGCCAACATAAACATCAGTTGATGAATGAGATTCAAGGTGTTCAGTCACCTGAAGCAGCTGTTTGAAGTAACTACACTCAGCCTGAGGCCTGTGTTTTTACAGCTGTGGGAATATTTCAAAAGCTTTTCTCTTTTGGCCTGGCTTTCTGCTATGGCTTTAGATTCTTAAAGCACAAAAACCTGGATAATTTCAAAAGAACAAGAATGAAACAAGAGACAATCTTTTTTTTTTTTTTTATGTCATGGCGCCAAAAAGGGCTAAAATAAATAAATGAAATACATCTAAGAGAGAAGAACCTAGGTGGGCCATAAATTGGAGAAATGTCTCCTTTCAGGACCATACTGTGATAAAACAAATAAATACAGGTTATGGTAAGAAAGGGCTGTAAAGTCCCCACACAGACAAAGGCATATCAGCTTTTTTTTTTTGTTAAATGGCATGGCCACCCATAAATAAAAAAAACTGGTGACTTGTCAGTTATCTGCATCAGTTCCAACTGCTATGTTGACCAGATTATTTCATGCTTTTGTAACCAGATTTTAATGATACATTCTATTTCTTTCTGGAAATGTATCTGCCTCCTCTCTATGTTCAATAAGCTTTTTACAAGCTTGAGCATGGGCAGGGGAAACAGCAGTCAGTCATTGGCTGTGATGTAATTTCTCACTTGATTGACTACATGGAGGGAGGGGTCAACTTACTCTGCCAGAATGGGGACAATAATAATCCTTAAATATCTGGTTAGTAATGCAGGTAATAAAGTGCAAAATATATTAGTTGGGGTTGCGGGCAGGTAACTGACATTTGATCAGTTTTTTGTTTTAAGAGCGGACATGCTCTTTAACAATATGTTTAGTTAAATGATATCTCCACTGCTAAAAAAAAAAAATTGCTATTCAGTTTAATTGAGGAACAAGAGGTAAAAGAGCTGTGTCTTACCTCCTGTTCTTCAATAAAACCTGCAGGAGCCAGGAAAGAAGGTACTTACTCAATCGCTCCCTTGCTGACAGGTCCCTACGGACTTAGTAATCTAGGCGCCTGCACAAGTGCACATAGAATACAGAGTCCGACCACATGGCGGAGGAGCGAGCGATTGTGTAAGTACCTTACCTTCTCTCCTGGGTTCCTGCAGGTTTTATTGAAGAACGGGAGGTAAGACACAGCATCTTTAACTCCCGTTCTTCAATAAAACTGAATAGCAAAAAATGTTTAAGCAGTGGAGATACCCTTTAAATTTTAGTTTTCCAGGCTGGATGAGAATGATTAAGTAAAACATGTTTTGCCATAGAAGAATCTAATGTTTTGTTTGTACAACTCCTGTTAAGGTGTCTCAGTGATTGGCATTGATACCCTACATTGTCAAATGGTTTGACTCGATCCCGGTCCAATTACCCAAAATATTTATTGTTTTTCTTGAAGAAAAAAAACAACTTACCCCCGATCCACAAACCTACCGATGGAACAAACCCAGGTTGGACCATTCATCTTTGGTGTGTTCCAAATTTACCCTTGGCACCATCTACAAGGAGTTTGTATGCTCTCTTGTTTGGGTTTGATTTGGGTACTTTGCTAAAGACCAACAGGGAGATTTACCCAGAGGTGATGCATTTGGGGTCTAAAATCTTTGTGCCACCTACTCCATAAATAACTCTGTGCTAAGTAAATCTCTAATGGACCAAATATTTGGGGGTTCTGGTAGAAGCTGTGCATGGGAGAGCACTCGGGACTGTGTGTAGCTCGATCTTAAAAAAAGACAGTCAGGATCTAGCAGATCCTGACTGTCATTTTTCAAAAATCTTTACTGTGTGTACCCAGCTTTAGGGCTGTTTACATTGGAGAAGCATCGTTTGTGTGGCGTTATGATCACTTTATACAAACATATTAATGGGCCATACAATAAACTCTCTGGTGCATTGTTCACCAATAGGTCATATCAGAGGCCTCGTGGACATCCTTTAAGACTAGAAGAAAAGAAGTTTCATCTCCAGGTTAGGAAAGGTTTCTTTACAGTGAGAACGGTGAAACTGTGGAACTGTCTTCCAGCAGATGTGGTAATGGCAAGTTCATTGAATAGCTTTAAAAATAGGCCTGGATAAGTTTCTAAAACTAAAAAATACTGAGAATTACTGGTATTAATACATGGTTGGTACAGGGATACTATATAATATTGAGAATTACTCGTATTAATCCATATACTGCAGTTTTGGTTGGTACATGGATACTATATAATATTGAGAATTACTGGTATTAATACATATACTGTAGTTCTGGTTGGTACAGGATTTTTAGCTGAAATTGGGTACCTCGGTTTATACTCGGGTCGGTTTATACTCGAGTATATACGGTAACATTTCAATAAAGCACCTAGTATTAAAAACTCTTCTGTTATGTATAGTTTTGCTGTAGCTGGAATGGACAGTTGGTATGTGAACTGCATGGTTGGAAATTCCTTCTCCCAATGGGAATTACTGAGCATGCTTGCCCTCACAGAGAGTCAGAAAGTCTGCCAGGGGACTAAGGGATGGAGCTTGAGAAAAAGAAGTACTGGATTGTCATGTAGAAGTCATGCAGAAACACAAACAAATCAGAGCAAGTGCTACTTACATGTATTCATTTATAGATTGAAATGAGGCAAAGCCATTTTTTCAGTGTACAATTTCTTTAATACAAATCAGTCTTTTTTGGATGAATAAAGCAGTGGTTTCCAACCTTTTTTTACCATTGCACACTTTCCAATGCAGTTTTTTTGTTGAGGTCTCTATATGGCTGCACTACATCTAACATATAGATGGCAGTTTTAGCTTCTGAAGTTCTAAAAGTTTGGGCCAGGTGGTTCTTGGGACATTAATAGACTAGTGTATGGGCACATTTATTAAAGTTTTCCATCCAGCTTTGGTGGTTTCATTGGTCCAGAATTTCTTCAGTAGCACAATACTTTTACTTTTATCCTCCTGGGCAGTGTACCAGCAAAGAGAAATTCCACCAGATCTTCTGGTGCTCACCTCCTGTCCCCTTCAATGCAAGCAAGTTGTTTTAAGAGCTTGCACTTATGCAGATGAGATGGCATTTTGCACAACAGACATCTGTTCCCACTACGCATGTTGAAGCTTATAATATAACTTGCACATCCAGGAGAGTGGAGACAACTGGTGACCAGAAGATTAGACAGGATATCTGGGTAGAGAAAGGACAGATACAAGACAACCATTGGCCATGGGAATTTCTGTTAAAAATGTTGACTGTTGTTTTCCCTGTTACCTCCACTGCACATGCTCAAGCTTATAAAAAGCTCAATAAAGAATAACTATAAAAATTCACTTTTCATAAATAGAAAGTACCTGTGTTTCGTTAAGGAGCTACAGCTCGTACAGTTTTCATTTGCCAGGTTTGTCCTGAACTAATCCTGTATTAAAGCCAGGAGGAAGACTGTCAGAATCAGTTTTCTTTGGGCTGGTGCTCCGCACAGAAACAATTTTGGGAGGTAGGAGTTACCAATCCCATTCCCCGCCCCCAAGTACTTGTAATTTAATCTGTATTTAAAAAAAAAACTTTATACACACTCTAGTGGAGGGAGGAGGCGAATACTTTTGCTAGAACGGAAGAGAACTTTACATTGGTTACAAATGCATGTGTACGAGGCTACCCAGTAAGTATCAGAAGACCCAGGGCCGGCCTTTGATATGAGCAGGTTGTATTACCAGGGGGGGCGCCAGCCGTGAGTCCTGTTTATCAATGCCACAGCCCCTCCAGTTACAATCCTGCAGATCAAACATATGTATCAGCACCAACCCACAGACAAATCCCCAACACACATAAGCCTTACTTGTGTCTGTATGCTGTGCTTTTCTGTCTGTGCATTTAGTACATTACTTGTTACATAATGATGGACGCACCATATATACAAGCATGCACTGGAGATACTGAAAGACAGTAAGTGCAGGTGGACTTGATATGAAGCAGGCCAAGGCAAGCAGTATTCAACAGCGTATGGTGCTAGGTTTTAATGGACACTTTACTCGTAGATTCGATGTTTGCGCCTAGGTACCATGTACATTTTATTAGAAAGTCCGAAAATATCGAAAATCCAGGTCCAGGATAGTTCGAGAAGTCCGAATTCGTTCGAATAGTTCGGCTCGAACTCGGGTTTGAGTTCGAGTTCTAGTCCATCTCTAATGTGTGGGGTAAATGTACAAAAAAAAAGTTTATATCCTGCTAATTTCTCATCAAAGCATAAATGTTTTTAGTCATTGACTTGATTGAGCTGGTAAAGTATCAAGAGAGAATTGTTGCTGTTACTGAATAATTCACCACTGTGAATGAACAAAGGTCATAGCACTGATGGCTTACACTGCTGGGTTCAAATCCTCCCTCGGCCACATCTACAAGGTGTTCGTATGTTGTATGCTCTCCCCGTGCTTGCCAATAAGCCATTCTAATAGTTTGTATGTGTGAGATAAAGGGCTTAGATTTTAAGCTCCTCAGGGCAGGCCCTGATGTAAACAGGATTAAGTAGTTGTAAAGTACTGTGTAGTATGCTCAGCACTATATAAGAAAATGAACACATACATACATACATGGCAATTCATTAAAGGAGGATGAAAGCTTAATAAATGGGATATTACCGATATAAAGATGACTTGCTTAATATTTATTTTGAATGCTAACATATTCCCTAATAATGATTCAATCATTGATACTTCTTTTTTCCCTGTTTCCCATGGTCCTTTGCTGCTGCTGCTGCTGTAAGCCCCAAAGTCTATGACTTTCAGGGAGGTGTTACCAGAAGCAGAGGATCTTGGGGAGAAAAGGAGGGGCAGGCTCACCAACACGTCAATATTAAGGTGACTGCTAGCATTTCTAAGGTTACAAATATAGCACATAAAGTCCTCATTATATGGGGGAATCACCTAAAGTTATAGAGTGTATAGATGGAGGATATTATACCAGCTCAAAGCTAAGGTTTTTTAACAATTATCTCTAGCGTTCCTGCTGGCAAACAGCTCAGCCCGATCACTTGGCAACTAAAGTTACAGGCATAATATCAGTAACAAAGCATTATCTGACCAAAAGCTTTGCAAGGTACATGGCCTGAAAGTTACAATCAATTCGATCTTTAGGTCAAAATGAGTGTCTAATTATTATTATTAATATTATTATTGTGCATTTATATAGCGCCAACATCTTCCATCTTTACAATTACACTGATACACACACATCAGGCCCTGCCCCAAAGAGCTTACAATCTAAGTATGTTTATGACACATACAACCTATCAGTATGTCTTTATGATTGAGGGGGAAACCTGAGTGCCCGTAGGAAACCCACTTAAGCAGAGGCGTACCTGCAGGGGCCCGTCCCCCCGCGAGATTGGAGGTGGGGCCGCTGACCCCCTACTCCCTCCAAGATCAGCCTTTTCTAAACAACTTATAGCACTTATGCTGGAAACATACATGCGATCAGCTGTTTAAAAGACCGGACCCGAACCTCCGAAACTGACCCATTTCATTTATACGCGCGATCAGTGGTTTGCAGCGACCAGCTATTTTTAGAGATTGTGGGCTTGTGGTAAGGCCCTACTACCATCTGGGGCCCCCACAGTTGCAGGGGTGGTAGTTAAGCCACTGCACACAAGCGCAGGGGGTAAATACAAACCACTTGAAGATGTGTCCAAGGGTGGGAATGAACTGAAATGATTTTAGCGCTGCAAGGCATCGGTGCAAACCACTGAGCCACCGTGAAAAACTGCCCATGAAATTTGGACCATAAGGTGCTCAATAGCTCAGGAGAGAATCAACATATTAGACTGTGCAGGAGCGAGATTACATTTGTTAAATCTGTTACATATCTGGGGTTTGGGGGTGGGGAAGGTGTATATAGATTTTACTGCCGGGGTGGACATGCATGCATACAACTGCAGTTTGTACATCTGTGTCACAGTGTACAGCTATAGTGAACAAAATTCATTTAAAAAGCAGAAAAAGGTATCAGTACACTTCCAATCCAGCTTGCTTCCATCACATTACCATATTGTATATACACATGGACAAACATTTAAGTAGCCTAGAATATAAACCTGTCCCTTGAAATACGAGATCACAAGCTGTCATGAACCACTGCATGTGGCAAAACATGTTAGCCTCTTTTTTTACTGCGGAAAACACCTATTTTTAAACAGAACCTACAGTATGAGTCAGTTTTAATGAAATCATCTTTGACGTGCACCTTTTTTTAGCAAATAATACACAAATATCCTTTTGTAACCTCACTGGTTTGTGGTGGGACCTTAAATTTACTAACACATGTTATAATGTTATAAATAACAAGTTATTTTACTGACAGGACACACCTAGAACACAGACATTTATAGATATGTCAGATTTTTCATTAGTGAGTGTGCAAGCTCATTGGATTATTGTGAGCTTACCAAACGTTTCCCCCGTACTCATAACCAAATATTAATATGTGTGTGTGTGCACACTCAGCTATTCCCTCAGAGTATTTCCCGGAGGGTGATAACACATATAATTGCTTATTTCTGCAGTTTTATATATTTTTTTAATTATTTCAATCATTTTTATTACAGGTTTAAACAAAAAAAGCATAGTGTACACAGGTTAGGAAACAATAAAAGTATAGGAATATTAAATATATAACCGTGTACAGCAGCAAGTAATATCTAAAGGGGATCAAAGGAAGGAATCGTAAAGCTCATGGTACTAGTACAAGATAGCATAGATCAATTATCTATAAGAGGCTTAAGAGAAATGTTTCCATTGTTCTGTCAAAGCATTTATTAACCAAACATAAATGTATAAATCTTTAAGCATGCATTTTAGAACATTTCTGCCTAACATAATGATAATAATTGTAAGAATCAGATTGACTATAGCTAGGTACACCCAGAACCGATAAACCCCTGATACCATCGAATCCAACGGTCCTTTGCTGTGCAAAGGGAGAATCCTCGGACTGTGTGTATCCAGCTCTGTCATGTTTCAAAAATATGTACAGTGCACCCACCCTAAAAGGTGGGTACACACTACATACCCATTAACTGATCCCAAGGGGCTCAGACTTTTAGAAAATGTTGAACTGTGTTATTGATCAACGATGTTAGATATTCCAGATTTTAAATTTGACTAATTCTATGAAGGAGGTCTTAAAGGGTAGGTATCTTTCTTTGTTGCCAATATTGAAACCAAGCATCTTGTTGCTGTGGAAATATGAGAGCATCATTTAGTTGATGAGTTAGACATATTTTCAAATGGAAGACCCAACACCCATTGCATAGGTTCATTAGGAATAGTAATTGCAAACAAGTTTCTAATAATCCAGTGGGTTTGTGTCCAAAGTGTGGTGAAGTCCCAAAAATGTGTTTTTCTATATTGAAAAATAGTTTTTTTTAAATTGACCATAATTGGAAACTATAATTCTTCCCAACCACCACTGTGCCATTATTTTGTTGATCTGCCCCCTATTTCTTTAGATATCCAATCTAAAGCTTGTTATATTTCAGCTGTCAATCAAGTTCCTTTCTCTCAAAACTATTCTTCTGTGAGTAGTTTTACTGTAGCTGGAATGGTGACAGAGTTTTGACAGTTGGAATGCTGTGTGCAGGCTTGACAGTTGTTTTGTGGGGGGGAAAAGTCAGGTCAGATGGAAGTGGGAGTGGTTAAAAGAGGGAGGGGGGATTCTGCTCCTAAACAAAATGTGTGCTGGATTGAAGGCATGCAGCAACACACGCAAATCAGAGTAAGTGTTACTTACATGTATTCAATTATAGATTAAGATGAGGAAAAGTAATTTTTTAAGTATAGTGTCCCTTTAAAGGGTCCCTTGTTGTCCACCAATTTCATATGCTATTGTTCACCAATAGAACATGTCAGAGGAATCACAGACATCCCTTAAGACTGGAAGAAAAGAAGTTTAGGCTTTAAAGGGCAACTCCAACCTCATAAGAACATATTTTAGAAAGAATGGCCTCTTTAAAATATGTTGATAAATCTTACTTTGTCCTATGAATTCATTACTGTATGCCTGCTATGCTTCTGGATGCCTCGTGGAAACTGAGCCATTTAGAAACCTGTACTGAGCCTTTACTGAGCCTGGGCATGCTCAGAAGTGGCAGACGGGGGATTAACATTCAGTCATTGGCTGTGATGTCAACTGTTAAATCCATAACTGACAGTTGCTAACTGGAAGAACCAGGAAGCAGAAACAGGGGAAACATGACATTGTGCAGGATTTCAGGTTAGACTTATATATTTCACATTTCAAACTATTACAGTTTAGGGTTTTGGGGGGTGATTTACCTGTATGTAAGTTTTTATTTTGGGTCTGGATTAGCCCTTTAAGTTTGTAAGGGGGTTTTCACTGTGAGAAAGGTAAAACTATGGAACTTGGTGAAGGCAGGTTCATTAATTAGATAGTGTTAAAACTGGACGAGTTGCTAAAAATAAAGAATGTTGCATGTTACTGGACAGCCCCTTTCTCGTTCGTGTGTGGTGCATTTCCAAGCTCTCCAGACACCACCAAACATTCAACGTTTGAGATTGGTGCTTTGTCTCTGCTATATGAGAGAGCAGGAATAACATATTGGCATGCCTCCACCCAGGATTGAGACGGGCTCCATGGGAACTCCCATTTATTACTCTGTATTCACTTTATTCCACTGAACAGAATGGAAAAGTTTATTTAAGGCAGATATCAACTTTGTACCATTTCTTACAATCTGCCAGTCAGGATGGAGTGTTGCAGAACCAGAAACCGATGCATTGAATGGTCGAGGGTATTACTGAGGAGAGAACAGTTTTCTGACTAGAAATGTCCGAAATAACATAGTTTTGTTCCGTTTTCGGGTTCCCGGATCTCGGGAAAATCTTGAAGATCCAAAGATCCGAAAGTGGAACAAATTTTCAAAGATTTTCTAATGTACGGAGCTATTTTCAATCATTTTCGAAAATATCTTTGAACATTCGAAAATCCTCAAAAATACTTTCGAATTTCCGATTGTATTTTCGAAGATTTCAGTATGTTCCAGGCTATCCAAGGCCATCTTGCAAATGCGTAATTAATTGCATCTCACCCTAAGTTTTGTATATTTCTAGAAATTATCTTATTTAAAAAATACCTTTTTTAGAAGTTTCCAGGAATCTCGAAAATACTACACGGAATGCCAAAACAGAAAGTGGGTGAAGTTTCCGTTACTGGACAATGTTTTATTTATTTATTTATTTTGTAAAAGATTTTATACTTTTATTTTTTTTTTTAACTCCAATGAATCCGCTTGCAGATTTTCTAATTTTCCAGAAAATCTGCAACCGGAATGGATTTCCGTGAGCCTGCCATCTCAAGTTACGATAAGGAGAAATTAGGATTAAATAAAACAAAAGTCTATTGATGGAGTAGATATATTTAAATATCAGTTATAAAACAATGAAACCAACTTGGACAAACTGTATTTGTTTCAAGAGATAAAATGATAATCACTGCTGTTAATGTTAACAGGATTACTTATTTTGTAAGAATCTACGTTCCTCTTGATTCTATGACATCATAACAATCATAACTTTACCTGCCATCAAATTTCTTTTTGTTACGTTTGACTGTCACACTAGCTAAAATGAGACAATGTAACTACTGAAAGTAAAGGAAATAGTCTATTTCAGAAATCTCTTGTTATGGTAAATTGAAATGATGTAAAGAATCTGAAGACCTTTTGTAACAGTAAAACCAGGCATTTTATTTTAAAAAAGGTCAAAGTAGTAAGAAATGTTAATTGCAACTGCTAAATGTCTATAGCACTTACTATTTGCATTCTTATTACAATGTATTTCCTTTTCCTTTTGTCTAGGCCCATCTTTCATAGGCATGTGATAACAAATATATTTTGTTTATTTAGGACTAGATTAGGTTTCTGTTGAAAGAGGAACTGTGGCATACATACTATTAAAAAGAACACACCACCTTTAAAATGATTTCAGGATCAGGCTTCTAGCTGCAGTCTATCCAAACTTACAGCAGTAGAAAGGAAGGTACTTCCTGTTTACAGCACCAACAAGACCCTGGTTTGAGCATGCCCACTTAAATCCTACTGCTAGGACAGAGCATCTTTAGTTGCATAATGAAGACTGTCCAAAAAGTATTTGCCATTTTTAATACTAGCCACAAACCTGAAATAAAACTTTATTTTTCTCCCTAAGGTGTCCAAAGGAAGAGAAAAGCACAGATATTGATTGCAAGCCTGTAACTAGCATCAGAAAAATATAGTTTTTGGGGGTGGTTCTTGTGACACAGCTTAAAACACATAACCACAGAGGCAGTATGAGTAGGAAGACATTTTACAAGCCTATAACTTTAGATTGACAACAGCTAGAGAAATTCAACTGGCTTGTTTGAAAAACCTGAAATAACTCTTACATGGATCTTAATGACTTGGATTTCTGAATTTATAATGACAAAACATTAGACAAAAAATCCCTAATGATTCCATACCCTTATAACACTCTGTTCAAACTTTTTGGGATTCCACAAATACAGAAAAGTTTTAGAAGCCAAGAAGATGGTTTAGATAGTGATAGATTAATGTATTTAGTTCCCCAATTCTAAACATGGAAATTTCAATTCATAAAAGAATGTAAAGGACAGAATACAATATACAATGGCATACTTTTTATTGAGAGTAGTAAAGATTCTTGAGAGGGAAAAAGAACTATAACCTAAAAATAGCCTTAAAAAAGAAAACTTACAGGGTTATTCAATAAAAGTTCTTATCGTTTAAAATGGTGCTAATTTTGCCCCAACCAATCAGATTTTAGCTTTCAAATGTTAAATTAGAGCTGATTGGTTGGGGCAAACTTAGCACCATTTTAAACGATAAGAACTTTTATTGAATCTCCCTGTTAATTTGTCCTTCAAGATACAAAACTAATGACCTTGGCTCATCCTTTCCAACTAACTTGAATGTTTTCTGGGATTTTGTTGTGCCAAAAAAGTATTTTTCAATGACTTCATTCTATATATAGATCTAAAACATATCTTTTTCTTGAATTTCATTATCCTCTGGCCATTCTTTGTCTATCAATGTCCTTTTTTGTTGTACGCTTGTGTCTTTTTTTTTTTCTTCAAAAATTCATTTAGGCTTTACAAAAAAAATACACCAAAAGGCGCATTAGAGACAATGTCCGCCAATGTCCTTGTTAAAGATGCTTCGATGAAAACTTTTTAGACGATTTCCTGAAATAGCGATTACATTTACGCATTCCAAAATGCATTAAGGTGATTGCTTCCTCACTTTGTAGGCGCTGATCCTTAAGGTTTTGAGAAGCAAAATACCCTGATGTGAGCAGATAGATATGTAGAGATTATTGTTTTGAATACCAGAGCACGCTTTTAATAAACTTTTCAGATAGGAAGATCAGACGCGTCCATGATGGGTATGTCACTTGATGTATTGATGACTGTCATTTTGGTTTTGAGCCTTTGGGCTGAATACACTTTTCTTTCCCATTAAAATCAACAAAAATGTATATTCACCGAACCAAAAGTTGCTCCCAACGATATAATTTGTCTGCCACACGGAGCTAATGTATTTCCATCTCTGTGTTTCCACGCATGAAACACGGCGATTCTTTTGAATTGCCCGTTCTGCTACGATGGAAGGCGAAGGACATATCCTTGGCGAAGACGGGAAACCTTTGAAAGTCTGGGTAAAATAGCATCAACTGATATCTACTAGGTTAACCCTTTATCTCTTAACAGCTGTAGATAAAAACCCATATTGAAAGATTGAGGGTATTCCTTAGGCTTTGTAATGAAAAGGGCAAAGTTGATCACCAATCAATAAGTAAATGAAGTTCTATATTTTACACCTGGAATGTTCGAAACCACAGCTCACCACCTATAATGAGTTAGAGATACTGTGGTCTTAGTTCATAGAGGGCTACAAGGCCCAACATGCTTAAATCAAACTAGTAGGAAGACACAAACTATAAAGTTCTATGAGATTGACTTTTACTGATCAGAAGCTCTTCATTTGACAATCATGACAAGGAATAAGCTTGAACATTACCTTGGCTTCACTTCAATGTTATCGATAAGTCTTATTAAAAAGTTATTGATCTGTAGTTAAGCCATTATTGCATAGTTAGATCCAACAGCAGAGTGCTCCGTTGAAGTTTCCAGTTGTTGAAGTTTCCAGTTACTGAAAATAAATACATTTCCAAGACTAAGATAATAGGGAAAATAGGTCTATGTAGTGCTGACCATAAACAGGTGAACAGTTTTGAAGATGGTTTCTATTAAAAAACTGGGAGTCTAGGACAGGGAAGAGAAATCTCACTCCTCACGCCATTTCAGTTCATGTATAGTGGAATAAAATCTTCGTATAGGTTGGAAAAGACAAAAATCCAGCTGGCAAAAAGGAATCACAGATGCATAAATGAAAATGTTTTGTTGGAGTAAATTAATCTACTGGGCTGGGCCTTCACTGACGTCAATGTAGCACATGGCCAAGGTCATTTAAAATCTTGGCTTTCACTCATAGGGCAGTGCATTGTGAGCCAACCTGAATCTGTCAATGGCGTTTTGGTGCCTGATGTTATATAAAAAAAAAGATTTGAAAAAAATGGATTTTTATTTTTAAAAAATGGTCTAAAATCGGAAATATTGTATTTTTTCGACTGAAAAAGATGTATGATTCCCATGATGAATATACAGGGTCCAATAAGAATATTAATATATAAAATATGTAAATGAATATTTTCCACAGTGCTATACGCTAACTATGCTGGGAGCTTTTCACTCTGCCAACTACACTGGCAGAGTTACCAACAGTAGATTGGATTCTACCTATGGTGTTATTCTATCTATGATATATGTATGTATGTATGTATGTATGTATGTATAATTTTATTTATAAAGTGCCACTTGGGTACGCAGCACTGTACATTATAAAATACACATTATACAGTATGTATGTATATGGTTATTTATATAGCGCCACTTGGGGACACAGGGCTGTACATTATAACAATACAGATTATACAGTATGTATGTATATGTTATTTATATAGCGCCACTGGGTACGAGCGCTGTATATTATAACAATACAGATTATATAGTATGTATGTATATGTTTATTATATAGCGCCACTGGGGACACAGCGCTGTACATTATAACAATACAGATTATACAGTATGTACGTATAGTTTATTTATATAGCGCCACTTGGGTACACAGCGCGTGTACATTATAACAATACAGATATACCGTATGTATGTATATGTTTATTTATATAGCGCCACTTGGGGACACAGCGTGTACATTATAACAATACAGATTATACAGTATGTATGTATATGTTATTTTATATAGCGCCACTTGGGGACAGAGCGCTGTACTTATAACAATACAGATTATAAAGTATGTACGTATATGTTTATTTATATAAGCCCACTTGGGTACACAGCGCTGTACATTATAACAATTCAGATTTACAGTATGTATGTATATGTTTATATAGCGCACTTGGGGACACAGCGCTGTACTTTATAACAATACAGATTATACAGTATGTATGTATATGTTTTTTATTATAGCGCTACTTGGGGACACAGCGCTGTACATTATAACAATACAGATTATACAGTATGTATGTATATGTTTATTATATAGCGCACTAGGGTACGCAGCGCTGTATATTATAACAATACAGATTATATAGTATGTATGTATATGTTTATTATTATAGCGCCACTTGGGGAGACAGCGCTGTACATTATAAACATACAGATTATACAGTATGTACGTATAGTTTATTTATATAGCGCCACTTGGGTACACAGCGCTGTACATTATAACAATACAGATTATACCGTAGTATGTATATGTTATTTATATAGCGCCACTTGGGGACACAGCGCTGTACATTATAACAATACAGATTATACAGTATGTATGTATATGTTTATTTATATAGCGCCACTTGGGGACAGAGCGCTGTACATTATAAACAATACAGATTAAAAGTATGTACGTAAGTGTTATTTATATAGGCCACTTGGGTACACAGCGCTGTACATTATAACAATACAGATTATACAGTATGTATGTATATGTTTATTTATATAGCGCCACTTGGGTACACAGCGCTGTACATTATAACATACAGATTATACTGTATGTATGTATATGTATTTATATAGCGCCACTTGGGGAACAGCGCTGTACATTATAACATACAGATTATACAGTATGTACGTATATGTTTATATAGCTCCACTTGGGGACACAGCGCTGCACATTATAAACAATACAGATTTACAGTATGTATGTATATGTTTATTTATATAGCGCCACTTGGGTACGCAGCGCTGTTACATTATAACAATACAGATTATACAGATGTATGTATATGTTTATTTATATAGCGCCACTTGGGACACAGCGCTGTACATTATAACAATACAGATTATACAGTATGTATGTATATGTTTATTATATAGAGCCACTTGGGTACACAGTGCTGTACATTATAACAATACAGATTATACAGTATGTATGTATATGTATTTATTATAGCGCCACTGGGTACGCAGCGCTGTACATTATAACAATACAGATTATACAGTATGTATGTATAGTTTATTTATATGGCACCACTTGGGGACGCCGCGCTGTACATTATAACAATACAGTATACAGTATGTATGTATGTTTATTTATATAGCGCCACTTGGGGACACAGCGCTGTACATTATAACAATACAGATTATACAGTATGTATGTATATGTTTATTTATAAGTGCCACTAGGGTACGCAGCGCTGGACATTATAACAATACAGATTAACAGTATGTATGTATAGTTTATTTATATAGCGCCACTTGGGGACGCAGCGCTGTACATTATAACAATACAGATTATACAGTATGTACGTATATGATTATTTATATAACGACACTTGGGTACACAGCGCTGTACATTATAACAATACAGATTATACAGTAGGTATGTATATGTTATTATTATAACGCCACTTGGGTACACAGTGCGTACATTATAACAATACAGATTATACGTATGTATGTATATGTTTATTTAATAGCGCCACTTTGGGACGCAGCGCTGTACATTTAACAATACAGATTATACAGTATGTATGTTTATTTATTTATTATGCGCCACTTGGGTACACAGCGCTGTACATTATAACAATACAGATTATACAGTAGTATGTATATGTTTATTTATATAGCGCCACTTGGGTACACAGCGCTGTACATCATAACAATACAGATTATACAGTATGTATGTATATGTTTATTTATATAGCGCCACTTGGGTACACACGCCTGTACATTATAACAATACAGATATTACAGTAGTATGTATATGTTTATTATTTATAGCGCCACTGGGTAACAGCGCTGTACATTTAACACATACAGATTATACAGTATGTATGTATATGTTATTATATATAGCGCCACTTGGGTACACAGCGCTGTACAGTATAAACAATACAGATTATACAGTATGTATGCATAGTTTATTTATATAGCGCCACTTGGGTACAGCGCTGTACATTATAAACAATATAGATTATACAGTATGTATGTATAGTTTTTTATATAGCGCCACTTGGGGACACAGCGCTGTACATTATAACAATACAGATTATACAGTATGTATGTATATGTTTATTTATATAGCGCCACTTGGGGACACAGCGCTGTACATTATAACAATACAGAGTATACAAACAAGGGGATAAGTGCAAGCCATACAGATAAATAAAAATTAAATTAAATACAATTTCATACATCCGTTAAGAAAGCATATATATAAATTATGGATAAATGGATAAGTAACAAGCCTTGACACATTGGGAATGAGATCCCTGCCCCAAGAGCTTACAATCTACGCGTCTGAATGTTTTATTCACCACTTTCTATGCGCATCTATAGATATGAACATGTGTTACTGACTCCAGTCTACAGACATGGAAATGAAATTCAGACCAATAAAGGGGCCTTTTGGAGGAGACTGATATTTGAGAGCTGACAAACAAATCACTCAAAACACCCCAGCTTGGCTGCACATACATTTCTATTATTCTTACCTTGTCAGTCATGAGTTGGACCCCTGGTAACTGACAAAGAGCATCTCCCTCTTTTAGCTTATAATAATGTCTCCGCTCACAGTTGCTTTAGCATTTTTTGCCTGTGGAAGTGGGTGTATTACCTATACATGGATACATGAAATGGGAAGTATCTTAAAGGACAACTCCACCCTCATAAGAACATCTTTTAGAAAGAATGGCCTCTTTAAAATATGTTAATATATCTTACTTTGTCCTATGAATTCATTACTGTATACCTGCTATGCTTCTGGGTGCCTCATGGAAACTGAGCCATTTAGAAACCTGTACTGAGCCTGTACTGAGCCTGGGCATGCTCAGAAGAGGCAGACAGGGGATTAACATTCAGTCATTGGCTGTGATGTCAACTGTCAAATCCATAACTGACAGTTACTAACTGGAAGAACCAGGAAGCAGAAACAGGGGAAACAGGACATTGTGCAGAATTTCAGGTTAGATTTATATATTTCACATTTCAAACTATTACCGTTTAGGGTTTTGGGGGGTGATTTACCTTGCCCTTTAATAACTGTGTTCTCTGTGTACATTAAAGGAGAGTTAAAATGAGAATCTACTTGTTTCATTTCCCTCAAACCTTTTTTTACTCTGATCCTGCATTGTTTCTCATTGATCTGGGCGCCCTGTTTAGACAAATGATGTGCTGTACCTCTGCACCATTGGGGAGAATAGAATTATGCAGAAATGATGCACCATTTAGCAAAGGGCCCAATTAATGTAACCATCACTATCGACAGTGACAACTCTTACAGCATAAGACTAGGGATGCACGCTAGGGTAGAATGATAAAACCTTAATTGTGTAACTCATTCAGGGAGATTGAATATAAGTTCATATCGCTAAAAATGGTGCTAATTTTGCCCCAACCAATAAGAAATTATTTAACATTTGAAAACTAACATCTGATTGGTTGGGGTAAAATTAGCACCTATTTTAATGATAAGAACATTTATTGAATCTCCTGAAGGTTTCAGCATTGGATCATTCTACCCACTGTGTGCATCCACAATCCATGTGCTGTGCAAACAATGAGTTTCCCTGCATCATTTTTTGCTCAGGATCTGACTATTTTCCCACATACCAACTGTCAATACTGCATACAGTATAGAGCACACCAACTGTCAAACCATTCCAACTACAGCAAAACTGCTTACAGAAATGCAAGATGTTTCAGATTGGATATCTAATGAAATAGATCAACAAGAAAATGGTACAGTGATGTTGGGATGAATTATAGTTTCCTCTAATGGGCAATTAAAAAAAACAAATTTGCCAGTGTTCATTCCCTTTAAAACAAAAAATCAGTTATCTGCCGACAACCCCAACTGCTATTTACCAGTTTATTACATGTATCTGTAACCAGATATTTAATGAAAAGTTCCCCTCCATTCTGGCAAAGTTTTCTTCCTCCTCCCTCTGCTCAATGAGCTTTTTTTTATAAGCTTAAGCATGTGCAGTGGAAGCAGCAGGGGAAAAATCAGTCAATCATTGGTTGCAGTGAAATAACTGGGCCCCCAGCAAAAAGATGATGGGGCCCCTATCCATGCTTCATCCACAGTGGTTTTCTGAGAGGAGGCTATATCTGTCATAGGAAAAATAAGATGATGGGGCCCCTGCTCCGCTGGAAGTCACTCTGATTGGTTGTAATGGAAGCAGTCATAGCCTTGATTGGCAGCATGGAGGGCCCAGCTTACTCTGCCAGAATGGGGTAAAAAATTATCCTTAAATATCTGGTTAATAATACTTAATAATGTGCTGAACATATCAGTTGGGGTTGGGGGCAGGTAACCAACATGTGACACGTTTTTTGTCCACTCCCCAAACTAAAATTTTACAGGATACGTTTTAGGAAATGACCATAAAGAATTCAAAGCTCTTCCCAAATGTACTTACCAACCTTCATTCCCTCGCTGCCTTCTGGTTGTCTTTGGCAAGCGAGCAGAAGGGGCTTGACCAGTGACCTCTCCTGTGACTGGCTAAGACATCGCGCATTAGCCAATCACAGGAGCGGATGCTGGTCGAGCTCCTTCTGGTTCTGTGCATGGAAAAAGGCTCAGGAGACAAGCAGAAGGTGGTGAGGGAAGTACATTTGGGGAGAGCTTTGAGTTCTATAAACCTTGTGAGATTTATAACCATTTCCTGCAACATATAAAATTTGAATTTGGGGGGTAGACATACCCTAGAAGGGTGGACTTGCCTGATCGTGATGGCATGCGTTAGAAAACCGCAACGTACCGTACCACACACAGTGGGGCCTACTTCCCTAGATTTCCATTCTAAATAAAATGGCATTACAGATTGTAAAACGCGTCAAAAACGCGCTAGTGTGGTCTAGCCCTAAGGAACCAAAAACAATTTTAAAAAATGACATTGAGCTGGGTTTACTTACAGTTTCCTAACCCTTGATTCCATTATCTTTACACAGCTGCATAGAGTTATACAGAGCAACTGTCACCTTAAATCTGCTTTCTCATTCCCAGTTCCAAATCGGATCTTTGTGTTTCAGGGAGCTCTAAAGGCTAGGCCACACTATCGTGTTTTTCGCGCGTTTAATGGAACACGAAAATTCCTGCGATTTCTGATGTGATTGCGCGTCCGTTCGAGTTTTGGTAATGCAGGCATTCACCATTTTTGGTGTGTTCCATAACGGAAAGCGGCAAAATCGCATGCGCAAACTCAAAACGCACAAGAATCGCGAACACAATCATGTGCGATAATGCTCGTGATTCCTGTGTGTTGCAGTGTGACCTCAGCCTAATAGCATGTGATTAATCACCCCTGTAAAACATCCCCAAAGTCTAAAGAATATGTAGGTTTGTAAGATTAAACTACTGAATGTTTCTGGGTCGGGCATGTAGGTTTGTAAGATTATCAGCTTCCATTAAAATACTGAATGTTTCTGGGTCGGGCATGTAGGTTTGTAGATATTCAGCTTCCATTAAAATACTGAATGTCTCGGGTCGGCATGTAGGTTTGTAAGATTATCAGCTTCCATTAAAATACTGAAGTTTCTGGGTCGGGTATGTAGGTTGTAAGATTATCAGCTTCCATAAAATACTGAATGTTTCTGGGTCGGGCATGTAGGTTTAAGATATCAGCTTCCATTAATTAAAATACTGAATGGTTCGGGGTGCGGGGCATGTAGGTTGTAGAGATTATCAGCTTCCATTAAATACTGAATGTTTCTGGGTGGGCATGTAGGTTTGTAAGATTATCAGCTTCCATTAAAATACGATGTTTCTGGGTCGGGCAGTAGGTTTGTAAGATTATCAGCTCCATTAAAAACTGAATGTTTCTGGGTCGGGCATTAGGTTGTAAGATTATCAGCTTCCTTAAAATACTGATGTTTCTGGGTCGGCATGTAGGTTTGTAAGATTATCAGCTTCCATTAAACTACTGAATGTTTCTAGGTCGGGCATGTAGGTTTGTAAGATTATCAGCTTCCATTAAACTATGACATGATTCTGGGTCGGGCATGTAGGTTTTAGATTATCAGCTTCCATTAAACTACTGAATGTTTCTGGGTCGGGCATGTAGGTTTGTAAGATTATCAGCTTCCATTAAACTACTGAATGTTTCTGGGTCGGCATGTAGGTTTGTAAGATTACAGCTTCCATTAAACTACTGAATGTTTCTGGGTCGGGCATGTAGGTTTGTAAGATTATCAGCTTCCATTAAACTACTGAATGTTTCTGGGTCGGGTATGTAGGTTTGTAAGATTATCAGCTTCCATTAAATGGAACGTTAGATCCCCGTTTTTTTTTTTTATTATTTCTTTTTTGTTTTTTTTTTTAGTTAGAGTTGCTATTGTATTATTTTTTTTATTTAGTTTGGATATTTATGTGTATTGTTTTTTTTTATTGATTTATTATGTTTTTGATTTATAGCGCATTGGTAAATGTACATTTTTTTTTTATAACAATACAGATATACAGTATGTATGCATATGTTTATTTATATAGCGCCATGGGTACGCAGCGCTGTACATTATAAAAATATAGTAGAACACGTAGTATGTATATGTTTATTTATATAGCGCCACTTGGGGACACAGCGCTGTACATTATAACAATACAGATTATACAGTATGTATGTATATGTTAGTTTATATAGCGCCACTTGGGGACACGCGCTGTACATTATAACAATACAGATTATACAGTATGTATGTATATGTTTATTATTAGGCCACTGGGGACACAGCGCTGTACATTATAAACAATACAGAGTATACAAAACAAGGGGATAAAGTGCAAGCCATACAGATAAATAAAAATTAAATTAAATACAAATTCATACATCCGTTAAGAAAGCATATATATAAATTATGGTAAATGGATAAGTAACAAGCCTTGACACATTGGGAATGAGATCCCTGCCCCAAGAGCTTACAATCTACGCGTCTGAATGTTTTATTCACCACTTTCTATGCGCATCTATAGATAGAACATGTGTTACTGACTCCAGTCTACAGACATGGAAATGAAATCAGACCAATAAAGGCCTTTTGGAGGAGACTGATATTTGAGAGCTGACAAACAAATCACTCAAAAAACCCCAGCTTGGCTGCACATCATTTCTATTATTCTTACCTTGTCAGTCATGAGTTGGACCCCTGGTAACTGACAAAGAGCATCTCCCTCTTTTACGTTATAATAATGTCCCGCTCACAGTTGCTTTAGCATTTTTGCCTGTGGAAGTGGGGTGTATTACCTAACATGGATACATGAAATGGGAAGTATCTTAAAGGACAACTCCACCCTCATAAGAACATCTTTTAGAAAGATGGCCTCTTTAAAATAGTTTAATATATCTTACTTGTCCTATGAATTCATTACTGTATACTGCTATGCTTCTGGTGCCTCATGGAAACTGAGCCATTTAGAAACCTGTACTGAGCCTGTACTGAGCTGGGCATGCTCAGAAGAGGCAGACAGGGGATTACATTCAGTCATTGGCTGTGATGTCAACTGTCAAATCCATAACTGACAGTTACTAACTGGAAGAACCAGGAAGCAGAAACAGGGGAAACAGGACATTGTGCAGAATTTCAGGTTAGATTTTATATTTACATTTCAAACTATTACCGTTTAGGGTTTTGGGGGGTGATTTACCTTGCCCTTAATAAACTGTGTTCTCTGTGTACATTAAAGGGAGTTAAAATGAGAATCTACTTGTTTCATTTCCCTCAAACCTTTTTTTACTCTGATCTGCATTGTTTCTCATTGATCTGGCGCCCTGTTTAGACAAATGATGTGCTGGACCTCTGCACCATTGGGGAGAATAGAATTATGCAGAAATGATGCACCATTTAGCAAAGGGCAATTAATGTAACCATCACTATCGACAGTGACAACTCTTACAGCATAAGACATAGGGATGACGCTAGGGTAGAAGATAAAACCTTAATTGTGTAACTCATTCAGGGAGATTGAATATAAGTTCATACGCTTAAATGGTGCTAATTTGCCCCAACCAATAAGAAATTATAACATTTAAAACTAACATCTGATTGGTTGGGGTAAAATTAGCACCTATTTTAATGATAAGAACATTTATTGAATCTCCTGAAGGTTTCAGCATTGGATCATTCACCCACTGTGTGCATCCACAATCCATGTGCTGTGCAACAATGAGTTTCCCTGCACATTTTTGCTCAGGATCTGACTATTTTCCCACATACCAACTGTCAATACTGCATACAGTATAGAGCACACCAACTGTCAAACCATTCCAACTACAGCAAAACTGCTTACAGAAATGCAAGATGTTTCAGATTGGATATTTATGGAATAGATCAACAAGAAAATGGTACAGTGATGTTGGGATGAATTATAGTTTCCTCTAATGGGCAATTAAAAAAAACAAATTTGCCAGGTGTCATTCCCTTTAAAACAAAAAATCAGTTATCTGCCGACAACCCCAACTGCTATTACCAGTTTATACATGTATCTGTAACCAGATATTTAATGAAAAGTTCCCCTCCATTCTGGCAAAGAGTTTTCTTCCTCCCCCTCTGCTCAATGAGCTTTTTTTTATAAGCTTAAGCATGTGCAGTGGAAGCAGCAGGGGAAATCAGTCAATCATTGGTTGCAGTGAAATAACTGGGCCCCCAGCAAAAAGTGATGGGGCCCCTATCCAGCTCTCTCCACAGTGGTTTCGAGAGGAGGCATTATCTGTCATAGGAAAAAAAAGATGATGGGGCCCTGCTCCGCTGGAAGTCACTCTGATTGGTTGTAATGGAAGCAGTCAGCCTTGATTGGCAGCATGGGGGCCCAGCTTACTCTGCCAGAATGGGGTAAAAAATATCCTTAAATATCTGGTTATAATACTTAATAATGTGCTGAACATATCAGTTGGGGTTGGGGGCAGGTAACCAACATGTGACACGTTTTTGTCCACTCCCCAAACTAAAATTTTACAGGATACGTTTAGGAAATGACCATAAAGAATTCAAAGCTCTTCCCAAAGTTACACCAACCTTCATTCCCTCGCTGCTTTGGTTGCTTTGGCAAGCGAGCAGAAGGGCTTGACCAGGACCCTCCTGTGACTGGCTAAGACATCGCGCATTAGCCAATCACAGGGCGGATGCTGGTCGAGCTCCTTCTGGTTCTGTGCATGGAAAAAGGCTCAGGAGACAGCAGAAGGTGGTGAGGGAAGTACATTTGGGGAGAGCTTTGAGTTTATAAACCTTGTGAGATTTATAACCTTCCTGCAACATATAAAAATTTGAATTTGGGGGGTAGACACCCTAGAAGGGTGGACTTGCCTGATCGTGATGGCATGCGTTAGAAAACCGCAACGTACCGTACCACACACCGGGGGCCTACTTCCCTAGATTTCCATTCTAAAAAATGGCATTACAGATTGTAAAACGCGTCAAAAAAGCGCTAGTTGGGTCTAGCCCTAAGGAACCAAAAACAAATTTTAAAAAATGACATTGAGCTGGGTTACTTACAGTTTCCTAACCCTTGATTCCATTATCTTTACACAGCTGCAAGAGTTATACAGAGCAACTGTCACCTTAAATCTGCTTTCTCATTCCCAGTTCCAAATCGGATCTTGTGTTTCAGGGAGCTCTAAAGGCTAGGCCACACTATCGTGTTTTTCGCGCGTTTAATGGAACACGAAAATCCTGCGATTTCTGATGTGATTGCGCGTCCGTTCGAGTTTTGGTAATGCAGGCATTCACCATTTTGGTGTGTTCCATAACGGAAAGCGGCAAAACGCATGCGCAAACTCAAAACGCACAAGAATCGCGAACCCAATCTGTGCGATAATGTCGTGATTCCTGTGTGTTGCAGTGTGACCTCAGCCTAATAGCATGTGATTAATCACCCCTGTAAAACATCCCCAAAGTCTAAAGAATATGTAGGTTTGTAAGATTAAACTACTGAATGTTTCTGGGTCGGGCATGTAGGTTTGTAAGATTATCAGCTTCCATTAAAATACTGAATGTTTCTGGGTCGGGCATGTAGGTTTGTAAGATTATCAGCTTCCATTAAAATACTGAATGTTTCTGGGTCGGGCATGTAGGTTTGTAAGATTATCAGCTTCCATTAAAATACTGAATGTTTCTGGGTCGGGCATGTAGGTTTGTAAGATTATCAGCTTCCATTAAAATACTGAATGTTTCGGGTCGGGTATGTAGGTTTGTAAGATTCAGCTTCCATTAAAAACTGATAGTTTCGGGTGGGCATGTAGGTTTGTAAGATTATCAGCTCCATTAAAATACTGAATGTTTCTGGGTCGGGCATAGGTTTGTAAGATTATCAGCTTCCATTAAATACTGAATCTTTCTGGGTCGGGCATGTAGGTTGTAAGAGTATCAGCTCCATTAAACTACTGAATTTTCTGGGTCGGGCATGTAGGTTTGTAAGATTATCACTTCATTAAACTACTGAATGATTCTGGGTCGGGCATGTAGGTTGTTAAGATTATAGCTTCCATTAAACTACTGAATGTTTCTGGGTCGGGCATGTAGGTTTGTAAGATTTCAGCTTCCATAAAACTACTGAATGTTTCTGGGTCGGCATGTAGGTTTGTAAGATTAGCAGCTTCCATTAAACTACTGAATGTTTCTGGGTCGGGCATGTAGGTTTGTAAGATTATCAGCTTCCATTAAACTACTGAATGTTTCTGGGTCGGGCATGTAGGTTTGTAAGATTATCAGCTTCCATTAAACTACTGAATGTTTCTGGGTCGGGCATGTAGGTTTGAAAGATTATCAGCTTCCATTAAACTACTGAATGTTTCTGGGTCGGGCTGAGCTACTTTCAGAAATGAATCTGTTGATTGCATGACTCGGTTAACTCCACACATGATCCAATTATCTCACCATGCTATTTACAAAGTCAGGAGCCTTATGCAATTTGATTGAGGAGACTTTCTTAGTATAGAAACATTGCTCACACTAGGGGTTATATGCTAATGCAATTCGCACTTTTATCTTCCTCCTCCCTCTGTACATCACAATCACTACCCTCTTCTCTCCGATAACAAGGCAAATAGCACAACAGTTGATTTAGTCAATAAATTGCACTGGAATCTGAAAAGTGATTAATAAATTCGAAGCACAATAGCCCAGAAGTCAACAAAGTTTCTATGCCTCGTTTCTTGCTAGCTACGCCCCTGGATGAAGCTACATTAAATTACCGGTTTAATGTCCATTAAGGATATTTTCAATTTCCCTTTTAGATCTTCTCATTGACTTTCTCTAAGGCTAAGGCCCCACCACATCGCACGGAAACGCAGGCATTATCGCACAGGATTGTGTGTGTGATTCTGGTGTGTTGTCGCGCGTTGTTCCGTGTTTGCGCTATTCAACGTTATGAAAACGCATGCGTTGGCACAAAAAAATGGTGATCGCAAAATGGAAACGGATGCGCGATCACATGTACATTGGAAATTGTGTGAATTTTTGCGTTCCCGCGATTTCCATTCTAACCAAAATCGCGAAATCGTGTGCGCAAACTCGTGAAAAATGCATTAGTGGGGCCCAGCCCTGATTGATATTAACTGAATTAGGAATCTGTCAACTAATGATTGTTACAAAAAAGTCGTCTATTTGGTTGATAACAGCCTGAAATGTGTTCCTTAGCTGTCAATGTTGGATAAACAATCATATATACAAATGTAGGGTCATTAGCGATAAAATAAAATCATAAATATCCTTACAGAATCCAACGTACACCAAATATAGACGGGGATCTTGGTAATAATCATTTTATAAATAACTAGAGATGTCCGAACTTCACAAAATCCGGTCCGCTCGAGGATCCACGAATTTTCTAAAATCCGCGAGTGGACCCGTTAAAATGAAAAAATCCTCGAAAATACCTGTAATTTCGAAAATTTTCGAAAACGCGGTTCAGAAAAGTTTGGAAGGCGGAAAACCGGAAAATCTGTGATATCGGCCGTTCGTGAACGGATCCGCGAACTGGGCCATCACTATAAATAACCACACAGAAGAAAAAGAACCAAGGTACTCTCATATCTAAAAAATATGTACTACATTTCTTTTACATTTCTTTTTAAAACTTTAGGAAGATGTAATAAAAGTTCTTATTGTTAAAAATGGTGCAAATTTTGCCCCAACCAATCAGATGTTAGCTTTCGAATCGTAAATAAAATCTGATTGGTTGGGGCAATATTAGCACCATTTTTAATGATAAGAACAATTAATTTGCAAGTGAGGTGGACAAATATCTTCTTGACTACAAATGAATATCAGAAGAATTCCTGGATCAACTTAGAACTTGATATATCTGTTGTATTCAATTAGATTAACTGGACTTGAAGTTTAGTTCTTGAAGACATTTCGCTAGTCATCTGACTGGCTTTCTCAATTCAGAATGACTTGTACAAGAATCTGTGGCAATTATGTACCCTGGAAAATCCCAATTAGCATATCACAGCCAGGTGTTAAGGGCGTGATTGGATAGTGGCTAAGAGGTGTTATAGGAACGCCCAGAGTAAGGTTTCAAAACAGCATTGTACATGGTAGACAGTTGGTGTCGAACCTCCCATTTCTATTTAGGCTTGGTTTCTTTATTTTCACATAAATGGCCTCCTTAACACCTCTCTTGAACCAGTCACGTTCCTTTGCCAATATGTTAACATTACAATCTTCAAAGGTGTGTCCTTAAGATGCAGGTACACGGCTGAGTCCTGACCCCAGGAATTGGCTCTTCTGTGCTGGACCATACGTTGATGCAGTTGCTGTTTGGTCTCCCCCACATACAAATCAGAGCATTTTTCTCTGCACTGCACTGCGTATATGGTGTCGCTTTTCTTGTGTTTGGGTATTGGGTCTTTCGAATGTACCAATTGCTGCCTCAGTGTGTCGTTCGGTTTAAAGCAGACAGGGATACAGTGTTTTTTGAAAATTCTTCTTAATTTCTCGGAGACCCCTGCTACATATGGGATGACCATGTTCTTTCTCCTGTCTTGCTTTTCCCCTTCACTGTTGGTATTCGTGTTCTTTTCTTTCCTTCTACTTCTTTTGACAAAGGCCCAGTCTGGATATCCACAAGTTTTAAGCGCTCCTCTGAGATGTTTCATTTCTTTAGCCTTTGCCTCTGTGCTAGTGGGGATGTTCTCAGTTCTGTGTTGCAGGGTTCTGATGACACCCAGCTTGTGAACAACACACTGAGGCAGCAATTGGTACATCAGAAAGACCCAATACCGAAACACAAGAAAAGCGACATCATATACGCAGTGCAGTGCAGAGAAGAATGCTCTGATTTGTATGTGGGGGAGACCAAACAGCAACTGCATCAACGTATGGCCCAGCACAGAAGAGCCAATTCCTCGGGTCAGGACTCAGCCGTGTACCTGCATCTTAAGGATAAAGGACATACCTTTGAAGATTGTAATGTTAACATATTGGCAAAGGAATGTGACTGGTTCAAGAGAGGTGTTAAGGAGGCCATTTATGTGAAAATAAAGAAACCAAGCCAAAATAGAGGGGGGGGTTTGACGCCAACTGTCTGCCAGGTACAATGCTGTTTTGACACCTTACTCTGGGCGTTCCTATAACACCTCTTAGCCACTATCCAATCACGCCCATAACACTTGGCTGTGATATGCTAATTGGGATTTTCCATGGTACATAATTGCCACAGATTCTTGTACAAGTCATTCTGAATTGAGAAAGCCAGTCAGATGACTAGCGAAACGTCTTCAAGAACTAAACTTCAAGTCCAGTTAATCTAATTGAATACAACAGATATACCATGACCTGGATGAATGAGAACCTTCACAAGCACTTAGAACTTGATAGTACAAAGAGCTCCAGCTCGTCCTTGTATGAACATGTTTGTGAAGTTTCTCTGTCATCCAGGTCATGGTATATCTGTGGTAGTCAACTGAACTTGAAAATTAAAGGGCTTATGTACCAAGAGGCGCAAAAGTTTGCAGCAACTAATCAGATGTGGTTAAGTGGCCTCTTAGCCACTATGCAATCACACCCTTAACACCTGGCTGTGATATGCCAATTGGGACTTTCCAGGGTACATAATTGCCACATATTCTTGTACCAGTCATTCTGAATTGAGAAAGCCAGTCGGATGACTAGCTAAACGTCTTCAAGAACTAAACTTCAAGTCCAGTTGATCTAATTGAATACAACAGATAAATGCCTCAGATAGTTTATTGTATGGCCCGTTAATGTATTTATACACAGTAATCGTATCCCCACGCAAGCGCCTTTTCTCCAACGTACATAATTGTAACTTTTCCAGTCTCTCTTCATAATTGAGGGCAGATAACTGACAAGTCATCAGTTTTTTGTTTAAAGTGTGGACATGCCCTTTAAATACCACGTATCCCCATCAAACATAAATCCCCTAAAACGGATTTTAAGAAATGTTTAGAAGAAAGTATTTCCTCTTAATCTGCATGTTCTTTAAACATTTCCATCTCAAAGTTTAAGGAACCTCGTTTCTTCCTGGTTCCAACATGGCAATGTAATTGTTTAATTTTTTCACAGTGATGCCTTATCTGCATTGATTGATAGAGGAAATGCTCCAGCTTTTATTTTCAGTCGTTCTGCACTTGAATATGGTTTTGATGAAGGTAAATTAACGACTGTCTGAACAGTTAATTACAAAATGGATGCAGCGTTAAAATCAATCAAGTGCTCGTTAAGCGAGAAAGTCAAAGAACGGACTCTTTTCCAATCATTTTAGCCCTGGGTAAGAAGGTTTTAGTTTTCATACGGTCCTCTTTCTAGAGATGCCCTCTAACCAATATATATATATTTCCCCCTTAAATAATGAGAGTCTCCTTGTTAATGAAATCTAAGTGGCATCTTTACTCAAATTAGAAACATTTTAATTTCCCTTTCCTAGCTTGTTTGGGATATGTTCTCCCTGTTACACTATAGAAGCTGCCTATAAAACATTTAGACTAATCAATAATCTCTTTTAATTATTACGTTACAGGCCTGAGCTTTTTCTGTTGCGTGTTATGTTGATCAATATTTAGTATGAAGGACACAACAGGGCACAGAGAGAAGAACAGGGAATGGCTTTTAAAAGATAAAAAAAAAGTAATTTCCTAGTATCTCCCTCTGGTGGCCCAGTTCGTTTTTAGCCCGGGCTAAATTTAGATTCAAATTAAATGACTTTTTTAAGTGCTGATGTGCACATAGTGGAAATGCATAGTGCAGTGAACTGAAAAACTATATGAATATCAACTAGTAAACAGGACCCATATCTGGATTGGGAACGTATCGATGGAACCCCCATATTTCGCAAAGTTCTATTCTATAAATAAAAGTGTGGTCCTATTCCTTATTAGAGATGGGATCCGGGTCTGACTCGGAATAGTTACAAAACATTTATAATTAATTTATAGTGAATGGAACAGGTGTATCACCTTGCCCATAAAATATTCCGAGGGCTTCAGTGTAAATAAAGCTAGGTACACACCTAGCGATTTATCCTCCTGACCAACCGTTCGATACTTTCGACCGGTCAGCCAGGAGGAAGGACTGTCGGTCGCGGCAAAAGCAGCCGGGTCTGATAGTTACCGCGACCGATCGTGCGGTCCATAGAGGACTGCACGATCGGACGAGGTTTTCCACCATGTCCGATCGTCCTTTCGTCCGATTCAGACGAACGGTCGGTCGGACATGGGAGCATTCGGATGCGATAATTTCGGTCCGATCGACCGATACACTGAATTCAATAAAAGTTCTTATTGTTAAAAATGGTGCTAATTTTGCCCCAACCAATCAGATCTTATTTAACATTTGAAAACTTACATCTGATTGCTTGGGGCAAAATTAGCACCATTTTTAACAATAAGAACTTTTATTGGATCTCCCTGTTATTATTTTATCAACAGTACAATTAGTAGCAGTAACAGGTGGACATTAAAGGTGGGTATTCACAGCAAAGATTTATAAGGCTGAGGCCACTCTATGCTGGATGGTAATGAACAATAAAGCGCAGGAAATGCGCAAGTGCTTGCAATTTGCAAAAGAAATTGTGATCGCATTCGCTCCAATAAGCAGATTGCAATGCACCTGTCGAGGCAGAATGTGAATGTTTGTTGGCCCCAAGAATGCTCGGAACTGTGGTACAGTCTTTAAAGGGACACTATACTGAAAAAATGACTTTGCCTCATCTTAATCTATGATTGAATACATGTAAGTAGCACTTACTCTGTTTTGCTTATGTTGCTGCATGCCTTCAATCCAGCACATATTTTGTTTAGGAGCAGTATACCCCCTCCCTTTTTTAACCACTCCCACTTCCATCCGACCTGACTTTTTTCCCACAAACCAACTGTCAAGCCTGCACACAGCATAAAGCATTCCAACTGTCAAAACTCTGTCACCATTCCAGCTACAGTAAAACTACTCACAGAAGAATAGATTTTGAGAGCAAGGAACTTGATTGACAGCTGAAATATAAGAAGTTTTAGATTGGATATCTAAAGAAATAGGGGGCATATCAACAAAATAATGGCACAGTGGTGGTTGGGAAGAATTATAGTTTCCAGTTATGGTCAATTTAAAATAACCTAATTTTCGGTATAGATGCCTTTTAACGTCCTATTTGTCTGGTAATCTGTATGTGTCCCATCAATCAGTCATTTTATGGACATCATGGTGGATGATCCAATCAGAATGAGGAGGCAGAGCAATGTTTCCCCTGCCAGTACACTGAGTTACTAGACCGTGCCTTTAAATATGGACACTATTGATATATCGATGGTTTATGGTTGGTTAGTAATCTGCAGTGCATTAGCCAGCATTCCCCTTCCTCAGGCATTGTTATAAACATAACAGATAAATGTCACCTATCTGTTTATATAGCAACAGATACAGTGGATGTTCCCTTTATACATAAACATCTCTCTATATATCTATGTATAGATACAGAATATTAAGTTATTTCATAAAATACATTATCTACTATATAAAGTAGAAATATTTATAAAAAGTATGTATGTATATATGTATGTATGTATATATGTAGTATGTATGTATTTATGTATGTATGTATGTTTATATGTACTATGTATGTATGTATGTATGTATATATGTAGTATGTATTTATGTATGGATGTATATATGTAGTATGTATATATGTAGCATGTATTTATGTATGTATGTATACATGTAGTATGTATATATGTATGTATTTAGTACTGTATGTATGTATGTATATATGTAGTATGTATGTATGTATATATGTGGGTATGTATTTATGTATGTATGTATGTATGTATATATGTAGTATGTATGTATATATGTATGTATGCGCTCACCTCACAGTCACATCCGAATGCACCCACATAACGGTGACGCCCTCTGAAAGGGCTGATGCCTGTGAAGTCCAGTTTGACCAATAAAAAGCCTGCACGTCACTTGCAGAGTGTGATTCCCCAATTCAGTAACTCAGATGAAGGTTCCTGGACTCTGGGTGCGCCCGATTCAACAACACAGACACACAGAGTCCACTTCAGTGACACAACAACAGTGTAATGTACGACTACACAACTCAGAGAGCTGCACACACATAACAACAGCTTCCATAACAGAGGGAACCAGACACAGTGGCAAGCGCAGGTTTTCAAGGGGGGGATTCCTTAATGGGTTACCACTGAACAGGCACAGAAGAAGGTTCAGGATCGAATACATGAGTTCTATTATATATGGATCGTATAATAATATTATATATATTCTCTAATTGCCATGATTATCATCACAGTTGGCCAATACACATATTCCCTTTTCTTGTTATAAAGTATATACTTCCCAAGGCTGGGTACACACAAACCAACAGATATTTCCATGTACTGGTCGATCGGGCTGAAAAAATCTGAGGTATTTCTGCAGTGGCAGTGAACACTGTGTCTATAGGAGACATTTGCTGTGGCCGACCACTTTATAGCGGCGAAAGGTCAGGGCGGAAAATGTGTCTGTGTGTCCCCAGCCTAACGTTCTGTTTTACCGATAAATCCCCATTTACCCTACTTTACCATTAGTGTGTTTTAAAGTCAGAGCTGTGACACTGATGGAATTTGCAGCAGAAGCTGATAACATTGGACCATGTATGGGCACATTGAATGATCATTCTTTATAAAGAATATATGAATATATGGAACGATCATTCCTGTGTATGTATGTATGTATATATATATATATATACCAATGCTAGAGCTTGACAAAGGTCTGAGAACCAAGACCGAAACGTTGCTTCTTATGTTAACGCTCTGTCCACTACGTTCCAATGCTTCACAATTCCACACCCTGAACAATCTCCATTGTCCTGTCCTTCAGGAGGTCCCATAGGAACAGCAGACAACGAGGAGATTTCATATGGTTGACTTCAGCTCCTCAATATAATTTCCTATAAAAAGACCCATCCTGCTAAGCTATCTGAGAAATGTAAAATAGAGAACGGATATGTAAAGCGTTGGATCCTGGTCGCTGCGCTGGCTCGTCCTTTCGTTCATAGCCCCAATTCAAGTTTCCAGCTGAGAAACATATTATCCATCAGGAACATCTTTTTATTTTTTGGCAAGTTCCCTGTGTCATCCGCAGCAGCTGTACAATTTCCAGAGTGCGTATCATGTAGACAGGATGCTGATGACTTTGTCTCCCTAAGAGCAAAATGAAAATTAGGCCAAGATGATTCCCTCCTGGCCAATATCTGATTATGAAGAAGCGATCTTCGAAATGATTGTGACAGAAATATGTTCTGAAAAGTATTTATTGAAACTTACACAGCACCGGGAAACATGTCCAAAGTGGCTGAAATTTCCATATTATCAGCTGCAGGAAGGGCAATTTGGAAGATGGAAAATGAGTTGAACCCTGGTTAGAATTTCCAACAAATCTGCCTGGTCTAATTTTCCTTCAATCAATCAGCTTATTCTAATGGTTCATGGCGTAAAGTCTGTTAACCCATCCACTGCCGATAGCTCTACGGTCACTAAGGAACCAGCTGTTTGAACTGTGATGGAATGTTCTTTATTACCAACCAAGAACCGGGGGCACATGTGTGTGCTAAGTAGAATGATTAGTACCCATGCGAAAATACAAGGATTTCTCTTATTTCCATAAATACTCATTTTCGAAAATTTTCTAAATTACGAGGATTACTCGTATTTTCGAAAATACTAGTTTTCTCGAGCGGACCGGATTTTGCAAAGTTCGGACATCTCTACTTGTTATCTTCCAGCATCTCCAACTAATATTTTTACCAGTTTATTACATGTATTTGCAACCAGATATATAATCACTAGGGATGAACAAAACTCAATAGTTTTGTTCCGTTTATGGATTCCCAGATCTCGGGAACATATTGTTGAGGATTTTCGAATGTACGGAGCTATTTTTGAAAATAGCCTTGATGTTCGATCCTCGAAAATACAATCTGAGACTCAAAAGTGGTCCCCAAACGTATTTTCTAGGATTTTTTCAAAAGTTCGAGGCTATTTTAGAAAATTATTGAAAATAGCTCTGTACATTCGAAAATCCTCGAAAATATGTTCCAAAGTCCAGAAATCCGGACGATCCGTCAGGACTCGGACGGATCATTCGGATTTCGGAAACCAAGGGGTTCCATGTTGGATCCGGGTCCCATCTTTAATAATCACAAGTTATATTCCATTCTGGCAAAGCTATCTGCCTCCACCCTCTGCTCAATGAGTTTTTTTTATAAGCTTGAGCATGTGTAGAGAATCCAGCAGTCAGAGCCATGATTGACTGCATAGAGGGAGGGGCCAGCTCACTCTGACCAAATAGGGACAATTGTTTTCCTTAAATGTCTGGTTAGTTATGCAAAGTACAAACTATATCAGTTGGGGTTGGGGGCAGGTAACTCACAATTTAAGGGTGGAGATTCCCAAAAAGTTTGTGTTCTTCATTCTTTTAAGAAGTTCTGTGGTCAATATCCAATACAAACACATTAAATATTAACAAAACCTACAAAGTTCTTGTTCCATGGCAAGATCATGATTTTTTTTAGGTTTTTTTCCTCCATTCTTCAGGGCAGTAAGTATTTTCTAAAACCTGTTCTGGTGTAGACATACACAGGGAGATTCAATAAAAGTTCTTATCGTTTAAAATGGTGCTAATTTTGCCCCAACCAATCAGATGTTATCTTTCAAATGTTAAATGATATCTGATTGGTTGGGGCAAAATTAGCACCATTTTAAACGATAAGAACTTTTATTGAATCTCCCTGTAAGTGGCCCTAAAAAATGTAAATCAGCAAGGGCTTGTGTACTCAGAATATGGAACAACCCAGTGAATATTCAAACAAAGGCCAACACAGCACAACCATTCTTAGTTCTACACCCACAATACATTTAAAGGACGTTTATCTAAAACCTCAAGTTTGCAATTTGTACAGGGGAAAAAAGGGGGAAACTTTTAACGGTTGAACAAGATGGACACATGACTTTATTTGATTTCTATTATAAATTACGATATGCTAAATATTACTGGAGTTTGTAAATAAAAAAAGAGAAACCATGATGTGGAGAACAAGCAATGAACAGCCAACAAGAAGAGGATGCACAGTGGGCTCTGGGTCTAATGTTTCCTGATGGACCCTATATTTAATATTTTTTGTTAAACCCCCATTGGATTGCTCGGTGCTGTGTAAGTAGCACTTATAGCCATCATACAAACAGCAAAGCTGGACGGTATTCCTATTTTTTCACTAAAATACTCCCAAACTGCCCTGGATTGCCAGGGACAGTCCTTTTCCCACAATCCCGAACCTGGGATAGAGTGAGGGTGTCTGGGTGGTTCATGGAATGTCTTAGTTGTCTTGGGTGGGGCATATTAAGGACCCCAATGTAACTTCTGCAAAACAGTAAGTTATAGGCACCTTACACCGAATTGTGGGAGTGTGGAAGGTAAGTTGTGAACCTTAGTTTCCCATTAAATGTAGCAAAATTTATAACATTATTAGAGAAACCTTTTGAAAGGCTATTGAAGAGCAAAGCCCGTACTAACCCTATGTAGCATTGCTGCGCACAGATTAAGGGGCCCATACACGCACCAATCCCAGTTGAACAATATCAGGATATTCTGATCGCGTGATCCATGGATATTTTTCCCTAGCTGTCTTGCTATAATACTGATCTTACAATCCTGGGATTATATGATAGGTTTGTTTGCATGTATTGCTCCATTTAGAATTTATTTTGCACTGAGATTAGCGATAGCCCTAATATATATATTGCATCTCGGCATAGTCAGGAAATGATAAATGATATTCTGTTGGTAATGGTGCATAATAAAAAGAAATGCTATGACAATACAGCCATGCTAACGCTTTATTTCGCAGTTGTAAAAAAAATAATACAGAAAAACATTATAACAATGTTAGATATTACAGTAGCATTAAACAACTTGCAGGATTTGTACTTGCAGAGAAAATACTCCTTATTATAGACCATTTGTTATATTGAAGCCAAGACTGCCATCTAGTGCCAGTAATTACAGGTATCGTCTCAGAACTAAAAGCTACAGATATGGGACAGTATTTATCAAACTTTGTTAATGTAAAGTAACAATATCGTTATTATTGATATAATCCTTATTTTACATGGTGGTCATTATTTTACACACTCGTAAGTTTACACGGCAATTGTTATTTTGCACTGTGTCCTTTGTGCCTTTATTATTTGAAATATGTACTGCTGGTTTCTTTTAAATATGGCAGTTATGCATTTTTACCTTATTTACCTTATTATGCATTTTTACCTTATTTAAAGGACATTTCCATCCCTTCTACAAGAATTGAATATGTTGTGGAGCACCCCCCTAACCCCCAGTTGTGTCATACTTACACTTTTCTATAAAGTGAGGCTGAGGAATCGAACCTAGTGGCAGTGGATTGTGGAGTTGTAAGTTTACAAAAGTGGGTGCTCCATAAAATTCTTGGAAAAGGGGTGGATATACCCTGGTGGATATAACATCAGATATCTTACCTTGACATCTAATGGTCCTTTTCTGTAAATTCCGCTTATTACCGTCCGTTGGTGCTGCGGGCCAGCCACATTGACATGTACTGCTCTACGATTCTCACACAAGTGGCTTAGCCCTTAGGGTCCAACTCAACTTTCATCTCTTGCCGGCTGTTCTCACTTATCCTGAATCTTTAGGTTTTTAAACTTGACATTTGTTTCTCTATCCTTACCTCTGTGTCTAAATTGTAATGGTTTTCTATGTTTTCTTGGGTGAATGGTCTGTGGGTCCTGTGGATCAGAAAGCTGGCCCATCTTTAACAAGGTTACTTGCTGCAAATTTGAGGGTTAGCAGACAATACAGTCAAGGTTTATGGCCGGAATTGAGGGTTACCGAATGCCACATTTGAGGGTTATGGCCTACATAGAGGATTAGCGAACGGCGATAACCCTCAAATGTAGTATTCGATAACCCTCAAATTCGCCCATAACCCTCGAAGTTTACCATAACCCTCAAATGTGGCATTCAGTAACCCTCATATTTGGCGATAACCCTCGAATATAGAGTTCGCTAGCCCTCAAATTCAGCCTTAACCCTCGAATTTGGCTATAACCCTTGAATGTGGCATTCGGTAGCCCTCGAATTCGGCAATGACCCTCGAATGTGGCGATTGAGTTCGGTAACTCTCGAAAATTGAATGCAGAAGCCTGATAATTTTCCGATTCTCCCATATCTATTCATAAACCAACAGATGGTAGATTTTTAAATTACAAACTTTAAATAATTGAGTGGCTCAAGAATTTCTGTTTTTTCCAAAAGGTCTCAATACAATGTAAATTCTCATCAGTAGTATATCCCACAGCAGAATAGGGGTAGATCTCCTGTCCAAACTCTGAGCTCCCTAAACAATTTTATCTAGGTCTCTACCAATCAAAACAGAGTATTAATCAAGTAAACTGTGATTGGATGTGTGGGTTGCTCAGAATTCCATCCTTTAAAAGTATCAAAGAACTTCTTGCAAGAAAGAAAACTAGCCAAAGACTAATCATTTCACGGGCGTAACTACCAGGGGAGCAACCGCAGGGGGCCTAGGAGCCAGGGTAAACCACTGTAACTACTGTAGATGAAGCAGAGATAGGGGCTCCATCATAGTTTTGCAGGAGGGTCCAGTGATTCCTAGTTGCTTGAAGACCTGTAAGTCAATCTTTGCTATTTCCGTGGGACTTTCTCGATCCCCTGGAACACTGATTTTGTTCTATGAAGGCCACATCTACAATATAAAACAGTGCCTATCCAGAACATATTGTTGAGTTGCCCTTTGATAGTAATGTGTGCATACAAGAAAGACAAGTATAACCCACATAAGGCAAAAGTGAATGACAAACTGCAATTTAGAAATAACTCTGTTCTGAACCTTAAAGGGAAACTAAAGTTTCTAGACATCAATGTTTTAGTAGGCAGAGCACATTTACATTAGTACAGTGTGCTGTGTATCATCTCTTCCTTTGCTTACCTGTGGCTACTGTGGATTACCTCCCATAAATCAACTCTCTGTGGTGCTCCCGCTATGGAAGATTTGAGTTTCTAGAAGATACTCTTATTGTCTCCCCCATCACATCCCTTTACTGTTCATTGTTTAAATGGGACAGATTGAAGATAAACAGTAAAGGAATGTTAAGGCATGCTTGTGAAGGTTCTCATTCATCCAGGTCATGTATCTGTAATATTCATTCCTCCAGGTCATGGTATATCTGTAATATTCATCCAGGTCATGGTATATCTGTAATATTCATCCATCCAGGTCACGGTATCTCTGTAATATTCATCCATCCAGGTCATGGTATATCTGTAATATTCATCCATCCAGGTTATGGTCTATCTGTAATATTCATTCATCCAGGTCATGGTATATCTGTAATATTCATCCATCCAGGTTATGGTCTATCTGTAATATTCATTCATCCAGGTCATGGTATATCTGTAATATTCATCCATCCAGGTTATGGTCTATCTGTAATATTCATTCATCCAGGTCATGGTATATCGTAATATTCATCATCCAGGTCACGGTATATCTGTAATATGTATTCATCAGGTCATGGTATATCTGTAATATTCATTCATCCAGGTCATGGAATATCTGTAATATTCATCTATCCAGGTATGGTATATCTAATATTCATCCAGGTCATGGTATATCTGTAATATTCATCCATCAGGTCACGGTATATCTGTAATATTCATCCATCCAGGTCATGGTATATCTGTATATTCATCCATCCCGGTTATGGTCTATCTGTAATATTCATCCATCCAGGTCATGGTATATCTGTAAATTTCATTCATCCAGGTCACGGTATATCGTAATATTCATTCACCAGGTCATGGTATATCTGTAATATTCATCCATCCAGGTATGGTCTATTCTGTAATTATTCATTATCCAGGTCATGGTATATCTGTAATATTCATCCACAGGTTATGGTCTATCTGTAATATTCATTCATCAGGTCATGGTATATCGTAATTCATCCATCCAGGTTATGGTCTATCTGTAATATCATTCATCAGGTCATGGTATATCTGTAATATCATCCATCCAGGTTATGGTCATCTGTATATTCATTCATCCAGGTCATGGTATATCTGTAATATTCATCCATCCAGGTCACGATATATCTGTAATATTGATTCATCCAGGTCATGGTATATATGGTAATATTCATACCAGGTCATGGTATATCTGTAATATTCATCTATCCAGGCTATGGTATATCTGTAATATTCACATCCAGGTCATGGTATATCTGTAATATTCATCATCCAGGTCACGGTTATCTGTATTCATCATCCAGTCATGGTATATCTGTAATATTATCCATCCAGGTTATGGTCTATCTGTTTATTCATCCATCCGGTCATGGTAATCTGTTAATATTCATTCATCCAGGTCATGGTATATCTGTTAATAGTCATTCATCCAGGTCATGGTATATCTGTAATATCATCCATAAGTTATGGTCTATCGTAAATTCATCTACCAGGTCATGGATTATCTGTATATTCATCCATCCAGGTTATGGTCTATCTGTTATTCATTCATCCAGGTCATGGTTATACTGTAATATTCATCCATCCAGGTTATGGTCTATCTGTAATATCATCATCCAGGTCATGGTATATCTAATTCATCCATCCAGGTTATAGGTCTATCTGATATTTCATTCATCCAGGTATGGTATATCTGTAATATTGATTCATCCAGGTCATGGTATATCTGAAATATTCATCCAGGTCATGGTAATCTGTAATATTCATCCATCCAGGTCACGGTATCTGTAATATTCATCCATCCAGGTCATGGTATATCTGTAATATTCATCCATCCAGGTTATGGTCTATCTGTAATATTCATCCATCAGGTCATGGTATATCTGTAATATTCATTCATCCAGGTCATGGTATATCTGTAATATTCATTCATCCAGGTCATGGTATATCTGTAATATTCATTATCCAGGTCATGGCATATCTGTAATATTTATTCATAGGTCACGGTATATCGTAATATTCATCATCCAGGTCATGTAATCTGTAATATTCATTCATCCAGGTCATGGTATATCTGTAATATTCATCATCCAGGTCAATGGTATATCTGTAATATTCATTCATCCAGGTCACGGTATATCTGTAATATTCATCATCCAGGTCATGGTATATCTGTAATATCATTCATCCAGGTATGGTATATTGTAATATTCATCACCAGTCATGGTTATCTGTAATATTCATTCATCCAGGTCACGGTATATCTGTAATATTCATTCATCCAGGTCATGGTATATCTGTAATATTATTCATCCAGAGTCATGGTATATCTGTAATATTCATTCATCCAGGTCATGGTATATCTGTAATATTCATTCATCCAGGTCACGGTCTATCTGTAATATTCATTCATCCAGGTCATGGATATTCGGTAATATTCATCCATCTAGGTCACGGTATATCTGTAATATTCATCCATCTAGGTCACGGTATATCTGTAATATTCATCCATCCAGGTCATGGTATATCTGTAATATTCATCCATCTAGGTCACGGTATATCTGTAATATTCATTCATCCAGGTCATGGTATATCTGTAATATTTATCCATCTAGGTCACGGTATATCTGTAATATTCATCTATCCAGGTAATGGTTTATATCGAATATCATCCAGGTCATGGTATATCTGTATATCATCCATCCAGGTCAGGTATATCTGTAATATTCATTCATCCAGGTCATGGTATATCTGTAATATTCATCCATCCCGGTTATGGTCTATCTGTAATATTCATCCATCCAGGTCATGGTATATCTGTAATATTTCATTCATCCAGGTCACGGTATATCTGTAATATTCATTCATCCAGGTCAGGGTATATCTGTAATATTCATCCATCCAGGTATGGTCATATCTGTTAAATTTTATGTTCCATATATCCAGGTCATGGTATATCTGTAATATTCATCCCAGGTTATGGTCTATCTGTAATATTATTCATCAGGTCATGGTATATCGTAATTCATCCATCCAGGTTATGGTCTATCTGTAATATCATTCATCAGGTCATGGTATATCTGTAATATCATCCATCCAGGTTATGGTCATCTGTATATTCATTCATCCAGGTCATGGTATATCTGTAATATTCATCCATCCAGGTCACGATATATCTGTAATATTGATCATCCAGGTCATGGTATATATGTGAATATTCATCACCAGGTCATGGTATATCTGTAATATTCATCTATCCAGGCTATGGTATATCTGTAATATTCACATCCAGGTCATGGTATATCTGTAATATTCATCATCCAGGTCACGGTTAATCTGTATTCATCATCCAGTCATGGTATATCTGTAATATTATCCATCCAGGTTATGGTCTATCGTTTATTCATCCATCCAGGTCATGGTAATCTGTAATATCATTCATCCAGGTCATGGTATATCTGTAATATCATTCATCCAGGTCATGGTATATCTGTAATATCATCCATAGTTATGGTCTATCGTAAATTCATCTACCAGGTCATGGATTATCTGTATATTCATCCATCCAGGTTATGGTCTATCTGTTATTCATTCATCCAGGTCATGGTTATATGTAATATTCATCCATCCAGGTTATGGTCTATCTGTAATATCATTCATCCAGGTCATGGTATATCTGAATTCATCCATCCAGGTTATAGGTCTATCTGATATTCATTCATCCAGGTCATGGTATATCTGTAATATTGATTCATCCAGGTCATGTATATCTGAAATATTCATCCAGGTCATGGTAATCTGTAATATTCATCCATCCAGGTCACGGTATATCTGTAATATTCATCCATCCAGGTCATGGTATATCTGTAATATTCATCCATCCAGGTTATGGTCTATCTGTAATATTCATCCATCCAGGTCATGGTATATCTGTAATATTCATTCATCCAGGTCATGGTATATCTGTAATATTCATTCATCCAGGTCATGGTATATCTGTAATATTCATTATCCAGGTCATGGCATATCTGTAATATTTATTCATAGGTCACGGATATCTGTAATATTCATCATCCAGGTCATGGTAATCTGTAATATTCATTCATCCAGGTCATGGTATATCTGTAATATTCATCCATCCAGGTCATATGGTATATCTGTAATATTCATTCATCCAGGTCAGGTATATCTGTAATATTCATCATCCAGGTCATGGTATATCTGTAATATTCATTCATCCAGGTATGGTATATTGTAATATCATACCAGTCATGTTATCTGTAATATTCATTCATCCAGGTCAGGTATATCTGTAATATTCATTCATCCAGGTCATGGTATATCTGTAATATTATTCATCCAGAGTCATGGTATATCTGTAATATTCATTCATCCAGGTCATGGTATATCTGTAATATTCATTCATCCAGGTCACGGTCTATCTGTAATATTCATTCATCCAGGTCATGGATATTCGTAATATTCATTCATCCAGGTCATGGTATATCTGTAATATTCATTCATCCAGGTCATGGTATATCTGTAATATTCATCCATCCAGGTCATGGTATATCTGTAATATTCATCCACCAGGTCATGGTATATCTGTAATATTCACCATCCAGGTCATGGTATATCTGTAATATTCATCATCCAGGCATGGTAACTGTAATATTCATTCATCCAGGTCATGGTATATCTCGTAATATTCATTCATCCAGGTTATGGTATATCTGTAATATATCCATCCAGGTCATGGTTATCTGTAATATCATTCATCCAGGTCACAGTATATCTGTAATATTCATCATCCAGGTCATGGTATATCTGTAATATTCATCCATCCAGGTCACGGTATAGCTGTAATATTCATCCATCCAGGTCATGGTATATCTGTAATATTCATCCATCCAGGTCATGGTATATCTGTAATATTCATCCATCCAGGTCATGGTATATCTGTAATATTCATTCATCCAGGTCATGGTATATCTGTAATATTCATTCATCCAGGTCATGGTATATCTGTAATGTTCATCCATCCAGGTCATGGTATATCTGTAATACTCATCCATCCAGGTCATGGTATATCTGTAATATTCATCCATCCAGGTCATGGTATATCTGTAATATTCATTCATCCAGGTCATGGTATATCTGATGTATTTAATTAGATATAATTAAACGTCAAGTCCAGTTGATCTAATTGAATACAACAGATTGTTAAGGCAGTATTAAAGGGCACATTTTTCATAGATATTTCAGCATATCACTAGATTAAGAAACAGGACAAAAATGTAAAATCTGGAAAGATTTATTTGTATCCAGTATGAGGCAGAGAAAAATCTCAATATTGTTTAATTTTCCAAGTAAAATACAAGCCCACAAGTGTAAAAGGTAAAATTACATTGTTCTCCTTTTCAGATTGCAACTTGCATCAAACCCACAACTCAGGAGGGTACATAAAGACATAAGTGAGTGCTGAAAAAGAATCACTATGGGGCTGATTTATTGGGGAATGGCACAGCTGTTATTGTTACGGTGATTACACCGTTGGATTAAATACAAAGCTTCCCTTGTTTCTATAGGCTGTCCGCTCAAAGAAGAAGCGTAGGAAGCAAACAGCAAACGGATTCAGTAGAATTCAGCATATTTTTGGGTTGTCATCAATGTCTGCGTGTTCAGGTTAAAATAGAGCGTGAATATAGGTTATAAGTTTCGTAGCTCCAATGATAAATTAAGGGGAACATTGGTTGCCATTTCGGTTTGTAAAATATTAATCTGGAAGTTCATTCAGATACACACATAATATTTAAATTAGTAATGAAACAAGTAATTAGCAATGAAAATATTGCATGCATTTCTGCCGATGAATAATGCATTTCAAGAATTATCAAGCAGGGAAAATAATATACTGTATTTAGTTAACATCACAAGCACCAACACCAATATCCATTCAGCAATTTTATTTATTTGGCCGAGCGTGTAAGAATTCTTTAAAAGCAAACCTCCGATTGGTTGTTTTATATAATAAACTCCTATAAAACCATTAGACCACTGGCCAGCCCCATTCAGGCTAACAGGGTTGGGGGAAATGGAGAATTCTGCCCTTAATCTGTTTGTAGAAACAGCAGAAACTGGAAAGGGGCACAACACAATGGTATTATGAGAAGGGCAAATGAATGAGAAGGGCAGCAGAATAAGAGATCTTAAAGCAGAAAAGCTAATTAAAGGAGAGGAAGCAAAGGAAATCTGCCTGAAACATGAATGTGGAAATATCTAGTCTAGCACTGAGTTTAATAGTTTCTTTGGGTTTCTAATTGAATGTGATCCATTATTCCAGGAGAATCTCAGAGCAATGCGTGTCAATGTGAAATGACATTACACAGACCACGTGCGACCACCATTTTTTTGATCACATGAACTATTGTAGCTGCTACTGAATCGGGGGTAGGTCTATTCAGAAAAAAACAAACAAACATGGAGCTGACACTCCATGTCATTTCCAGTATTCAGGGGCACTTGCTGCCTGAGCCAAACTTTTGAATGCCGCCATACTTTCTGTAGTATAAAAGATTTTAGCCAAAAGTTTTGTAAGCCCGCCATCATGTCAAGGTAATCTCTTTAAGCAGGGCCCTAACTAACCCAACTGGTGTAACCTTGCCTAACAAACTAAAGCTAACCTAACCATATAAATAGATTTAAGAACAATTTAAGGAGGAAAAAACTATTTTTTTGACCAGTCAAGGAAAAACATTTTTTTCCCCCACCACTGCCTGTCTGCCGCCTTTCTTCTTCAGTGCAGGTGGGCTGCCTGAGACAAATGTCTCACTCTGCCTAATGGTAGAAGTGGCCCTGCCAGTATTGGGGGGTATAGGACAAACTTCCCTACCACCAAACTGATCAATCAACCAGTTATTCTGTGTATCATCTAATAGCAGGGAAGGGGAACTAAGCAGGTCAGGTCATAGTAAGATAGGGAAGGGACACTGCTGGTATCATCAGCTTTCTGCATTTGAAGCATCAATGAATTAAAAGGCAAGATATACTGTCTTCAATCTTGGGGGCTACATTTAAACATTAATTCCCTTAGTGTCCATATTAATAATGCCCATTTGCAAAATCTCTTCTCTGCAAAGCCGTGATTTCTTCTTGTAGCACTTTCTCGCGTTCATGCTCGCTGGAAGTTTATTGAATGATACAACACCTTGCAGTGCTAGGACCTAGATTTGCAATCCCTTGGAGGCTGAGTTTCAGATCATTATTCTAGATGACACCGTGCAGCTGTTGATTTCTTTCTTTCCAGAGGCGGTTTCAGTCCCCCATCCCCTTTTGCCACGGAAGTCTTTAGCAGCAAGGCATGCCTTGCTTGAGCTGAGATCTAACACCAGCTGACATGTTGGATTTGGGGATTTCTCCTCTCCCACATCCTCTAGAGTTATTTTGCCACTCTAAACTCAATTACAGTGGGATTTTATGCTCCGCAGCCAGCGCTGGTCCATTTCTGATTAGAAAAAGACATTAGAAAGTAAATAAGTCAAGATGGTGATATAGCTATGCCATCAAAAATTCATACTTTAACATATGTTCGAAAATTGGATGCAACATTTCATAAGAGCTCATATTTATATCAACACACAAAGCTTAGAACCGGATCCCTCATATTCCACAATTTATCTCTCTCTCTTTCTCTCTATGGGGCTGGAAGCTAAGGAGTTTGAAATCTCTTGATTTGCTATTAAGTTTGATTCAGGGAAATGTCATGTAACCATTACAATGAAGGTCCCTGAGGATTTTGTTTCTAATTTGAATTTATTCTAATTACAGATAAAATGTGATGAATAATACAAAGATTTTTTTTAATTAAAAGCAGTAGGATTCTATAACATTGCTAAAAGTACAGTTATAAAAGTATAGGAACAAACTTAGTTTCATTAGTAGGTCTTAGTGTTATTCACCCTTTACATAACTGTTAGTTAGGGTTTATAGGTAGGATAAAAATGTTGGACTAAATGGACATATGCCTTTATACTTTCAATACCATGTTACTAAATAACTGTTAGACAGACATTATAGATAGGGTATAAAAGTTGGACTAGATGGACATATGTCTTTATACAACCTCCAATACTATGTTACTATGTAACTGTTAGACAGGCGTTATGGGTAGGGTATAAAAGTTGGACTAGATGGACGTATGTCTTTATACAACCTCCAATACTATGTTACTATGTAACTGTTATACAGACATTATGGGTAGGGTATAAAGGTTGGACTAGATGGACGTATGTCTTTATACAACCTCCAATACTATGTTACTATGTAACTGTTAGACAGACATTATGGGTAGGGTATAAAGGTTGGACTAGATGGACGTATGTCTTTATACAACCTCCAATACTATGTTAATATGTAACTGTTATACAGACATTATGGGTAGGGTATAAAGGTTGGACTAGATGGATGTATGTCTTTGTACAACCTCCAATACTATGTTACTATGTAACTGTTATACAGACATTATGGGTAGGGTATACAGGTTGGACTAGATGGACGAATGTCTTTGTTCAACCTCCAATACTATGTTACTGTTAGAAAATAATTATGGGTAGGTAAAGGTTGGACTGGATGGACACATGTCTTAATATAACCCCCAATACTATGTTACTATGGATTGTATACTTCTAGAAGTATCACAGTATTTTCTGAAAATAAATGCAAATAGAGAGACAAGCATGCCACCAAGAAAAGTGAGTATCTCAAGAAACTTCTTGGGTAAGAAGAAACTTCTGGGTATTTTCCATGTTTCCATGGTAGCCCTTGAGCTACTGCTATACCTTCTATAAGGCTTTAAACAGCACTGCACAAGCTAAGTTTAGATCCAGAGGTCCAATTATAGACTGGCATTGTTGAGCCATCATCAGTACACCGTATGCCAGGGTCTGCATAGTTAAGGGCCTTTTGACGAAAATCACCAATTAATCAAGCAACTATGGAAAGTTCAGGCTAGAGCTCCCTAGGTGCCTAGTTTTTACTAGGATTACTACAGATTACAGGTCAATTACTTCTTAACAGGTAGGATGGTAAGTGCGAGTGTCCATAGCTATCCATGCAAGATGTTCAATGCATTAACTTATTACATTTAGTTATGCAAATTGGGAAATATGTGGTTCCAATCTCACTCACATTTCCTTTATACTTATACATACATCCTCTCTCCTATTGTATCACGGTATTGCTGTAAGTAACTCATCACTCTGTTTACTCATATTTTGTATTACCTGTGTATGTAATATGTATGACTTTGCATAGCATGTATTAACCTGTATGTAATGTATGACTATGTAATTGTAAAGCACCATGGAAGATGTTGGCGCTAGATAAATCCATAGTAATAATAATAAATAATTATTTAACCGTTATACCAAAAAGAACTAGTCACAATAATTATCAAAATTGTGATATTCTTGTTATTCTAATTTTCCAACCTTTGACATGATCAGACACCTCGGAGGAAGAACTGTTCTTAAGAGAGATGTATACCCCTTTTAATGGTATACCTTTAACTGCAGTGGTTGTGTTGTTGTGGCCATGTATCAGAGAATTGCACAGGAACATCTTGGTAGCAAACAGAAGCAGAGATTAACTGCATGTTTCATTGTAACAAAGCACAACATGGCTATAGCTAATTAATGGTGCTGAGATTGATATTCCATTTTTTTTTTGCTAATTATGGTGGGGTGTTGACTGATTGGCTTTTCATTTTGGAGCTTTCTGATTGGATTAGAAGTATGAATATGAGTATGAATTAAGACAGAAGTTTCACATTTTGTACCAGCACTTTCCATTATTATGAAATTACATTTGTCAGCTTTGTAGACACAAAATCCAAATAATATTCCTATGAATGTGAACCCTAATTGGGAGAGGTAAATACCGTGCATGTTGGGTTGGTGTCCCTATGGATATTTATATGACTCTGTATCTCCCAGTAGCCTTGGAAAACCATCGGGGGGTCACCATTCCATAAAGCTAGAGAACGTTTAGTCTACCAGCTGTGCACTAATGGGCTGTCGGGTTTTTCAGGCTCACAAAGATGTTTGTTTGATGAAAACAGGAAATGGAGAGATTTCCACCACAATTTGTGTGCAACACATCTAATGTTCCACATACATTATTAACATGCTTGCAGGACTAATGTATGATACAGGACTCTGGTCCTTATAAAACATCTCACTCCATGCTTAGTAAGAAGGCACTAGCCTAAAATATAAATGACCTTATAGAAAATGGCATGCTCATTCTAGATTACACCATTAAAGGGAAAGTTCAATGGAAAAAAATCATTATGAAAGGGCAACTGTGGTCTCCAAACAAGTTAAGGTTAAATGAAAGCCTCACAAAGCAGTCCAGATCACACGCCAGCACACCGCTGTTGGCGCTATGCCAGACAAATCCGTAGGTGCGGTCCCCCTGCCCTCCACTCCTAGGGCCAGACAATTATTAAGCACTAGAATATATGGGGCAGCACACTACAAATGGTGAATCCAACATTTTATTGTAAAAAACAACAACGTTGTTGTTTTTAGCAATAACATTTTGGATTCACCATTTGTAGTGTGCTGCCCCATATATTCTAGTGCTTAAGAATTGTCTTTCATTCTTCTGCAGTATTTCCTTTGAAATGAGCCGACAATCACATCTCTGGCTGGAGCCTGGAAGAAATTATATTGGGGTAAATGTTCAGATTTCCTGTTTCCAGTTGGTTGAGGGACATCACCTAACCTCTGCCCCGCCCCTCCACCCCAGGGGGGAAGCATGCTCAGTTAAGAGTTGGGGGATGGTTGGGGGATGGTAGTGAACATATGACAGTTTTTTGTTTTAAGGGTACACATGCACGTCAACCCTTACGGTGGATCAGTGCAACAAGCCCTCCATCTCTATTGACTTCTATGGAAGAGTCATCCCACCGTAAAGGGCATCTATACCTAAAAATAGGTTATTTTAAATTGACCATAACTGATAACTATAATTCTTCCCAACCACCACTGTATCATTTCTTGTTGATCTGCCCCATATTTCTTTATATCCAATCTAAAACTTCTTATATTTCAGCTGTCAATCAAGTTCCTTGCTCTCAAAAACTATTCTTCTGTGAGTAGATTTACTGTAGCTGGAATGGTGACAGAAATATCTGTTGTATTCAATTAGATCAACTGGACTTGAAGTTTAGTTCTTGAAGACATTTCGCTAGTCATCCGAATGGCTTTCTCAATTCAGAATGACTCTTCTGACCCAATAACGAAACACAAGAAAAGTGACATCATATACGCAGTGCAGTGCAGTGAAGAATGCTCTGATTTGTATGTGGGGGAGACCAAACAGCAACTGCATCAACGTATGGCCCAGCACAGAAGAGCCAATTCCTCGGGTCAGGACTCAGCCGTGTATCTGCATCTTAAGGATAAAGGACATACCTTTGAAGATTGTAATGTTAACATATTGGCGAAGGAATGTGACTGGTTCAAGAGAGGTGTTAAGGAGGCCATTTATGTGAAAATAAAGAAACCAAGCCTAAATAGAGGTGGGGGGGGGGGGGTTGTCAACAACTGTCTGCCTTGTACAATGATGTTTTGACACCTTACTCTGGGCGTTCCTATAACACCTCTTAGCCACTATGCAATCACGCCCTTAACAGTTGGCTGTGATATGCTAATTGGGATTTTCCAGGGTACATAATTGCCACAGATTTTTGCACAAGTCATTCTGAATTGAGAAAGCCAGTCGGATGACTAGTGAAACGTCTTTAAGAACTAAACTTCAAGTCCAGTATATCTGATTGAATACAACAGATATACCATGACCTGGATGAATGAGAACCTTCACAAGAATGGTGACAGATTTCTGACAGTTGGAATGCTGTATGCTGTGTGCAGGCTTGACAGTTGGTTTGTGGGAAAAAAGTCAGGTCGGATGGAAGTGGGAGTGGTTAAAAGAGGGAGGGGGGATACTGCTACTAAACAAAATGTGTGCTGGATTTAAGGCATGCAGCAACATACACAAATCAGAGTAAGTGCTACTTAAATGTATTCAATTATAGATTAAGATGAGGCAAAGTATTTTTTTCAGTATAGTGTCCCTTTAAGTCACCAGATCACCTGATATCCAACATTCCTATCTCTCTAAATCCAGACACAGGTGAAAAGTGAGCTGGAATCTTAATATATATTTATGAATAGGACTGGTAAACCCTCCTGCAAAGTTACATATTGTATTTTAAAGTCTTTTTAGGACATAGCACCACACAGAATATTGTTAAGTGCGAACGGAGAGGACAAAATGTTTATTTAGGTGATTGTTGCTCTGCTTTGCAGAAGTTAACATAATGAAGCGACCGTTTGTGTGACTGCATATTTAAGCTTGGTGGCATGCTGATGGCACCGTTATTTAATAATGCAACAAAGTTTCCTGAGGGGACAGAGCTTGATTTGAAAAGTGAATATGGTACACTCTATATCCTCATCCCCGAGGAAAGCTGACTAACTGGTAAGTGCCATGAGCTAGCGTGGGGACTGATTCTGTCAAATCAAGCTCAAAAGGAAGAGCACAATTGGGATTCTTCTCACGTCTTGTTGAAGTAATGCGACCAGACACTTGTGACATTAGACAGTGCATCAGCCGTAGAATGCTGTAAAAGTTCACTGTCTTACTACAAGGTGGTCTTTAGATGACAGCAAAAGAAATCAGTGCAAATTTGTTAATGTAACAACTAGGAAAGGCATACTTTAGAAAAAAAAATAGTCACCCAGCTGGGATGTGTGATGAAAAAACATGTGAGGGGGTGAAAGCGGAGACCATGTCTGCGCCCCGGTTCGAACAGTGGTACGAGTTTCTGTGTACCAGGGATCATGGGCACAGAACGTAAAGATCTCGTTAAATGACAAAATTGTAATGTGTTGTGATAGCGTCACATTGGCTTCTTGCATTTCAGCTTGGCAGCGACAAGTGAACCCAGCATTAGAGCTTTCCGAATGCAAATTGTCACTTTCAGTAGAAAACGAGGCACCTCTGTTAGTCGGCACTGCAATCCGGGCAACGCTGACAAAATGTTTTCAGGGATTTTACTTTGATCTTTATCATCTTGATCAGGCGATTTAGGGATTGTCAGATAAATCCGTGTTTTCTGTATACTGAGCAGTTATTTTTGCAAGAGGGTTTCTAATAGTGAATTAGCTGCAAAATATTATAAGTGAAGAAGTTTATTAGGGGGGGGGGGAATAAATAATGTAACTATATTTCATTGCATAAATAATCAGGGTTATTCAATAAAAGTTCTTATCGTTTAAAATGGTGCTAATTTTGCCCCAACCAATCAGAAACCATTTAACATCTGAAAGCTAACATCTGATTGGTTGGGGCAAAATTAGCACCATTTTAAACGATAAGAACTTTTATTAAATAACCCTGACTGTTTCTACCATTTTCTAATAAAGGGTAACTAAGTCAGTTTAGCAAGATTACAGAACACTACAGAGGTAACCAGCAAATTAAATTCCTCTAACCTCTGGTCCGGTCAAGCCTCAGGCAAGATGATCAGATCAGAAAATGCAGAGACTGGAACTAACTAATGTGGATTGCAAACAGCTGACGCATTGGCGACGTTCATTGTCTGAATCCTTGTTGGCCTGTCCACACTGCAGGGAGCCACAGAAATAGCAGAGTTCATTGTCAAGCCATTAAAGTATTCTGTGTTTACCCTATAAGGCTTGTTTTGTTTAATGGTGGAAACCCTTCACAAAATAACGGAACCGTAATATTGCTTATAAAGAAGATAGTTGGTCTTGGTGTGATGATTTCTGTCTTTTCACAACAGAAACAAACCATATGGCAAGCAATATGGCAATCCCTACTCATAAGTAGGACAGAAATGCAGAGTGGCAGATGAAGGATGTCCGTACACGCTGACATTGTAGGCTACGTATTTTCTAATTGACAGTGAAGAGAGACGAATTTAAAACTTGTCATCGAATTTCAAAACGTTGCGTTGAATTTTTGACGTTGCATTTTTCCAAAATTCAGCAAAGGGGCCCATACACACACCAATTCAGGTCATACAATCGCAGTATCACACAATCGGTATTGGTCCAATAAAAATGTTCCTTTGGTCCGATAGGGGGAAAAATTTCCGACAATCAAATGATACACGAACCGACAATCGTATGATATCGGGGTTGGTGCGTTTATGGACTCCATTGGTTATACCCTCTGAAAGTTCTGCCAGATCCGCTGTTTTCAACAGTACTTGGTAGATCGGCATTGCTACAGCCCATCAACAGGGGAGACACTGGAGCTGGAAGTGAGTTAAATAATGATATTAATTATTAATAGCAATGGAGAATGTCACCTATATATTAATGGCTTATACATGCAGGAGCCACACGCTGTAAAGTGTATTCTTATCAACTACAAATGTCAGTAATTACTAATGTATTTAATAAAATCATGTACTCAAATGACACCATATAGTAAGGGAATTTACCCAATGATAAGGCAGTGATCCAGCAACCCAGATCACTGCCCATTTCTTTGGTAAGTTTGCAGCATCTGTAAAAATTGTCCTGCAAAGCACCATCACTTACACTACTGAACATCTCGTAAGCACCCCAGACAGCAGCACACCAGGGGGAATGGCACAGAATATCTCCTCCAGTTGCTAATTGAAAGTGACATGAGTTGGGTCATGTCAATTACAATCAGCCTGGGTGACATCATTAGTATCATAGAATGTCATCTTAGAGTTCCGCAACCTCCTTAAAAAGAACTTGGCCTACAGCTTAGTGCTTTTATTTGGTCATTAAACTCTGTAAATGCTAACATTCTTATAAATTATAGAAGTTGTATAATATTCATATATATATATATATATATATATATATATATATATATATATTCATTTTGTAGAAAATACATTTTAACGGTTACTGACATAGTGAACACAATATCAGTTTTAAGCATAGAAACCATCATCTGGAAATTGCCCATCCCCATCCAGATAATCTGTATGATATAGAATATTACACCTTATATATGATCTATAGGAAATTGTGTAACAATGGACTGATTTAGTAGATTTAGTAGATTGGGCGAGTGTGACATTCGAGTGCTATGGCCAATTCGGGGGTTACCGAATGATACATTCGAGGGTTAACCAAAAAACGAACATTACATTCCAGGGTTACCGAATTCGAACATTACATTCGATGATTACCGAATTCGAACATTACATTCGAGGATTACCGAATTCGAACATTACATTCAATGATTACCAAATTTGAACATTACATTCGATGATTACCGAATTCGAACATTACATTCAATGATTACCGAATTCGAACATTACATTCGATGATTACCGAATTCGAACATTACTTTCGATGATTACCGAATTCGAACATTACATTTGATGATTACCGAATTCGAACATTACATTTGAGGATTATCAAAATCGAACATTCCATTCGATGATTACAGAATTCGAACATTACATTTGAGGATTACCGTAATCGAACATTACATTCGAGGATTACCAAATTCGAACATTACATTCGAGGAATACCGAATTCGAACATTACATTCGAGGATTACCGTTGAATTCGAACATTACATTCGAGAGTTACCGAAAACCGAACATTAAATTTAAGGGTTAACGAATCTGAACGATAGATTCAAGGGTTAATAAACAATACAGGGGGTTATCGATAAAATGGAAAACTTTTTAGGTATATGGCAGAAACGAGGGTTATCGTCAAAACGCAGCATTCGGGGTTTTTTGGCAAAATCGAGGGTTAGCGAACAGTACGTAAATACGCTTATTATCGAAAAATTTTCCGCGGAAAACTGAATTCGTTTAGAGTTTGGAAAGTTCTAATAGTTCGAGTTCACCTGATCTACTGAAGTCCATCTCTATATAGGAATAGTAACGTTAAGACAATGGCTAGACTAGGGAACCTCACTGCTCTGTTTAAAGGGTATCTCATAATATTGACTTTTAGGAATCCAGTTCTATTGAAGAACGGGAGGTAAAGTAGCTGTGCCTTACCTTCCGTTCTTCAATAGAACAAACAGAAGCCAGGAGAGAAGGTAAGAAACTTACCCGCTCGCTCCCCCGGCGCCTAGTCTGACAGGTCCCGACGGACCTTGTCTTCTATGCGCATAGATCGCATAGAACAGAGAATTCAATGGCGATAACAGTATTGTTCTAGTTTTGTAACCTTTCTTTTTATTTTTCCGTGGTAAAATATGTTGGTTTTTAAAAAAAAAAATTTCAAAAGCTTAGAAACACTTTTAATTGGTCCTTCATTTTTAAAATTTTTTAATGTTTTTGTCTATCTCACACAATCAGGTCTCAACCAGAGTTGCTAAAGCTGCAATTACTCAATCAATGCAATTCCCCAATCAACATTTATTGAGAAAAGGCAGCCATGGGAGTGGGAACAGGACTAGAGTTCATGATGAGTATAAACAGACACATCCTCTAGGGTAGGAAATCCATGAATAATTCATTTCAGTTTTTTGCTTAGTTTGGGAAAACCATTTTATATTTAACAGAAAAAAAAAACGTTATTTGGATTCATTCAGGGTTTACCCTCTATCTTATATATGGACTCACCACGGACACAGTGCAGTACCACATTTCAGCCACCGGATCGCAGCGGAGGTACGCGATGAAGAGGTGGGGTGTTATTGGAAGATGTGTCCGGGGGGGTGGAGATGCGCGACAGAGGGGGGTGGGATTCTTAAAAGAATCATAGGTTTACTGGTTATTTAGAACACAGCATTAGTAGTTACCTGATCGACAATCTGATATGTTCATTTGGCTTGAAAAAGCCCCAGCACACACAAACACACAGACTAATAAATCTTTGTGTAGCCTTTCAAGACAAATTCAAAGTTTATACTTAACCTTTCCCTTTCTGCTTTATATTGTTCTTTTATGTCTCAACACCTGGACCACGTTTTGGTGGGGCCTTCCTGTGCTTTTTAACTCTACTAACCAATCAGATATGATCTAACTGCAACAGAACATTTGACTGGTTACTGCAGTATAACAGCACAGGCAAACGTTTCTACCTCCTATAATGTTCAGGTCTCTATTAGGAATATTCTTTAGCAAGCCTATTTTTTATTGTGACCCAAGCAAACATATAATTGACTACTCGTCACACTTTGCTAATTTAATTACGTAACACCTATGCAATTACAGCAAAGAGCATTGGACTGCACTAATAGATAGATATAATAGATAGATATAAAATGTTAGTTGGGCCCCTAAAGTTTTCCTGGTGGGCCCCTGGTCTCAGATTTCCTGGGGCGGCCCCCATACCCCAGTCCGACACTACTGTACTCTACTGAATGTGTTACCCTTTGTACACAAACTTGCAGGCTGTAAATTCAACTTCCACAGTATCATAGACACATCTGCATTACTTTGATAACAAATTAACAAACACCTAAAAAAATGGACACTTTTTTTCCTGAAATCGGAAATAAAATCGTTGAGTAATTCCAGCTTTAATCTAATTTGACCTTTATTTAGACCGCAATAAACACTGCAGTCTGTACCAATGATAAGTAGCGTATTTTGTGTTTGGGCTTTGTCCCTTTAAGAGAAATGACTTTCAAAACCAGTTCCAACTCCTAAAAGGAGAATCAATCAGGTAGCGAGTGGTCTCTGACGACGGTGATTCCTGCTGGCATCACAAAGCCTCGCCAATTCACAGGGGACTTTGGAAGCACTGAGATGGCAGAGATTGTTGTGGCAGAAGCAACTGGAATATGTCTTGAGATTGAAACACAGACAAATTAACATCACCCCTGTGGACGCTAATGACTTGCACTTTAAAATGCCAGAGGCTCATACTGCTGGCTGAAACAAAGAAAAAACACATTCTTACTCTCCAAAGACCTTAGATATTTTCTAAGTCTCAGGGCAACTCCAGCCATAATGTATCTCTGCAGAAGAGCTGGGCAGCTCATGAATGCCTCTGAGGGAATCATTGCCCTGAGTTGCTGTAGGCTATGTAGTCAGGATACCTAAATAAAACAGCAGCTGAAAACCTTGGATAGGGTAACACAGCCAGGAATCGTTTTCCTATTCGTTCCATCAAATCTAAACAGATCACTGTGAAGCAGAGAATACGCTGCCTTATTATCTCCTTGTTGTAGTAGAACTTTAACTCTCATCCTCTTCTTTCAGTGAAACTGGTGTTATGGACTTCTGACTGCCAGACTTAGCCATGGCAAATACCGTTATTTTTTATTTATAAATCCAGAACTTACAGGGGGTGTTAAGCAGTTAAAACATAGTAACATAGTAATTAAGGTTGAATAAAGACATACGTCCATCAAGTTCAACCTATTCACCCTCTTTATATATATATATATATTTTTTTAACCCTACCTTGATCCAGTTGATCCAGAGGAAGGCAAAAAAACCCAGCTAAAAAGGGGGAAAAAATTCCTTCCTGACTCCAAACGGCAATCGGAATGTATCCCTGGTTCAACCAGATCTATATGCATTAATACCAGTAATTCTCAATATTATATAGTATCCCCGTACCAACCAGAACTACAGTATATGTATTAATACCAGTAATTCTCAATATTATATAGTATCCCTGTACCAACCAGAACTATAGTATGTGTATTAATACCAGTAATTCTCTATATTATATAGTATCCCTGTACCAACCAGAACTACAGTATATGTATTAATACCAGTAATTCTCAATATTATATAGTATCCCTGTACCAACCAGAACTACAGTATATGCATTAATACCAGTAATTCTCAATATTATATAGTATCCCCGTACCAACCAGAACTACTGTATATGTATTAATACCAGTAATTCTCAATATTGTATAGTATCCCTGTACCAACCAGAACTACAGTATGTGTATTAATACCAGTAATTCTCTATATTATATAGTATCCCTGTAGCAATCAGAACTACCGTGTATCTATTAATACCAGTAATTCTCAATATTATATAGTATCCCTGTACCAACCAGAACTACAGTATATGTATTAATACCTGTAATTCTCAATGTTATATAGTATCCCTGTACCAACCAGAACTACAGTATGTGTATTAATACCAGTAATTCTCAATATTATATAGTATCCCTGTAGCAATCAGAACTACAGTGTATGTATTAATACCAGTAATTCTCAATATTATATAGTATCCCTGTACCAACCAGAACTACAGTATATGTATTAATACCAGTAATTCTTAATATTATATAGTATCCCTGTACCAACCAGATCTATAGTATGTGTATTAATACCAGTGATTCTCAATATTTTTTAGTTTTAGAAACTTATCCAGGCCTTTTTTAAAGCTATTCAATGAACTTGCCATTACCACATCTGCTGGAAGACAGTTCCACAGTTTCACCGTTCTCACTGTAAAGAAACCCTTCCTAACCTGAAGATGAAACTTCTTCTCTTCCAACCTTAAAGGATGTCCACGAGTCCTCTGATATGACCTATTAGTAAACAATGCACCAGAGAGTTCATTGTATGGCCCATTAATATATTTGTATAAGGTTATCATGTCCCCACGCAAACGCTGCTTCTCCAATGTAAACAGCTCTAACTTGTCTAATCTGCCTACATATTCGAGCCCCTCCATTCCCCTTATTAATTTAGTTGCCCTTCTCTGAACTGCCTCAATTTCCAAGATGTCCCTTTTGTATATGGAATTCCAAAACTGCACCGCATATTCCAAATGAGGAATATGCGGTGCACTCATGAACATGTGGAAATAAGGCTTAAGACCTTAACTGAAGATGCACTTTTCAAAGCTTTCTAAATAAACTTGAGCACTTTTCATTGCGATGTGTTGTGACAGGCATTGAAAAGTGAAATGGCTGTATCCTGTGGTAGGATCACTGAATTAGCTGGCTGGATAAATTTTTAAAACTAAAAAATATTGTAAATTACTGGTATTAATACATATAGTTCTGGTTAATACATGTATCCTTTCCAAGAATTCCCCCTCTATCAGGTGAGTATTTTTGTCTTCCTCTGGATCAACTGCTAGGTAGGGTATAAAGGTTGGACTAGATGGACGTATGTCTTTATACAACCTCCAATTCTATGTTACTATGTAACTGTTATACAGATATTATGGGTAGGGTATAAAGGTTGGGCTAGATGGGCGTATGTCATCGACGTATGTCTTCATACAACCTCCAATACTATGTTACTATGTAACTGTTATACAGACATTATGGGTAGGGTATAAAGGTTGGACTAGATGGACGTATGTCTTTGTACAACCTCCAATACTATGTTACTATGTATGTATGTATGAGTTTCTGCTAACGGTTACCGGTAATTTTCCAAAAACAGCAGCGATAATTGTGGCAAAAACCTAATGGGGGAAAGCTTTGCATTACATTGCCACATATATGTGCTGAATAGGCCAAGATAGCAGGATGGTTTTGTATTCTGCTTCTAAAAGCCCAAAAGGTTTTGCTTGGAATTACCTAGAAATCTACTCCAAGATTTCTTACATATTCAGAAAGGGATCCAATCCAAACACTCCCATTAATACTTACAGACACAAATTATGAGAAGCCATGTATAAGGGGCAGAAATAGTAGGTATGCCTTGATATGCTCTGTTTATAATTCTGTTATCTGTAAATACGGATGAAATGTTTGGGTTAGCTACACTGGCAATTCCATGAAAGGAGAAAACATTTTTCAAACAACATGATTGTTTTATAAAGTCTAATATCTCAGAAAGCTGGGAAATTCCAATACCAATGGCAAAAATATTTGTAAAATATACAGTTCAAGTTGCCCTTTATAAATGAAGCGCGGGCAGTAACAACGATTCCCAATTTTGTTGGAGTTTTAACTTTTAGAAATTAGATTATTTAGCCTTGAAAGTAAGAGCGGTGATCCTTCAGGAAGAAGCTCTAAATCTCTCTTCTGTCTCTGCAACCTTTAATTTTGTGCTCGCCTCTCTGTATTTCCTTACAGGTAAATTGAACTTTTCTCGCTTCTCAGCTTCTTTGTTTTAAACCCAACCTACAAAATTACATTTATTACATATGATCAGCACTTCGGTGTTGGAGTAATCATAGGGATTGTGAGTTGTTTTCTAGACAGAATAGAAACATTTTCTTTTTCCATATCCTCTTGTGTTTTTTTTCCAAATAAAAGAATTTGAATGTTATACTACATTATACTATTGGGCTGATGTAATAAGAGGTGAGATATTCATTTGCAGCAAACCAATCAGATATTTTGTCACTGCAGTAACCCAGTAAAAAGCAAACATTTGATTGGTTGTTATAAATTAATAGCACGGGTAAAATGTTCTACCTTTTATTAAATTGGCCCTTTTATTCTCAACCTTTCAAAGACGGATGACAATGTATGTGTATCATATATTTGTGTGTATCATTTAAAGGGCAGGTCCCAGTGGCGTAACTACTGCCCCCATGACCTCCATAATCATGCAGGGGGCCCCCCGGATTGTTTAAGAGCCCGCCACAATCACAATCCCACCAGATGGGAGGCCGGGCTCCTGATCCCCTCCTCCATCTCTGCAGCCAGTTTTAAACTGCTGATCGCGCATATAAAGAAAACATAGGAGCAATCAGCTGTTTAAAGGACCGGACCTGAACTTCTGGGATAGACCTGCTATGCTCCTAAATGCCTCATGGAAGGGGAAGTGTGTGTTAACACCAACATTTGTTCACCACCCTTTAGCAATTTAGTGAGCTGGTTATGAGCTTGAGCAAGCTCAGAGGAGGCAGCTAGGGGATTAGCATTAAGTCGTCAACACTCAAATCCATAACTGACAGTTACTAACTGGAAGAACCAGGATGCAGAAACAGGGGCAACAGGACATTGGGCAGGATTTCAGATATTTTAGCCTTCTAACTATTTCAGTTTGGGGGAGGTAGGTAGGATAGTTTAGTCCCACATCTCTGTGAATAAAAGACCCAGGCAATGTAGCGTTAAACTAACCTGCCGGCACTTAACTCTTGGAGTTCCAGATCTTTTGAATCCATTCAAGCAAAATGTCAATTGGGATTTTTAAAACTTCTTTTTTTATACAAAAGTTCCCCTTTAAATTAAAATTGAAAAAAAGGTCAATACTCATGTAAAACCATTTATTAGTACCAGAAAAGTTATAGGGGAAATTTGCCCAAATGTTATTTTGGGGGTAAATATGGAAGCAACCCAACACTTTTGCACTTATTTATCCTAAAAGTACAACAAACCTTAGAACAACACTGAATCAGAAGGCAGAGCACATTGATTAAAACAAGCATAAAAAGTCATGAGAGGGGTGCTGGGAAATATAACATTCTAACATGGGGTTTGTGTTCGATTTCCCAACATTCCATTATCACACAGTGTGGTCACTGACCACTGCATTCTTTGCACATGCCCAAACCTAAACTACTGCAAGAACATGTTACAGCAGGCCACGCCTACTAGTAATCTCTAGCCAATCCTGTTACAGTCCAAATTAGGCAGGGAAGTTTATTGTTGTTATTGGGGGGAGGGTCCTTTTAGATTATAGCGTATAAACATTTTGGTTTAGTTCTCCTTTGATAATTTCCTTTATTTCTCCTTAAAGGCTTGACAAATTCAATACACTTGGAACTAGTATAGAATTTACCAACCATTGATTAATATGAATGATTTCCAATAGGCAGCCATATCCGTATTCTAGTTGGAACAACTGCAGATAAATAATAGCCGGCTATTAAAAGCCCATAAAATTAGAAACCGAAAACTTTTTCAAAGCAAAGTTGTTTTGAGAACAATAAGAGACTTTTTTCCCCCTGAAAGCTTTGTAAAATGTCAGCTTTAGACAGATAATTGCATAGTGCAGACTACCTTCCCTTCACAAGGATTATTTAAATAATGCATTTAAAATAATAATAATCAAGTATAAGACAACATGTAATGTTACGTGTCACTGTGCAGTAGGTAAAAAGCTTATCATGACCAAATACGCTTGTCTTTGTTGCACTCGAGTAATAATTGCTATGTTGGTTAACAGGGAAGTTAACTATTCTCTACTCACCGTTACATGATGTATGTGTGAAGTGTCGGGTTTAGTAGATTAAAGTAACAATATATTTAGCATTTTTGTCTAATAAAATATATTTTTTTAAAAGGTTACTAAAAAAAATTCTATGAGAGAGTCAGGAGCAAGTATTTCCTACCTCCCATTCTGCTTTATTTTAAAGCAAGCAATTGGCTTTAGAATGTAGCTTTCAATCTCCCAGGCTGACTATTGTTAACAATATTATAAAGTCTCGGGGAAGCCATTAGTATTTTTTGAAACTAAGCACTGCAAGCAATGGAAGACAGCTAAAGGGGATTCATTTTTAAAGAAAGCAGAACAGGAGGTAGGAATACATGTTCTTACCTCTTAGGGATAGATCCCAATAGCAAATATAAGATATGTATAGTGTGGATTACCCTCCTGATGTATAGTGAATAAAGTACAATACTAGTGCACCAAAATAGGACAAAGGTGGTCTCACCGCAGGTGAGAGGAGATTCAGGTACAAACTTGCCCTGGATCTCTCACTTAAACACAGGTGCACTCCAAACACCCCAATCAATAGGTAGCCATTTAAAAACATGTAACAACTAACAACATGTAACAACAGTAAAGATCCAGGTATGCTCACCAAACTACATCGGTGGTCCGGGTGATGCTGCCCCCCGCCCCAGACCCTTCGCTAGGTCTACAAAACACAAAATATATCCAAAAACGAATGGCGCTCCCAGAAAGGTAAGTACGACCGGAGGTAGGTTAAAAAATTTCAGGATACCATAACTAATCTGCCTTATGCTTTTCGTGCTGTACGCCACTTACTCATGGCCTGTAAGTAAGTTTCCAGTCGAACTTACCTTTCTGGGAGTGCCACTCGTTTTTGAATATATTTCATAGATCCCAATAGCATGATTCCGATTTGCAATGCAATGCTATAGGAGTGTTCCCACTATGTGCGCTGCGATCCGTTATTGGAATGCATGGGTGCACGACTTGAATGCACCACCCTACATGATAGTGGGACCTAGAACTTATAGAATAATAGATTATGTGGGGGGTTAAGTGCATGGTTACCCTGTAAATAGTTCAATAATGCCTTAAACCAAAAACTGTAAAGCATGAGAAGGAAGTAAAAAATATAATAGTATAAAACTAACCAAAATTCACACAGTTAAAAGTAAAATGAAGGGTTTTTTTCCATCTGGGTAGGGAATACAAGGTGATTATTAAGGAAAGAAAATATAATGATGGTGTTTTGGACCCATCAATCCTTAGCACAATGGAAGGGAGGGTGTTTGTGTTTTATTGGGGGATGGATATACAGCATCCTAAACGCTCTCTCTGCTAACACAGCCACTCTATTCATTTAATGTAATATTTACAATAATGCAGGAGTTACCGGTACAAATGCTGTATGTACATTGTATATAAAGGATACATGTACTGATATCCATTGCTGTATATCCTGGAATGCTGTGATACATTCTAACTACACATTTTGGAAAGAGAGGGCAATTCATTTACAAGAGGAATGGGAGGCTATCTATGTCAAATTGGAGAAACCATTGTTAAATAGGGGTGAGGAACTTTAATGCCCTCCCCATATCAATTACAAGGCTGTCCCTCCCCCCTTTAGAATTTATTAGAAATGCAAACATATATTTTTGAGTATCCTCAAAAAAACTTTACATTATATGAAACTACAATTTGAGAGAAGTAAAATGGTGGTACTCACATATTTACCTGTGCTTGCTTTGTAATTAAATTATTAATGTTTAGTGAGTGCTCCTTATTGCCCCCACCCTCCCTTAATCACTTCCCTCTTGTAGTGTCTGCGACACTTATAAGTTCTGCACAGCCTCACCATAGACACTGCTCTGCTTACACATCTCCTCCTCCCTCCCCCCGACTTCTTTTCTCTACTGATTCTCTTAATTGTTGCAGAAAGTGTGCAGGCAGGCAGCCAAAGATCCAATAAGAGATGAGGTGGGGGGCACACATACAATATTTATAGAATAAAATTCGGGTGTAACAAACACTGTTTTATTATTTGGATAACTGTACCTCCAAATTAAGGAATGGTGGTTACAGAACCGATTGGTGGTGGACAAGGTCTACTGTCCACCAATCCAGGACAGTCTACTGTGGATCACCTCAAAGCTTTGCCAATTTGGTAACCACATGCTGGGCTGGATTGTTGGATGGTCACAAATTCATGGCAGATTCACAATTTTTTACTTTGCATAGGAATCCATTAAGGAGGGTTACCCCACACTACAACTGTTATCTTTTCAAGCCGATAATGTCCAATGGTAATTTTCAAGCCCGGTTCGAACTGATTCTGTTTCTAATATTGATGGATAACTTAAAGGGCATGTCCACCCCCAAAACTATAATCCCCCCAACTACTGGCCCCATCATGTAGTGTAGTGTAATCCTTACCTCACATCCCAGCTCCATAGGGTTCTCCTGTAGTCCCCCCCCAAAGTCCCAAAAACTGCCCACCAGGAGGCTAGCAGGTCCATATAGGACACTGCCTGCTAGCTGGCCTCAGGTAGATTTTTGCCATGCGTACTGCAGCCCTTCTCCCCCCTCCCTCCCCCTCCCTCTCCCTCCCGTTCTTCTTCTATCCCCTCCCCCTAGCATAAAACCCCTTTTACACTATTCCCCCATGTTTCCCAGCCCCACCGCATATTTTTTATTTTTAGAAAGCTCCCCAAACTCTTACTTACCTCTCCTCTTTCCTCCGGCGAAGTGAGCTTCCGGCAGCCGCGTCTGTGATTGGCTGCCGCTCAGCCAATCACAGACGCGGCTGCCGGTCCCGCCCCTCTGCTTGCATTTCCTTGCAAGCAGAGGGCCGGGAGCGCGGCGGAGGAAAGAGGGGAGGTAGTAGAGTTTGGGGGGCTTTCTAAAAAAAAATATAGCGTTGGGGCTGGGAGCCCAGGGGGGACCTTATATAAAAGTTCCATTTTAGGGTGGACATACCCTTTAATTCACCAAAGATTGGTCTATACACACAGCAATCAGCATTGGAATTGTCTATTATCAGACATATGCATGACAGCTCTAGAAGAAGAAGAAAGGGAGGGGATAAAGAATTTATTGAGCATGTGCAACAATGAATTTTTTTTTACAAACATTGCCCCTGTCCCCCCAGCCCCAACCGCTAAGTTTGTAATATCAGAAAATGCCCAAACTTTACTTACCTTCCCTCTGCATCCGCCGCGCTGCTGGCCCTCTGCTTGCAGAAAATGCAAGCAGAGGGGCGGGACCGGCATCGCGTCTGTGATTGGATGCGCGCAGCCAATCATGGACGCGGCTGCCGGGAGTTCAGTGCGGCGGAGGCAAGAGGGAAGGTAAGTAATGTTCTGGGCATTTTCTGATATTACAAACATAGCGGTTGGGGCTGGGGGACAGGGGCAATGTTGCTAAAAAGGCTTTACACTGGGGGGAGGAATCCAAATCGGGAGGGAGAGGGAGGGGGAGGAGGGCTGCAGTACGCATGTCAACTTCTCCGGAGGCCAGGTAGGAGGCAGAGTCCTATATGGACTCTGCTGTCCTCCTGGTGGGCAGTTTTTGGACTTTGGGGGGGGGACTACAGAGAACCATAGGGAGCTGGGATGTGAGGTAAGGATAACTACACTACATGATGGGGCCAGTAGTTGGGGGGATTATAGTTTTGGGGGTGGACATGCCCTTTAAAATGAAATAAAAGCGAACTTCCACTTTAAGCCTTTGCGTGGGTATCTAGTCTGACTGTAAAAGGAGGCCATGCATTACACCATTTATCAAAGACAGTTATCCATTAAACAAGAGAGGTTTTCTTTGGCCAACGTTAATACAAGGCTCGATGTGAGCACAACACACAAAGGAAAGAAAGGTTAACGAGAAAGTTGCGTGGGCGATTTTATGAGGAGTTCAATTTTATACACGCTGACTTATTCTGAGTTACAAAATAGGCAAATATGACAAGCATGCTGTTCCAGTTTAAATGCTGCGTTCTAGTGTTCCATCCAGGTGAAAGGATCTCGCATGATGCCCATCACGTAAACCATTTACTTTGGATTCTTTTTTTAACCACTTCAGGTGGATTAAGCAATTAAAGGTCTCCCGGTGCTACGCTTTGTTCCACTGCCATTAACCTTTTGTCTGAGCCTTCATGTATATGACAACTGATTCTTATTGCTTATTTGTAAAGCAACTTTATGCTATGCTATTTTATTCCCCCCTTCTTTTATATTGAGTCATCAGTCATAGTGCTGGTAGTTAGGAACATAATCCCATTATTGTTACAAAAAGGAAGCTGAGAAACTGATTGGATTATACTATAATTGTGCAAAATAAGATTCAACCAAATATAAAGCTTTGTACAAACGTGCGATCACAGGGCCGCCCCGTGATGTACAACTGAAGGAGGAACAGCAGTTTCGGTTAAGTATCGGTAAGTCTATGGACATTAGGTTGACCGAACTGCGAATAGCCTGACCAAGCTCCCATAGAATTACAGATTATTATATACCGATAAGGGCAACAAGGTCTCCAACATAGAATTAGGCTAAAAATATTTAAACTTGATAGTGTGCATTCCACTAGAAAAAAGTGACAGCAGTACTGCCATGGATCTATGGTTCTGAAACTGTCCCTTTAAGGCTGAGGCCACACTGCAACGCACTGAAGAGCTTACACAATCATGCGCGTTATTGCGTGTACGATTTATGTACGTTGTCTCATGCTTGCGCTGCAATTTTGTTATTTTCCATTATGGAAACGCATGTGATTGCGGGAAAAAAAGGTGATCACATGCGTTACCAAAACGGACACACATGCTCATGCTCACGCATTTACCAAAGGGACATCTTGGAAATTGAGGCAGTTCAGAGAAGGGTAACTAAATTAATAAGGGGAATGGAGGGGCTTGACTATGCAGGCACATTAGACAAGTTAGGGCTGTTTACATTAGAGAAGTGACGTTTGCGTGGGTATATGATAACCTTATACAAATATATTAATGGGCCATACAATGAACTCTCTGGTGCATTGTTCACTAATAGGTCATATCAGAGGACACATGGACATCCTTTAAAGGGTATCTCCACTCATAATAACACACTTTTGTATTCAGTTCTATTGAAGAATGGGAAGTAAAGGAGCTGTGTCTTACCTCTCGTTCTTCAGTAAAACAATCAGGAGCCAGGAGAGAAGGTAAAAAACATACCCGATCGCTCAATCCCCCAGTATGTAGTCTGACAGGTCCCGATGTCTTCTATGCGCATGCGCGATCAATGCACCATCTGTGTTGCTACTCTCCAGTGCCTTTCCTATTCTTTCTGGACAGTGGCATAACTAGGAATCACTGGGTCCCCCCGCAAAACTATAATAGAGCCTCCAACCACAGGGAGGGTTTCGCTCATTGTCTACCCAGTTCGTAACAATGAGTTCCAAAGCCCAAATTGGGTATTTGTCAGCTGCTTGTTCATCAGGGATCATGTGTGCGCATCGATTATGTGTACCAATCCTTTGGACTGGTGAGCCACCACAGCATACAAAATAAAAACAGGTACATTTAGAAACTTTATCTTCTGCTAGGTACAGAATGCAAGCAACTTATTTAAAAAAAAGGCAGTACAGTAAATTGCAGGATAACAACAAGCAGATTTCAAAGTGTTATCAGGGACTTCGCTATTGGTGTGGAGACATAAGTATTAGGGATGGCCGGTTCGCGGATCCGAACCCGGATCTGCCACGGATTTATCCGTTCGCGAATGGCGGATTTTTCCGGATTTTCCGCCTTCCGAACCGCGGATTTCTCATATTTTCGAAATTACGAGATTTTTCGTATTTTCAGAAAATATGTTTTCGGAAATTTTCGAAAATACGAGTTTGTCTCTTATTTTCGTAAATACGTATTTTCGAAATTTTTCGAAATTACGAGGATTACTCATATTTTCAAAAAATATGTTTTCGGAAATTTTCAAAATTACGAGATTTCTCGTTTTTTCGAAAATTCTCGAAAATACGCAAACGCGTATTTTAGAAAATTTTCGAAAATACGAGAAATCACGTAATTTCGAGAATATTTCCCATTTTAACTGGTCCGCTCGCGGTTTTTCGATTTTTTTCGAAAATTCGCGGATCCTCGAGCGGACCGGATTTTGCGAATTTCGGACATCTCTAATAAGTATAGAACATTTGTGCATAGAGACAGTGTGGGGTGTGTGGAAAATAGGTGCACATGATAATAACAAGGATTTTTGAAGACTACATAAGCTGTGAGTTCTAATGGTAACAACATGGAAGAATCCATAGACTCTACTTCTTCAATGTATGTAAATGCAACTTATTAGGCCTAAAAGTGGTTGGTGAAATGCAGGGCTGACTTAACAGTTACTGGGGAACTGGAGGGCTGACAAATACAATATATGCCCCATGGAGGGTGGTAATATATGTGACAGATGGTGATTGGTAATGTTTAAAAACTGCTGATCATGGGGGCCTCGGTTTAAAATCTGTAGGAACCTAAGCCCCTGCTGTTTTGCCCTTGAAACCAATGGCTAAATACTATTCCCCTAGCTGCCTCTTCTGAAGGAGGCATAGGGACAGGGAAGAGCACTAGATTAGAGCAAAATGTGGGCATTTTATATTTACCAGTCTGTGTGGGCATCATATATTTACCAGTCTGTGTGGGCATCTTATATTTACTAGTCTTTAAGGGCATCTTTAATTTTCCAGTCTGTGTTGACATTTAAATTTACCAATCTCGGTTTGGGGCTCTTATATTTATCAATCTCTGTTCAGGGGAACACACAGATCAGTATCCACATTATAGATTGTGCTTTAGCTAAGTAAAACATTTTCTCCTAAATAAGTATATTCTTGAAGGATAACTAAACTAAAAAAACTTTAATTTGTTCTCATTCCACACTATTGTCTCATGATTTGGTAAAAAATAATCAGGGAGATTCAATAAAAGTTCTTATCGTTTAAAATGGTGCTAATTTTGCCCCAACCAATCAGATGTTAGCTTTCAAATGTTAAATAAGATCTGATTGGTTGGGGAAAAATTAGCACCATTTTTAACTTTTATTGAATAACCCTGAATATTTCTCCAATTGTCAATATTCTATGATCACATCCTAAATTAACCATGTATACAATACCGATCTTTATTTTTATTTTATGGCCATGCCTTCAACAAAGCAGTCTTTCAATACCTCAATGCCATAGCATGAATACTGAATTGCTATTGGTCCCTTCCAAAATCTATACTTCATGTTAAGAAGAGAGGCACACTTCCATGCCTAAATCAAATGTCATTCCACTATGGGCAATAAAATCAAAATGCTACACACTTCCACGTGCAACACAAAGTCGGAAGTATACATACTCAAGTGCCCATGTGGGAAGACATATGTGGGACAAACAATCTGGATAGTCAAGTTACGTATCCAAGAGCATAGTCACAATATAAGAAACTATGCCCCGAATACACAGAATGATGCGGTGGTAGCTAGACATTTCGATGAGTTTAAACACAAAGGGGGAGATTTAATACTAAGCGCTATGTTACTTACCTTTGCCCGATCCCGATACAATACCTGACGTAAACGAGGTTACATCAGGTATTGTATCACAGGATCGGGCTAAGGTAAGAAAGCTCCACAACCCCACCTGTTAAGTTTCACGCTATGAAGTAGCGGAAAACTTAACGCTAGGGCTTTCGGATCGCTAGCACAGTGGTATTTCTATAAACATTCGGAAATGGCGCTATGCTCTAAAATCCATCTAAAACCCACGTTAATATGAAATTTCTTCGGGTCAATGTGGGTTTTAGAAGGATTTGGGGCATATTGAATCTCCCCCATTATTTGTTGCCACCAGTGGAGAATAATAACCATGACATTTCATACAAGGTAAAATTCAATAACGAAGAGCCGCGTTACTTACCGTAGCCTGATCCCGCGATACAATACCTGATGTAAACGAAATTACGTCAGGTATTGCATCATGCTAAGGTAGGAACGTGACTTTCACGCCACCCACACAGTCCCTTTAAATATCGTGCTACCAAGTAGCGCAAAACTTAACGGTATGTTTTTTGGATCGATAGCACAGTGCTATTTTCTAAAACATTCGGAAATGGCGCTGTGCTCTAAAATCCATCTAAAACCCATGTTAACCCAATTTTCTTCGGGTTAACATGGGTTTTAGATGGATTTGGCCCATAATGAATCTCCCGCTATGTCTCCCAACTGAAATGGTGTGTTCTGTCTCAGGTTAAAACACCCACCAGAGGTGTGGATACTATAAAGATGTTGTTACAGGATGAATTCTGTTGGATTAAACAATTAAATAGCCTAATAGCTTGAAATACCATATGGTATCGACATTTTACAAAGTGGTCCGATTCCGGATGGATCTTCCGGATTTCGGAACAAATTTTTGAAGATTTTCGAATGTACGGACCTATTTTCGAAAAATATGATCGAAGGCCACTTTTGAGTTTCCGATCGTATTTTCGAAAAGTTAATGTTCGAGGATATTTTCGATTAATTTTTGCAAATACGATCGGAAACTAGAAAGAGGTCTCCGATCGTATTTTTTCGAATTTTTTTTTAGAAAATTCTAAGAAATTTTCGAAAATTAGCAAAATTAGCTCCATACATTCGATATTCTTCGAAAATTCGTTCCATTTTCGAATCTTCTGGATTTTCCTGAGATCCGGGAATCCGAAAACGGAACGAAACTATGTAGATTTGGCCATCTCTAGTCACAAAATACCAATAAATATAAATGTGCTCCCATGATCTACAACATGGATCATGTTTCTCCAGCTTTATGGCTAGGCCACACTAGCGCGTTTCTTGACTGTTTACGCACGTGTGTCACGCTCGCGATTGTGCCCATGATTTTCACTAAAATAGAAATTGCGGGAATTGCAAAAATTCCCGTGATTTCCGATGCGCACACGATTGCGCGTCCGCTTGCATTTTGGTAACGCATGCGTTCACCATTTTTGGTGCGTTAACGCATGCGTTTCCATAACACAAAATGACAAAAACGCATGCGCAAAACACACACGCAAACGCAAAACGCACAAGAATTGCGTACCCAATGGCGTGTGATAACGCTCTTGATTTTGTGCGCGATAGCTGTGCGTTGCAGTGTGTCCTCACCCTTACTGTTCAGTAATAGGCTTGTAATCCCCTAAGCCAGAGATGCTTTAAATCTGCAACCCACATTCTGTAGACAGGTAATGCTGAGAGTTGTAGTTTTCAAAAATCCAGCTTACCTGACCTTATAACAAAATAAAAATCAGAACTTTTGAGGAAGATGAGATCATGATTAGATCATTGACAAATTAAGTCATGACGTGACCTTGAATTAAGGCTGGGTACACATGAACGGATTTTTTGTCCCGACCAAGCGTTTGCTACTAGACATATCACTGTCCGTCATGGCAATAGTGGCCGAGCATTCGCTACTAGACAAATAACCGTCGGTTGTGGCGTTCGCACGACTAACTGGCCAGATTGCCCGAGCTCGACTGCCCCCACACCATGCAACATTTCCATCCGACCAATACATAGCACTTTTGGTCAGTTGGCTGTAAATATTGAATAGTGTGTACCCAGCCATTGGAAGAGGAGCTTACACACACTCAGTCCATCTTAACCCTGCAGCTAGACCAATCATATCCTGACATAGCTTGGACTGGTGACAATTTCCTCAGCTCCCCATAATCTTAACATTTGGAAAGTTTAAAGCAACAATCCAAAAGAGGACTTTATACTGCTCCATCCTGATACACGTATCACTCAGATAGACGCCGGTGATAGATAAAAATGCTAATCTTTATTGAATCTCACGTCTTCAGCATGTACATAAAATCACCCACAATTTGTCGTCAATTTGTAGTTTTATGTACATGCTGAAGACTTTAATTGTTGTAGAAGTAGATGCGGACCTAGCGAAAGTCCCTGGGCAGACCGCACCCGGGCCACCTTAAAGGAATGGTGAGTTCCCATATTGAGTAAGTCAATTGCATACTGTAGGAAATCCGGCTCCAATTATTAGGGAGGACGTACAAGTGCTATTACAGCGACAGGTTCAGGGCCGGTGCACCTGAACCAAGCGGGACGCTAATTGTTCCCAGCCTCCTCCCTTACCTAAGGCATAGCGTAAACCGACGAGATGTCTAACTAATAAAGTGCATATATATTACAATGTTGCTCTTTGTGTATTCCCTTTTAATCCATTATGTTTAAGTTATCTTGTGAGTAACAATCCATGGTGCTCAATTTCCATCATATCTCAAAAAATTAGATTATTAAGGACCAATTTTTTTTAATATAATTTTTTTTAAACATGATCCAATTAGCATGCTCAAGCTCATAACCAGCTCATTAAATTGCTGAGGGGCGTGAACAAAGTTGTACAGCAAAGTGAAGAGTGACATTAACTCCTCACAGCATCAGCCAAGGCTTCTAACTCGTTACCTAGAAACCTCTTTTTCCCGAAAGGCTTTGCGTGGCCCTCGCTTGTCACTTTTAAGCTGCAAAGCGACATCCAATGGTAAAGAAACGTTCGGCCAACGACGTAAATGCAGGGTTAGTTCATGGTTGTCCGACGCCTTCCAGCACCTACCAAAAGGTGGGGGGTGTCAAGTTTTACAGTTTGACATTCTCAGTCCCTGTACAGAAAATAACGCTCTTGTTTCTCTCCGTCCATTTGATATATAACACTGTTTATTCAATCCCCACATTCCGTGTTTCAGGCTACACATGGGGATACTGTATTATCCGGACACCCCCTTCCTTAGCTGTGGTATCGCCTGCCGGCTGGTCACGTGTCCCCACTGTCCTTGGTCCCCGTGTGAACATCATGTCTGCGCTGTTCGCTGGAGCTCGGATCCTTCTCCGTCCTGGAGTGAGACTGATACAGACCCAGCAACGTGTCACCCTCCACCCCGGGGGAACCAGGTCAGTGTGTACATACAAGGGCCCCATGGAGAAGGACATGTGTGTAGGGCTCTTACATACAGGGGCCCCATGGAGAAGGACATGTGTGTAGGGCTCTTACATACAGGGGCCCCATGGAGAAGGACGTGTGTGTAGGGCTCTTACTTACAGGAGCCCCATGGAGAGGAACATGTGTGTAGGGCTGTTACATACTAGGGCCCCCACGGATAAGGACATGTGTGTAGGGCTCTTACATACAGGGACCCCACGGATAAGGACATGTGTGTAGGGCTCTTACATACTAGGGACCCCACGGATAAGTTTCATGTGTGTAGGCTCTTAATACTAGGGCCCCCACGGATAAGGACATGTGTGTAGGGCTCTTGCATACTAGGGCCCCCAGGATAAGGACGTGTGTAGGGCTCTTGCATACTAGGGCCCCACGGATAAGGACGTGTGTGTAGGGCTCTTGCATACAGGGCCCCCACGGATAAGGACGTGTGTGTAGGGCTCTGCATACTAGGGCCCCACGGATAAGGACGTGTGTGTAGGGCTCTTGCATACTAGGGCCCCCACGGATAAGGACGTGTGTGTAGGGCTCTTGCATACTAGGGCCCCCACGGATAAGGACGTGTGTGTAGGGCTCTGCATACTAGGGCCCCCACGGATAAGGACGTGTGTGTAGGGCTCTGCATACTAGGGCCCCCAGGATAAGGACGTGTGTGTAGGGCTCTTGCATACTAGGGCCCCCACGGATAAGGACGTGTGTGTAGGGCTCTTGCATACTAGGGCCCCCACGGATAAGGACGTGTGTGTAGGGCTCTTGCATACTAGGGCCCCCACGGATAAGGACGTGTGTGTAGGGCTCTTGCATACTAGGGCCCCCACGGATAAGGACTGTGTGTAGGGCTCTTGCTACTAGGGCCCCCACGGATAAGGAAGTGTGTGTAGGGCTCTTGCATACTAGGGCCCCCACGGATAAGGACGTGTGTGTAGGGCTCTTGCATACTAGGGCCCCCACGGATAAGGACGTGGTGTAGGGTTTTGCATACTAGGGCCCCCACGGATAAGGACGTGTGTGTAGGGCTCTTGCTACTAGGGCCCCCACGGATAAGGACGTGTGTAGGGCTCTTGCATACTAGGGCCCCCACGGATAAGGACATGTGTGTAGGGCTCTTGATATAGGGCCCCCACGGATAAGGACATGTGGTAGGGCTCTTGCATACTAGGGCCCCACGGATAAGGACATGGGTGTAGGGCTCTTGCATACTAGGGCCCCACGGATAAGGACATGTGTGTGGGCTCTTGCATACTAGGGCCCCCACGGATAAGGACATGTGTGTAGGGCTCTTACATACTAGGGACCCCACGGATAAGGACATGTGTGTAGGGCTCTTACATACTAGGGACCCCACGGATAAGTTCATGTGTGTAGGGCTCTTACATACTAGGGCCCCCACGGATAAGGACATGTGTGTAGGGCTCTTGCATACTAGGGCCCCCACGGATAAGGACATGTGTGTAGGGCTCTTGCATACTAGGGCCCCCACGGATAAGGACATGTGTGTAGGGCTCTTGCATACTAGGGCCCCCACGGATAAGGACATGTGTGTAGGGCTCTTGCATACTAGGGCCCCCACGGATAAGGACGTGTGTAGGGCTCTTGCATACTAGGGCCCCCACGGATAAGGACATGTGTGTAGGGCTCTTGCATACTAGGGCCCCCACGGATAAGGACATCTGTGTAGGGCTCTTACATAGGATATATAGACAAAAATACAATTTACGGTATGGCACTAGGGGACCCCAAATTCATATGGGGGAGGTGCTGAACAACCTAATGTAGTTTTATCCAAAAACAATAGAGAAGAAAAGCGGACTGCAGCCTACTTTTAAGGTGATATGTACAATCCCTTTATTATACTTTACATTTTGCGGATAGCATTGTGCAAAAAAACAGATTAAAAACGCCTAAAATATAATGTTCAAATAGCAGTATTGGAGTCAGAGCAGTATATATGTAAACATAAAGTGCTTGATGTGGTACTGAGATCAGTGTCTATCCTAGTGCATACTATACAAGTGCCATCTAATATGGCTAGACATAGCAGTATAAACAAATACTCATCTGTCCCTGTATGTGGCTCAACACTTTAAAATTCTGCCCATGGAGGCCGAAGTACTGGCACTGCTCTGTCCTCTGTAACTGCTTCACTGCTGAAACGGTAGGCCCCCTTACGCGTTTCGCCCATTGGCCGGGCTTTGTCAAAGGTATGGCGTGTATGGATTGCCATGCTTTCTTTATAGGCCGCAAACGTGAAGTTACGGGACACTCGTAGTGCACACACCTCGTGGAGTGATGATGTCATAACGGGGCACACGTACCACGAAACCCACCAACGTCATTGAGTATCCCCTATTCCTATTAGATCCAGGTACCACATGCACCTTTGGTCTGAGTGCAGTCAGTTGCCCATAGACATTGCCTGATGAGTGCTAATGACTAAATAGAATGCACCTGTGTGTAATCTAATGTCAGTACAAATACAGCTGCACTGTGACGGCCTCAGAGGTTGTCTAAGAGAATCTTGGGAGCAACAACACCATGAAGTCCAAAGAACACACCAGACAGGTCAGGGATAAAGTTATTGAGAAATTTAAAGCAGGCTTAGGCTACAATAAGATTTCCAATGCCTTGAACATCCCACGGAGCACTGTTCAAGCGATCATTCAGAAATGGAAAGAGTATGGCACAGCTGTAAACCTACCAAGACAAGGCCGTCCACCTAAACTCACAGGCCGAACAAGGAGAGCGCCGATCAGAAATGCAGTCAAGAGGCCCATGGTGACTCTGGACAAGCTGCAGAGATCTACAGCTCAGGTGGGGGAATCTGTCCATAGGACAACTATTAGTCGTGCACTGCACAAAGTTGCCCTTTATGGAAGAGTGGCAAGAAGAAAGACATTGTTAACAGAAAAGCATAAGAAGTCCCATTTGCAGTTTGCCACAAGCCATGTGGGGGACACAGCAAACATGTGGAAGAAGGTGCTCTGGTCAGATGAGACCAAAATGGAACTTTTTGGCCAAAATGCAAAACGCTATGAATCTGTGGCAAGATCTGAAAACTGCTGTTCACAAACGCTGTCCATCTAATCTGACTGAGCTGGAGCTGTCCGTCTAATCTGACTGAGCTGGAGCTGTCCGTCTAATCTGACTGAGCTGGAGCTGTTATGCAAAGAAGAAAGGGCAAGGATTTCAGTCTCTAGATGTGCAAAGCTGGTAGGGACCCTAAAAGACTGGCAGCTGGAATTGCAGCAAAAGGTGGTTCTACAAAGTATTGACTCGGGGATGAATAATTACGCACACCCCACTTTGCAGTTGATTTGTTATAAATGTTTGGAATCATGTATGATTTTCATTCCACTTCTCACGTGTACACCACTTTGTATTGGTCTTTCACGTGGAATTCCAATAAAATTGATTCATGTTTGTGGCAGTAATGTGACAAAATGTGGAAAACTTACAGGGGGCCGAATACTTTTGCCAACCACTGTAGACACAGATTTTCATTAAGGCTATTGATACTGGAGATTATTGGTCCACCTGGTGGCCTGTGCGCGTCCCGTGACTTCACTTTTGCGGTCTATAAATGTGCTGCAGTCCTCTTCTTCTCTATTTTTTTTTTAGGGCTCTTACATACTAGGGACCCCAATGAGAAGGACGTGTGTAGGGCTCTTACATACTAGGGACCCCAATGAGAAGGACGTGTGTAGGGCTCTTACATACTAGGGACCCCATGGATAAGGATGTGTGTAGGGCTCTTACATACTAGGGACCCCATGGATAAGGATGTGTGTAGGGCTCTTACATACTGGGACCCTTGGATAAGGATGTGTGTAGGGCTCTTACATACTAGGGACCCCATGGATAAGGATGTGTGAGGGCTCTTACATACTAGGGACTCTATGGATAAGGATGTGTGTAGGGCTCTTACATACTGGGACCCCATGGATAAGGAGTGTGTAGGGCTCTTACATACTAGGGACCTATGGATAAGGATGTGTTGTAGGGCTCTTACATACTAGGGACCCCATGGATAAGGATGTGTGTAGGGCTCTTACATACAGGGACCCCAGGATAAGGACATTGTGTAGGGCTCTTACATACTAGGGACCCATGATAAGGATGTGTGTAGGGCTCTTACATACTAGGGACCCCATAGATAAGGATGTGTGTAGGGCTCTTACATACTATGGACCCCATGGATAAGGATGTGTGTAGGGCTCTTACATACTAGGGACCCCATGGATAAGGATGTGTGTAGGGCTCTTACATACTAGGGACCCCATGGATAAGGATGTGTGTAGGGCTCTTACATACTAGGGACCCCATGGATAAGGATGTGTGTAGGGCTCTTACATACTAGGGACCCCATGGATAAGGATGTGTGTCCCTAGTTGTAAGAGCCCTCCACACATCCTTATCTGGGGTCCCTAGTATGTAAGAGCCCTTAACACACATCCTGATCCATGGGGTCCCTAGTATGTAAAGCCCTCACACATCCTTATCCATGGGTCCCTAGTATGTAAATAGCCCTACACACATCCTTTTATCCATGGGTTCCCTAGGGTATGTAAGAGCCCTACACACATCCCTTATCCATTGGGTCCCTATATATGTAGAGCCCCTACACACCTCCTTATCCATGGGGTCCATAGTAATGTAGAAAGCCCTACACACACTCCTTATCTTATGGGTCCCTATATGTAAGAGCCCTACACACATCCTTCTATGGGGTCCCTAGTATGTAAGAGCCCTGACACATATGTCCTTATCCATGGGGTCCCGTATGTAAGGACCCTACACACATCCTTATCCCATGGGGTCCCTAGTATGTAGAGCCCTACACACATCCTTATCCATAGAGTCCCCTCGTATGTAAGACCCTCCACACATCCTTTCCATGGGGTCCCTAGTATGTTAGAGCCCTACACACATCCTATCCATATAGTCCCCTAGTATGTAAGAGCCCTACACACATCCTTATCCATTGGGTCCCTAGTATGTAAGACCCTACACCCATCCGTATCCAGGGGTCCCTAGTATGTAAGAGCCCTACACACACCTTATCCCATGGGTCCCTATATGTAGAGCCCTACACAAACATCCTTAGCCATGGGGTCCCTAGTATGTAAGAGCCCTACACACTTCCTTCCTCATTGGGGTCCCTAGTATGTAATGCCCTACACACGTCCTTCTCATTGGGGTCCCTAGTATGTAAGAGGCCCTAAAAAAAAAATAGAGAAGAAGAGGACTGCAGACATTTATAGACCGCAAAAGTGAAGTCATACGGACGCGCACAGGCCACCAGGTGTACCAATAATCCTCCAGTATCATACCTTAATGAAAATCTGTGCTACAGTGTTTGGCAAACAAAAGTATTCGGCCCCCTGTAGTTTTCCACATTTGTCAATTACTGCCACAAACATGAATCATTTTTTGGAATCCACGTGAAAGACCAATACAAAGTGGTGTACACGTGAGAGTGGAATGAAAATCATACATGATTCCAAACATTTATAACAAATCACTGCAAAGTGGGGTTTGCGTAATTATTCATCCCGAGTCAATACTTTGTAAACCACCTTTTGCTGCAATTCCAGCTGTCCAGTCTTTTAAGGGTCCCTACCAGCTTTGCACATCTAGAGACTGAAATCCTTTCCTTTCTTCTTTCATAACACTCCATCCAGTCAGATAGACGGACAGCTCGCAGCTCAGTCAGATTAGACTGACAGCTCCCAGCTCAGTCAGATTAGATGGACAGCGTTTGTGAACAGCAGTTTTCAGATCTTGCCACAGATTCGCGATGATTAGATCTGACTTTGACTGGCCATCTAACACTGGCTTTATGTTTAGGGTCTTTGTCCTCTGGAAGGTGAACCTCCGCCCCAGTCTCAGTTTTTTGCTAGACCTCCAAGAGGTTTTCTTCCAAGATTGACCTGTAATTTGGCTTCCACCCATCTCCCATCAACTGCTGACCATCTTCCCTGTCCCTGCGAAGAGAATCACCCCCAGAGCAAGATGCGCCACCCACATTTGGACAGTGGGTGATGGTGTGTTTCTGAGTGATGTGCATGGTAGTTTTTCACCACACACAGCGTTTTGCATTTTGGCCAAAAAGTTTCCTTTTGGTCTCATCTGACCAGAGCACTTGCTTTCCACTGTTTGCTGTGTCCCCCACATGGCTTGTGGCAAACTGCAAAGGGACTTCTTATGTTTTTCTGTTAACAATGTCCTTTTCTTCTTGCCACTCTTCCATAAAGGGCAACTTTGTGCAGGCACGACTAATAGTTGTCCTATGGACAGATTTTCCCCCACCTGAGCTGTAGATCTCTGCAGCTTGTCCAGAGTCCACATGGGCCTCTTGATCTGCATTTCTGATCGGCGCTCTCCTTGTCGGCTCTGGGCGTATTAGGTGGACGGCCTTGTCTTGGTAGGTTACAGCTGTGCCTACTCTTTCCATTTCTGAATGATCGCTTGAACATGGCTCCGGGGATTTCAGGCATTGGAAATCTTATTGGTACCTAAGCCTGCTTTAAATTTCTCATAACGTTTAATCCCTGACCTGTCTGTGTGTTCTTTGGACTTCCATGTGTTGTTGCTCCCAAGATTCTCTTAGACAACCTCGAGGCCTTCACAGTGCAGCTGTAATTTTGTACTGACATTAGATTTACCCCCAGGTGAATTCTAGTTATCCATAGCACCACAGGCAATGTCTAGTGGACTGACTGCACTCAACCAAAGTGCATGTGGTACCTGGTCTAATAGGAATAGGGATCTCATGACGTTGGTGGGTTTTTCGTGGGTACGGGGCCCGTATGACATCATCACTCCACGAGGTGTGTGCACTACGAGTGTCCCGTAACTCAACTTTGCCGTCTATAAATAAGCATGGCAATCCATACACGCCATACCCTTTGGACAAGGCCGCCATGGGCGAACCGCGGAAAGGGGGCCTCCGTTTCAGCAGTGAAGCAGTTACAGATGACAGAGCAGTGCCATACTTCGCCTCCATGTGCAGAATTTAAAGTGTGATCCCATACAGGGACAGATGTTATTTGGTTTATACTGCTATGTCGAGCCATATTCGATGGCACTTGTATGTATGCACTAGGATAGACACTGATCTCAGTACACCTCAAGCACTTTATGTTACATCATTACTGGCGCTGACTCCCAAATACTGCTATTTGACAGTATATTTGTAGTCGTTTTTATCTGTTTTTTTGCACAATGCTCTCCTCAAAATGTAAAGTATAATAAAGGGATTGACATATCACCTTAAAATTGGCTCAGTCCCTTTCTTCTCTATTGTTTTTGACTAAAACACTTAGGTTGTTCAGCACCTCCCCCATATGAATTTGGGTCCCCTAGTGCCATACCGTAAATTTTATTTTGTCTATATATCCCTATGTAGAGCCTACCAGATTCCGTATACGTGGGGCCCTAGTATGCAGACCCTACACACATGTCCGTATCCGTGGGGCCCTAAGATGCAAGAGCCTACACACGTCCTTATTCCCCGTGGGGGCCCTAGTATGCAATAGCCCTACACATGGTCCTTGCTGGGGGCCCTATATGCAAGAGCCTACACCCATTGTCCTTATCCGTGGGGCCCTATATGCAAAGCCCTACACACATCCGTATCCGTGGGGCCCTAGTATGCAAGAGCCTACACACATTCCTTATCCGTGGGGGCCCGAGTATGCCAAGAGCCCTATACACATGTCCTTATCCGTGGGGGCCCTAGTATGCAAGAGCCCTACACACATGTCCTTATCCGTGGGGGCCCTAGTTATGCAAGAGCCCTACACCAGTCCTATCCGTGGGGGCCCTAGTATGCAAGAGCCCTACACCATGTCCTTATCCGTGGGGGCCCTAGTATGCAAGAGCCCTACACACATGTCCTTATCCGGGGGGGCCCTAGTATGCCAGAAGCCTACACAATTCCTTATCCGTGGGGCCCTAGTATGCAGAGCCCTACACACATGTCCTATCCGTGGGGGCCCTAGTAATGCAAGAGCCCTACACCACGTCTTATCCGTGGGGGCCCTAGTAGCAAGAGCCTACACACACGTCCTTATCCGTGGGGGCCCTATGTATGCAGAGCCCAAACACACTCCTTATCCGTGGGGGCCCTAAGTATGCAGAGCCCTACACCCCGTCCTGATCCGTGGGGGCCCTAGTCTGCAAGAGCCCTACACACACGTCCTTTATCCTGTGGGGGCCCGAGTATGCAAGAGCCCTACACACCCTTCCTTTCCGTGGGGGCCCTAGTATGCAAGAGCCCTACACACACGTCCTTATCGTGGGGGGCCCTAGTATGCAAGAGCCCTACACACACGTCCTATCCGTGGGGGCCCCTAGTATGCCGAGCCCTACACCCACGTCCGCTATCCGTGGGGGCCCTATTGCCAGACTAGCCCTACACACCGTCCTTATCCGTGGGGGCCCTAGTATGCAAGAGCCTACACACACGTCCTTTATCCGTGGGGGCCCTAGTGATGCAGAGCCCGACACACACGTCCTTGATTCCTGGGGGCCCTAGTATGCAAGAGCCTACACCCACGTCCCTTCATCCGTGGGGCCCTAGTATTCCAAGAGCCCTACACACACGTCCTTATCCGTGGGGCCCTAGTATCAAGAGCCCTACACCCCCTCTTATCCGTGGGGGCCCTAGTATGCAAGACCCTACACACACGTCCTTATCCGTGGGGCCCTAGTATGCAAGAGCCCTACACACATGTCCTTCTCCATGGGGCCCTAGTATGAGCAAGAGCCCTACCCACATGTCCTTATCCCGTGGGGCCCTATGGGGGGTATGTAAGAGCCTACACACATGAACTTTCCGTGGGGTCCCTATTAGTGGTTGTAAGAGCCCTACACACATGTCCTTATCCGTGGGGTCCCTAGTATGTAAGAGCCCTACACCCATGTCCTTCTCCGGGGTCCCTAGTATTTAAGAAGCCCTACACAACAGTCCTTATCCGTGGGGGTCCCTGTATGTAAGAGCCCTACACACAGTCCTTAATCCGTGGGGGGCCCTAGTATTAACAGCCCTACACACATGTTTCCTCTCCATGGGGCTCCTGTTAGTAAGAGCCCCTACACACACGTCCTTCTCCATGGGGCCCCTGTATGTAAGAGCCCTACACACGTCCTTCTCCATGGGGCCCCTGTTGTAAGAGCCCTACACACATGTCCTTCTCCATGGGGCCCTTGTATGTACACCGACCTGGTTCCCCAAAAACAACAAACCAAACCCGGGTGGAGGTTGACACGTTTGCCTGGGTCTGTTCAGTCTCCACTCCAGGCGGAGAAGATCGAGCTCCACGAACAGCGAGACATGATGTTTCACACGGGGACCAGGACAGTGTGGACACGTGACCAGCCGGCAGCATCCCAAGCTAGAGGAAGGGGGTGTCCCGGATAATACATTACCCCCATGTGTAGCCTAAACACGGATGTGGTGATTGATAACAGTGTTATATATCAACTGGACGGAGAGAAACAAGACGTTATTTTCTGTTACAGGATGAGAATGTCAAACTGTTAAAACTTGACACCCCCCACCTTTTGGTAGGTGCTGGAAGGCGTCCGGACAACCATGAACGAACCCTGCATTAACGTCGTTGGCCGAACGTTTTTCTTTACCATTGGCTGTCGCTGCTTTGCGGCTTAAAATTGACAAGCGAGGGCCACGCCAAAGCCTTTCGGGAAAAAGAGGTTTCTATGGTACGATTATCAGCTTGGCCTGATGCGTGAGGAGTTTAATTTCACTCTTCACTGCTGTACAACTTTGTTCACGCCCCTCAGCAATTAAATTATCTGGTTTATGAGCTTGAGCATGCTCAAGGAGCTGTTAAAAAAATTATCTTAAAAAACTTGGTCCTTAAAATTAATTTTTTGAGATATGATGGAAATTGAGCCCATGGATTTGTTACTCACAAGATACTTAAACATAATGGAATTAAAGGGAATACCAAAGAGCAACATTGTATATCAATGCACTTTATTAGTTAGACATCTCGTCGTTTTACGCTATGCCACTTAGGTAGTGGAGGGGCTGGGACAATTAGCTCCCGCTTGGTCAAGGTGCACCGCCCTGAACCTTCGCTGTAATAGCACTTGTACGTCCTCCTAATAATTGGAGCCGGATTTCCTACAGTATGCATTTACTTACTCAATATGGGCCTCCCCATTCCTTTTAAGGTGGCCCGGGTGCGGTCTGCCCAGGACTTTTCGCTGGGTCGCATCTACTTCTTACAACACTTAAAAGTCTTCTCTTTTTTTTACATCACATGTCCTTCTCATTGGGGTCCCTAGTATGTAAGAGCCCTACACACATCCTATCCATGGGGTCCCTAGTATGTAAGAGCCCTACACACATCCTTATCCATGGGGTCCCTAGTATGAAGAGCCCTACACACATCCTATCCATGGGGTCCCTAGTATGTAAGAGCCCTACACACATCCTATCCATGGGGCCTAGTATGTAAGAGCCCTACACACATCCTTATCCATGGGGTCCCTAGTATGTAAGAGCCCTACACACATCCTTATCCATGGGGTCCCTAGTATGTAAGAGCCCTACACACATCCTTATCCATGGGGTCCCTAGTATGTAGAGCCCTACACACATCCTTATCTATGGGGTCCCTAGTATGTAAGAGCCCTACACACATCCTTAATGGGGTCCCTAGTGTAAGAGCCCTACACAATTCCTTATCCATGGGGTCCCGTATGTAAGAGCCCTACACACATCCTTATCCATGGGGTCCCTAGTATGTAAGAGCCCTACACACATCCTTACCATAGGTCCCTAGTATGTAAGAGCCCTACAACATCCTTATCCATGGGTCCCTAGTATGTAAGAGCCCTACACCCCCATGGATAAGGATGTGTGTAGGGCTCTTACATACTAGGGACCCCAATGAGAAGGACATGTGTGTAGGGCTCTTACATACTAGGGACTCTATGGATAAGGATGTGTGTAGGGCTCTTACATACTAGGGACCCCATGGATAAGGATGTGTGTAGGGCTCTTACATACAGGGACCCCATGGATAAGGGCATATGTGTAGGGCTCTTACATACTAGGGACCCCATGGATAAGGACGTGTGTAGGGCTCTTACATACTAGGGACGCCATGGATAAGGACGTGTGTAGGGCTCTTACATACTAGGGACCCCATGGATAAGGACGTGTGTAGGGCTCTTACATACTAGAGACCCCATGGATAAGGACGTGTGTAGGGCTCTTACATACTAGGGACCCCATGGATAAGGACGTGTGTAGGGCTCTTACATACCAAGGACCCCGACAATAAGAATGTGTGTAGGTCTCTTACGCTTGTGAAGGTTCTCATTCATTCAGGTCATGGTATTGAATAATACTATCTAATTGAATACAACAGATGTAGGTCTCTTACGTACTAAAGGCCCCCATGGATAAGGACGTGTGCACAGACTCTTGCCTAGGCACCCCTATCATGTTTGCGGGGAGGATTGTGCTTAATAAATGTAATTAGAAGGACTGCACTTATTGCAAAGTGATTGCAGTTAAACAGCATTAATTCAATGCAACATTTGTTATTAGGTGTTGATTTATAACTGATCTATCCACCCTGGGTGTATGTCATTGTGATTACTCTACCCTTACATTGAAAACTGACAGCATGACAATGAAGATATTTCTACATGCACTTAAGAATGCATAGTATAGTAGTGATGTTTTAATGTGTACTACAACATTGTTGGTTAAAGTTTAAAGGGTAACTGTGGTCTCCAATTCTTCCAGACTAGTAAGAATTATATAAAAATCCTTCCATTGTACCCCCAAAATAAAACCTAAATCACATCTCTAGATAAAATTTGTGAGAATTTATTGCTGGAAAGGTTCAGCAATATTACTTCCTGCTTGGACACTTTCTATTTTTAGCCATGTTACCAGCTTGTAGTCATGTGACCAGCCCCTGTCTGCATTAATAGGCTCCCCTTCTCAACTGGTTATTTTTTCCCCGGGTACTTCCTGATTTCTCCAGTATTAAGTCTTTACTGAGCATGCTTCTCCCCTGGGGCAAAGGGGCGGGCAGAGGTCAGGTGATGTCACTAAAGATACTGGAAGCATTAAAAGGGGATATTTTGGCTACACCAAGTATTCACTTAAAAACCAGAAATAATAGGCACTAGTCACACACATTAGTGGCATTAGCAATGCATTTAGTATAGTTTTGGAGATGTACGTCAATCTAGTTAAACCTAATCCTCTACACCCACATTTCCTGTAGATTTTTTTTATTTACAGTTAACAGGGGAACTGTAGTCTCCAAACAAGTTTATTTTAAATGAAAGGCCAGGTTCATACTTTTAAAACGAGCAATCAACCACCTCTCTACGTGCTGCACAGCCCAAAATATGAAGAAATCACTGATCAGAAAGTTAGGGGGTGGGAGGTTCTGAATCTGCGGTCATAAATACTATTTCCTCCTCTAATCTGCGGTTGGCACATGCTCAGTGCATGACTGAAGAGTAGGAGGGGGGTGGGGAGAACAGCACAGCCCACAGCACTGCTTTTTTTAATACCTCCCACTTGCTGGCCCTTCCCAATCGTGGGCCCTGTGTCCCCTCTCCTTGCAGCCCCCTGTGGCCCCTCCCACTCATGGACTCTGTGGCTCCGCACACTCGCGGGTCCTGTGACCCCTCCCCCACTTGCCCCAAGGCCCTCGAGTGGAAGGGGCCCACAAGAGGGGGGCCCCGGGGCCTGCAAGTGGGAGGGACCCCAGGGCCCCCAAGTGGGAGGGGCCCCAGAGCCATGGGAGGCTGCAAGGGAAAGGCCCAAGGGGCTGCAAGGGGAGGGGCCATGGGGGGCCCATGAGGAGGAGGAAACACGGGGACTGTCACATGGTTTCAGAGCAGGAAGTGCAGGGGATCTGGTGATGCTGCTACCATATCACACATATAAATGTAAATATCTTCAAAACTATGTAAAATAATGAAAGTAAATTGCAAAAATCCTCAGGAAAGCAATTCCTGTCAATTTACCTAAAGTCATTTTTGGACCACAGTTACCCTTTAATATTATAAACTTCATTTTCATTTATTTATTTATTTTAGATGCCTCAACAACACCCCAGGTCATTTTTCTATTGCCGCTCAACAGAAAGGAAAAATCCACGATGACCCTCCCTCTGCACTTCGAGCTAAACAAGCACAACAGTTTGATTGGGCGCTCAATAAATTAGATAGCTCTGTAAGAAGAACTGGACGAATCACAAAAACTCTTTTGTTAAAAATCTTCCATGATATGTGCAGGACAGGTAAAAAAAACGTGGTTATGAACTTCAATGTATCGCCTACTAAATTATATCATGGGAATGGAGAATGAGAATTATTACTAGAATATCTATTTTAGCAATCACGATCAATCTGATCAAGCATGCCGTACTTGATTGCATTTGACTGTCCTGTTGTGAGTCTTCCAGAAACAGAGATTGCACCACATTTTTCTTTTCTTTTTGCAGGTTATCCTAGTAGTAACCAGGCTCTCCTTTTGCTACGCAGTTGTGGATCTTTGCTGCCCGAGCTACCAACGTCTGAAAGGACTGAAATTGCACACGGGATATGGGACAAGCTTCAGGAATTGGGTATGTGTGTTATTGATAATACTCATTGGCAGAATCAAATAAAGATTTATCATAAAATACATCATCTAGGCATGTCAAAGTTAACCTTTCCACCTGGGTAATGTTCCTTCTAATTTTAAAATCGGCTGTGTGCACAGAAATATATTTTCTGTGTGCTTACAGAATTAAATTTTGTGTGCTACACACCGCTGCACTTATATTCCTGCAGAGTTGTGTGCACGGGCCTGCAGAGTTCAGAATTAAATTGTGTGCTACACACCGCTGCACTTATATTCCTGCAGAGTTGTGTGCGTGCATTCAAGCACACAGCTTAGAGTGAGCACTCTGGGAAAGTAATGCATTCAGAAATTTACTTTCTAGCATTTCATAATTCCTGTATATGTTCTCAGTTTTCGGTTGTTTTGTTGTCAGTTGTAAAATGTGACTAAAATATTCATTTACACCACATTAATAATGTATCTTTGTTTCTTAGGTGCTGTGTTTGACGTGAGCCATTACAATGCTTTATTGAAAGTTTATCTTCAAAACGAACACGTATTTTCACCTACCGAATATCTTGCAAGAATGGAAGCAGCCAATGTGCAGCCAAATCGGGTAGGTGCATGTTAGGAACTGGGGGAGCCCAGAAGCTGCAAGGTACATAATGTGGAAGTGCATACTGATCTGGCCAAAAAAATAATCAATGTACATTCTATAGCCCCTTATAGTGTTGTGGTATCTAGATAACCTTTATATGGAAGGTCCTTACTAACTTCCTTGTGCTTAGCATTACATCTTCCTGCTTGGTTTAATTTTCTTCAGAAAGGTGTCTTCCTGGTCCTTGCACTGGATTAATATCACAGGCTTTGGGTCATGTACACCCAACAGCAGGATTAGGATTGATTTTATTGCAGATTTGATATTTATCCTTTTAAGAATGTCTAATCTGTCACTCTGTAGCTGCTGTTGCTTTTCCAGCTTCAGTCGTTTGTGGGTATGCTAAATTCTAGCGGCTGGCATTTTATACGTTTAGCTTCCTTGCAATTAAAGGTTTGCCCATGCAATTAATTTGCACCTACCAATCATATCTTTTTACTGGATTACAGCAATAAACGTGCCCATACAAATGTGATTACGATTGCATGTGTTTCCGGCAGATCCCACTGGAATCTGTTGGTACACGTGCGATGGTAACCACATAAACGTCCCTGACCAGTCCCCATAAGCACTATGGGGACCAGTCGGCCGTGGGCCCACACACGCGACCCAGTGTATCGGCTCCCTCTGCTATAGTAGAGGGAGATAAATTTCTGGAATGATGCAGACGAACTACCGCCATGTGCATCGCTGTCAGTCATTTTCCCAATGCCTTGCAGAAACTCAACAAATCCACTTTTAGCCAACATTCAATTTGTTGGTTAATAAAAAGAACGATTATTTCCTTTTCAATAACCAGATTTTATTTCCAACGATTTAGGTTACATATCAGAGGCTGATTGCTGCCTATTGCAATGAGGGAGATATCGAGGGTGCAAGGTATGTACTTTACATGGGGTAATTATTGGTTTAAAGGTTTTGTTGATATTTGGTTTTTGTAAATCACTATTTCCTGGTTTTTAGGGTTTGGTCAGGTTTTACTAATGTGACTGTCATTATGTATGTATTGCACTTTTATATAATTAGAGAGTTCTCACTTGTAAATAGGAAACATCTACCAAAACTTAATGTCTCGCTTCTCATGGATATGTCAACTAGATCCAGGCAATTTATTTCACCAGTGATACAGACCTACCCAAGTATGTTATAATAAATAGCTTGGAAAATCAGTTGGGTGCTCTGTGATTTTGTTTGCTTCTATGTCAGCTGGGAGATGGTAGCACCCAGGTATCGGAGAGGTGGCATGCGAGGGATATTGCCGAGTTTTATATATATATATTATTTTTAAACTGTGTGTTTGGTAACAGTAAAGAAAATAAACATGTATACATCAGGAAACGCAAATGCGTAAATGGATAATAAAAGGGTATTTTGCCATAGAAGTGAGTAATATTTGTAGAAGTATGCGGATGTTTCAAACGGAACTACCCTGAGCAATTTACAGCAAATCTGTGTGAATGTGCAGTATTTTCTGATAGGGGAAAACAGAATTTATTAAAGAAATTCAGTCTGCCACAAATTATTTTTCTAGCAAAGAATAGATTGCTTGGTATTTATCAATGAAATCATTGTGACGTAGCCCCAGATGGAAATTAGGCATGTTTTTCACCCTGTACATGGAGAAAGTAAACTGTACAGAGTTTTTCACTATATAACATTTCCATTCTAGCATTGTCGTAGTAATAAGATCATTTCACATATTGCTGCAGTTTTCAATAACAGATTTATGTATAGGCTTACAATTATTTTTATTCATCAAATGCCTCAATTTGAAATTCTAATACCTATATATGACCCAGATGGACCCAGTCCCACAAAATATACATTGGTGCAATAGATTTTTACTGCTCTGTGTACATCTTGATTACAGAGATTTAATAGCAGCCAAGCTGCTTTAACCTATCCGCCATTGGCGTGTGTTAAAATGTTGCGCAGAAAAAAAAAAAGCTGCACACTCGCTATTAAATAGCCTGCAGCTGTCTACGCCTACCACCAATAAGGGGTTAAAGTCATGCTAGCCCGTAATAAATGGGTTAGCGACACTTTTACCCCTTTTACCTTGGCTAGGTTAGCAGTGAGTTGGGACATTGATATCCTACACATAATTCATTTCTAGAGCAGGGATTATCGAATGGTGACTACAACTTCCAGTATTCCCTAGTTTCCCTCTGTAGTTGAGGCATGCTGGGAGAACTTTTGGAGGCACACCTTATAAGAATCCCTATTCTAGAGAACCAAGAGGGGAGTCTGGGCCTGTGTACCACTCTACAGGTTAACAATCAATACCAATAAGATCTTCAAACATAACGTTTTGGGCTTATGCCTAACCAATATTTAGAACATTTATCCTTGTGTGTGCGTTGATGGTTTTCTATTGGTATACACTGGTGAACATTGAGAATAATTACAAATAACGTTCTGTAAAATAATATATACCGTTGCACAGATGGAATGCAGGGTGGTTGGTCACTGGAATTGACATCAAATTCTGTTATTGTGTGTCCCATTAAAGCTTAAATATTCTTTTTCCAGCAAAATTTTGGGTTTTATGAAGAACAAAGATCTTCCCATCACGGAGGCTGTTTTTAATACTCTTGTTACAGGCCATTCAAGAGCTGGGTACGTTCCAATAAACCACAACAATGCATATACTGCAGTGTATTGTGTTCACTTCATGAATACGCTTTAATATCGAACATTGTTATTTTTTTATATGACCATTTCTATTCATATTTATTTTGCAGTGATATGGAGAATGCAAAGAACATTCTTTCTGTCATGCAGAGTGCAGGGATCGAACCTGGTCCAGAGACCTTTATTGCACTATTGACTGCATATGCTGAGAAAGGGGATATTGAGAACATCAAACAGGTGGGAATTTATTTTGTTTTCTGATTTTTTTCTTGTGATGCTCCCTGTCCATTTTTTTTGCAAGCAAAAGTTAGCAAAAGAGAAGCTGCTGATTAGCCAAAGGTTTTTATGTTAATAAGGAACAGAGACCTCTAGGAAACTTCCATGGTAGCCCTTTAGTAAATGCCACATCTTCTAAGAGGCTTTATCAAAATTCCACTAGCTAATTGCAATACCAGCGAGCCAGCTACAGACTGGTTTGGGCTTTATTGAGCCATCGTTAGTGTAACCGTAGATAGATAAAACTATCTTAACAACTCCTGTTGTTAAGTTTTGTAGGCACAGGAAAATGCTAGGTCGTCACTCTTTGGGTATAGTTGGTACTTACTGTCTGTGTCCTCTCATCACTGGGTCGGGTTTAGTCCTGCACTCTTCACAAGCTGGACAAATTGGAGGGCAAGCTCTGCAAGTAGCGTGTCCTACCATTGGAAGCGCATTTATTGGATTGGCGTCCACGGGAAACAGGCAGGTCCAGAGAGGAGTGGTGATGGCACCTAAAAGGTAAGTTCTCACAGTACCAGCTTTAATCCCCAGGGGTACTCACCCTGGGAACAACCTGGTTAAAGAAAAATAAGGGTTTGCTTCTGTTTGCACAAGAATATTTGGCAAATGTGCCTTGACAGGTGTATAACGTACCTTAGTGAAGGTAAAGTAAACATTTGTAATGACTATCTTTCTCCCTTGTTTGCTTTATTTCTAAAATAGACGCTAGAGAAAGTGGAAAAGAATGAAGGGAATCTCACAGACAGAGACATGATGCACATTATTTGGAGTCTGGCTAAGGCTGGATACCCCCAGTATGTACCGGAAATCGTAGATCGCATGAGATATGACCGGGGATACATACCAGGTACTGACTGCTCACTAGCTGCAAGTGTTTAATTGTCATTGTTAATTATATCTGTTGTATTCAATTAGATTAACTGGACTTGAAGTTTAGTTCTTGAAGATGTTTCGCTAGTCATCCGACTGGCTTTCTCAATTCAGAATGACTTGTACAAGAATCTGTGGCAATTCAGTACCCTGGAAAATCCCAATTAGCATATCACAGCCAGGTGTTAATGACATTATGAATGCAAGGTGTGGATGCATTGAGGGGTGTTATTGAAACTACCCAGGGTAGCAGGGGTCTCCGAGAAATTAAGAAGAATTTTCAAAAAACACCGTATCCCAGTCTGCTTTAAACCGAACAACACACTGAGCAATTGGTACATACGAAAGACCCAACACCGAAACACAAGAAAAGAGACTTCATATACGCAGTGCAGTGAAGAGTGCTCTGATTTGTATGTGGGGATACAAAACAGCAACTGTACCAACGTCTTAAGGTAAAAGGACATACCTTTGAAGATTGCAATGTCAACATCTTGGCAAAGGACCAGGACTGGTTCAAAAGAGGTGTCAAGGAGGCAATTTATGTGAAAATAAAGAAACGAAGTCTGAATAGAGGTGGGGGGTTCAACACCAACTGTCTGCCATGTACAATGCTGTTTTGACACCTTACCCTGGTCAGTTTCGATAACACCCCTTTGCCTCAATGCCTCCACACCTTGCATCAGAAGGTCCCTAACACCTGGCTGTCAAATGCTAATTAGGATTTTCCAGGGTATTTAATTGCCAACAGATCCTTGTACAAGTCATTCTGAATTGAGAAAGCCAGTCAGATGACTAGCGAAACTTCTTCAAGAACTAAACTTCAAGTCCAGTTGATCTAACTGAATACAACATGACCTGGATGAATGAATATTACAGATATACCATGACCTGGATGGATGAATATTACAGATATACCATGACCTGGATGGATGAATATTACAGATATACCATGACCTGGATTGATGAATATTACAGATATACCATGACCTGGATGGATGAATATTACAGATATACCGTGACCTGGATGGATGAATATTACAGATATACCGTGACCTGGATGGATGAATATTACAGATATACCGTGACCTGGATGGATGAATATTACAGATATACCGTGACCTGGATGGATGAATATTACAGATATACCGTGACCTGGATGGATGAATATTACAGATATACCGTGACCTGGATGGATGAATATTACAGATATACCATGACCTGGATGAATGAATATTACAGATATACCATGACTGGATGAATGAATATTACAGATATACCATGACCTGGATGAATGAATATTACAGATACCATGACCTGGATGAATGAATATTACAGATATACCATGACCTGGATGGAAATGAATATTACAGATATACCATGACCTGGATGATGAATATTACAGATATACCATGTACCTGGATGGATGAATATACAGATATACCACGATCTGGATGAATGAAATATTACAGATATACCATGACCTGGATGGATGAATATTACAGATATACCACGATCTGGATGAATGAATATTACAGATATACCATGACCTGGATGGATGAATATTACAGATATACCATGACCTGGATGAATGAATATTACAGATATACCATGACCTGGATGAATGAATATTACAGATATACCATGACCTGGATGGATGAATATTACAGATATACCACGATCTGGATGAATGAATATTACAGATATACCACGATCTGGATGAATGAATATTACAGATATACCACGACCTGGATGAATGAATATTACAGATATACCACGACCTGGATGAATGAATATTACAGATATACCATGACCTGGATGGATGAATATTACAGATATACCATGACCTGGATGAATGAATATTACAGATATACCGTGACCTGGATGAATGAATATTACAGATATACCGTGACCTGGATGAATGAGAACCATCACAAACATTAATTATCATCAGTGTTAATCACTGAGCCCCCATGCTGCCCATTAGGATGTATTTACAGTGGATATGATACTGTTGTTTTTTGGTGTACTTTTGGCTTTGGGTGGAAGGTGTGTATGCCATTCTCCTGGGTGTTTTGTGTAATATTTACAAGTACCGTATATACTTGAGTATAAGCCAAGGTTTTCATGCTTTAAAATTAGCCTGAAAACCCGACTTCAGCTTATACTCCGGTCACAGTAAGTATTGTAAATTCTTTCCCCCCAATCCGGCAGCCGATCGCTCTGTAGGATAAGGTACCGTAACTCACATTAGAGTCAACTGTTCCGGCTGGCACTCTGCACTGATCTGCATGCTGAGTTGTGACGTCACTAGGAGGATTGTAATGGAGATTGTAATGTGAGTTACGGTAGCGTATCCTACAGAGCGATAGGCAGCCGCATCGGGGGGAAAGAATTTACAATACTTACTGTGAACTGATTAGTGAGTACTTACCTCTCTTACTTACCTCGCTGAGCTTGGGTGGCTCTCTGGGGGGAATGCTTTGGTCCTTTCCTGGGGGGTGCTGTCCATAAAAAAATATTCATTCCTTGGCACTGCAGGTGTTTGGAAACTACAACTCCCAGCTACTAAAGCATGCTGGGAGTTGTAGTTTCCAAACATCTGGAGTGCCAAGGAATGAGGCTTTTCTATGGACAGCAGAGTTCCCATACAGTGCCATACTGGATTTGGCTATTACTGTATGGGGCTACTACTGTCCATTTAAAGGGCAACTAAATACAGTATTAGAAGTCATTAGTTGTCATAATTTCAACCCTCGACTTATACTCGAGTTAATCATGTTTTCTTACTTTAAAATAAATTAAAAATAGGTACCTCGACTTATACTAGAGTATATACGGTACTTACACTTTGCGCACCACCCTTAATTGAGAAGTGCATCGCTGCCTCATAATATTTCCAGTTAGACTTATGTCTTTCTGCATTCTCACTATTATAATTTTGAGATTGAGGGGTGATTTACCTGTGTTTAGCTTATTTATACCTGTTTTCCAGGCATATTAATTGGGAACTGTGGTCTCCATACAAGTTCCCCCAATACAAGGGTCATTGAAAAGAGCCTTCTCGTAACTTTCTGTACCACACGTTGTGTGGTATTATAAGGCCCACCCCCAAAAATAGTTACAGGCTGGCAATCGTTCTCTAGGCTTTCCGCTATGGACACCTCAGGGAAAGAAACATTTTTCTTTTCAGGCTTGTGTCTAACTTTAAAAATGAGAGGATTTCGTGGGTCGGGCTTATGATGCAACTGATAATGCTCTGTCCGAGCAGTAGTATGCATGTGGGCATGCTTAAGCCAGTGGCTAGGTGGTGGAGCAGTGGTCATGGTGGTGACACAACTCACAGTATAAGCAGAAGGAACCGCCCCTTATACTGCTGTTTGGTAGCTAAAAGCATGATCCTGGTAGGAGAGGACACTTGTATGTAGACCACTGTTCCCATTTAAGTGCAGACATTTTTTTGTGTATACTTTCATTTAAATTGTTTATATTTTCTAAACTCTTTATTAATACTAATGCGTTTTGATTTTTCCCAGATGCGATGAATCTTTGTTTGAGTTTAATGACTCGAGGGTATGAAGATGTGGCTTTTCTTGTTTTGAAATCTTTCTCGGCTGCCTCTACAGACTTCCAGAACGGCGACCCTATGCAACACGGAAACTTTTTTCTACGACACTGTGTGAATTTAAACAGGGTAAAGTCTCCTTAAAGGATGATACCATTTCAGAACGGGTTTTTTTTGTTTTTAGCCACAGCTGTACCTTGTAAAATTGTCTGTTTTATATCTGACAATCCTCCATTTAATGTAAACATCAAGTCAAGAAGATTAGAAATGTCAAAGTTTTCCCTTGGTGCCCCTTTCCCAACTCAACACCCCCCTCAAACCACTTCTTGCATTAGTCTTTGGGTAGATCACCTTGTATTTGGCTATCTCTGGTTGACTAGTTCGGGCACATTAGAGAGTATTGTAAATAAGGATTTCCTATCACCTCTCTGTACTTGTGGTGTAAATAGAAAGTGTCCAGAATAGCTGAACTCAGCCGAGATGATTATACTGTATGTACACAGTAAGGCTACAGGGAACTAGATTTGTAATTTATTGCTCTATGGCTGATATGGATCCCTGTCTTTAAAAAGGAAATGGCACCCTCCATCTGAATGAAACCACAGGCAGAATCTAATATATATACACATTTTGATCTTTTAAATGAAATTATGGGTGTTTAAAATGACATTGTTATTAAGTTTGCCCATTTTGTAGAAACTATAGGGGTTGTAAGAATGATAAATTGTGCAGATAATGGAGAAGTAGCTGAATTTTTTAAATACTCCTAGTATTAGCCCAGCCCAAGACCCTATAAAGTACCATTGTGTATCCCATTTCGGTCACTTGGTAATCAAAGCAATAATCCAATGATTTGTTAAATCTGAGTTCAGTTTCCCCCAATCAGGACTGCAGAGAGTGGGCTGAGGCAGAGGGAATGGGGGGAACAGAACAGCTTTGTAACTATTTGGGAGGTGATTTGCCTGTATATAATTGTTAATTTGGGGGGTGAACATGCCCTTTTAAAGTGCAAGAATCGTAGGAATAGCAGCTTCAACTACCCCTGTAATTATAGAATGTACCGTATATACTCGAGTATAAGCCGAGGTTTTTAGGTTTAAAAATCAACCTAAAAACCTTGCCTCGGCTTATACTCGAGTCAAGAGAAAACGTACCTTAAATCCAGATGCAGCCGCGAGTCAGGAAGGAAAGCCGGCAGTTCCCAGTAGTTCTTCGCGGGTACGCAATGATGTTATCGCGCACGCTGGCGGGATGACGTCATCGCGCAGCCGCGAAGAACTACTGGGAACTGCCGGCTCTGCACAGAGCGAGCGGCAGCCGGTCGGAGAGATGAAGACTGGCCAGGTACGGTAAATGAACTGGGGGGGGCTCTAGGGTGGGGGACAGTATGCCATACAGTAACACCCAATACCTTTCTACTATAGGTGTTTGGAAACTACAACTCCCAGCAACCAAAGCATGCTGGGAGTTGTAGTTTCCAAACATCTACAGTGGAAAGGTATTAGGGCTACTGTATGGGATTACTGTACATTTAAAGGGCAACTATCTACCCTCGGCTTATACTCGAGTCAATCAAGGTTTTCAGATTTTGGAGGCAAAAATGGGTACCTCGGCTTATAGTCGAGTATATACAGTAATTAGAAATGAAAGAATGTCTGTACAGACATAGATCTAAATATTCTTGTTGTATTATAATGTTGATTGTTGAAATAACCATTGTTGGATAATGGTGGTTATTGGGACAGAGTACCGGAAATATACTGTTAGTATTCAGAATTGTCTGTATCCATAGTAGATTCTATTTTTCATCAATGTAACCAACAATGGTCATATATTATTTATACAATGCACACAAATAAAATGTATGATCGATATTCTATAGACACAAGAAGGGAATTATTATTAATAATAATAATACTGTCCACTTATTATGATGTCACGGTCACTCGATTGCTTAAGAATTTATTATTATAGTAAGCTCGAGAATCTTTAAAAAGTTTCCAGTCGGTACATTTTGTAGCTGTCTATATATCTAAGTATGTATATGTACCATGAGTGTCATCCTTGGTGTCAAGGGTTGTAATTAGAAATATTTTTTGCAGCCTGCAAGCAAAGTGAAGCAGTTTTGTGATGGTTTACAAGAAGCAAACTTACATTCCGCCCCTCTGCAGTTTGCTTTATACTGTGCACTGGAAGCAAAAAATACAGGTATTATCACATTCTTTTAATAACCAATCAATCAAATACAGTTTCTGTATTGTATGAAACTGTATAGACCAGTGTTTGTGTTCCTTAGATCTTGCCCTTGAGCTAATGAAGATAATGAAGCAAGAGGGGATGCCAGTGAGACCCCACTACTGTTGGCCTCTGTTGATTAATTTTCAAAAGGAAAAGAATACACAAGGTAGGATATCCCCTTTAATCTCACCTAGTCCTGGATAATTTTAAGAATTTTGTCTTTCTCTCTTTATTAATTATAAAGTTATGATGTTAAAGCGTGCAAAGGTATTGCCAATGTTTCAGCAGCTTGGACTCTGCTGGTATTTCAGTGGACGGTACCAATAATGTCAAGCAGTAGGGAAGAAGGTGAAATTGCTTTTCACTACCTTATTTCTCTCTGCCTATTTCACGATCAGTTAGCATGAATTGAACCCCTTGCATGAGTATCTCAAGAGGTCAAGCCACTGCATGTCTCTTTGGATGTGAATATTTAATGTCAGCTCATAGCTGGTGTTAAATACTCCCATCCGGGTATATTTACCCAGAGCCACACAGCCACTATTGAATCTAGCGAATCTGTAAGTCTCAATTCGCTCTAGACAATTTAGGCATTTTGAGTAAGGTAAAATGGTTTACCTTGATGAATGTCTTTATTCAACCTTGACAACTATGAAACTATATAACTATATTAAAGGAGAATTAGTGCACTTGTAAAACAGTACAGAAATACTGTGCGTTCCTGACTTACTGGGAAACGGTGATTTTGCTACATTTCTTTAGAAGACTGGCCTTTCTACCTAAAACCAGGATTGGTCCTTATGTGTTTCAAAAACGGACCTGCCCAGGTGTGCCATTACATAAAGTTATTTTAATTGGGTTTCTTGTCCTTAATAAAAGTAAATTAACATCACTAGACTAAAAGCTGGCCAGCTGATTCAACAGTATATTTAAAGGACGGCTAAAGGACTGAACCAGAAGGCAGTGCACCTTGACATAAAAGCAGTAATCTGTGTCTTGCCTCTCATTTTGATATGGTTGTTGGGAAACTTACTTAATTAACATGGGATTTGTGCTTTATTCCCCAGCATTCCAGTTTTACACAGTTTGGTCAATGACCATTATGTTCTTTACACATGCTCAGATTACCATGCTTAAGCATGATACACACCAGGAGATTCTTCCTCCTGACCGACCGTTCAGCACTTCCAATTGGTCGGCCAGGAGGAAGGACTGTCTGTTGTGGCAACAGTGACCGCATAGAGGACTGCACAATTGCACATGGTTTTCAGACATGTCCATTCGTCCAATTCAGAAGAACAACCGGTGGGGCGTGGCCGAAAAACCTATGCGATTAATTTGCCCTGGTCCACCAATACACTGAACTATCGTCGATCGGGCTTGTCACACAGAGTTAATATTAAATGGATGGGGATTGTATTGGGATTTCAATTGTGAACATTCTGTCACTAGGTGGGCAATATTTCTTACCAGTGTTTGGCACCATCACTATTGGCCTTGCCATAATTGTTGGTGGGTGAGGCTGAAGATCACTCACTTGTACCATTACCAGCCATGTACCGTACTAGCAGGGTAGGGGAACAGGTTACATCTCTAGATTTCTGGGCACAAAACTTTTTATGGTGATTTAATTGGCAACTACCACCCCTGTGCTGTAGTAAGGCTGGTCTATACTGCTAATGTGCATCAAGGCATGAACCAAGCACTGAGGTTGTCAGGGGTCATTGCTATACTCGGGTCAGTCGCTTACCTCCCATTTAAAGGGCAACTAAATTCTAATTTATTTCTAATTTCTATCCTCGGCTTATACTTGAGTCTAAGTTTTTACAAATTTTTCAGGTAAAAATAGGTACCTCGGCTTATACTCGGATCGACTTATATTCGAGTATATATGGTATAAGAAATAGTTTTTAGCTCTCCTTTAAGAACCTGCATATGCAATCCTTACTGTAATAAAGGTTTTAAAGGGGAACATGCTCCCCAATATGGAGTATAAACTTCGAAGTTGCTTTATTGTTAAATTGTGAACTTTCAATCTGGGTCATTATTGGTAACAAAAGGCAGACGAACACAATATCTGCAGTCTGAAAACAAGTTACATTTTGAGTTACACATAGATCAGATGTGCTGAGCTAAAGGACAAATTGAAGTATGTATTAAACTGTACATGTAAATTCCAACAAATTGAGCCCCACGCTAAGTGGTTTCTGCCAAATGTCTCCTCCTGTCATAGGAAAAGCCACTAAAACTTAATTTTCATGAAATCTTAAGTGCGCTCTGAGCGTTTAGCGCTCACTTCACTTGTTACACAGGGGACACTCATGAAATGGGAGTGCAAATGAAGCCAATATTGCTTTCTACAGTATGGGATCTGAATCTCCGGCTTGAGTTATGGGTAATTCGAAGAGAGTAATCCTCTTAAAAAGCTGCTTTTAACAGAAGTACTTCCCTCTTGGGAACCCAAACAATGTTGCCTTCATCTTATCTCCATGTATAATGTGCCAGAGATTGAGATGCAAAGTTGTTAGCGTGACACCAGGTGACAAACAAAATGCAGAAACTGAAAAAGAGCTTTTAGCAGATTCGTTCAAATTGCCGTTTCAACTAAAATATACGTTGGCTTTAGAGACTTAAAGAGTACAAGTGAGTATTCCCTAATCGGCTTTGGTTATAACTCCTGAAATCCATTTGAGAAGTTGCTTTGTGAAAACAATATGCAGGGACTCCAACTATTAAAGTGCCGAGAGACTCTACAGAGTCAGATTTCCACCCAGCCGTTTTGCTTGGTTTGCTTCCTGACAGGTTGTCCTTTCTTTTGGTTAAGGTGAGGCGGCTTGCTCAGCCAAGGTTTTGACTGACTTTCCTGTGTGTGCAATCTTTGTCTTGCAAAATAATTGGCTGTCAAATGTCAAGACATGCTACCTCTGTTTACCTTTTAATTCTGTTAAATCGGTAATGTTGCCTTGTCTAACCTCTTGCTTTGTGCCGGCCTTAAGCAACTGGTTTGGGGTTAAATTTCTATAACCTCTTGCTTTGCGCCTGCTTTAAGCAACTTTTTTAGGGTTAAATTTCTTAGTAGTTCCGTTTTCTTAAAGAAGAACGAAAATTGAATAGTACCAAACATAATGTTATCTAAAGGGCAACTGAAACCTCCAAACAACATTGAATGGGTAGACATTTGTCTTATTTTTAGCTGTGGTTGTTGATTGCTTGATCTTATTAACATGTGGGTTGTGTGATCAATTTCCTAGCATTCCAGTCTCGCAGGCACACCCACTGTTTTAGTCAGTGACTGTTATGTTTCTCGAACATGCCTATTTCACACAAGAAGTCGTTATCCAATCATGTTATATACACTAGTGAGAATGTTTGAAATCTTCAAAAGAGAGCGTTTCATACCCCTTTTGGTTTCTGTTTAACTTGCCTTGGAAATGTGAAATTATACTGCATGCTATGTACACATACCCCATTTGGGTTCTGAAACTCCTAGTGCCTTGGTACTGACATTGTACCCTGCTTGCTGTATACACGTCCCCCTTTTTAATTCCTGTTAAACTACGAATACCTTGGAATTGTTCGCCTCCCATTGCATTGGGAATGTAGTATTCACTGAGCATTTTGTACACAAACCTTTTCTTGTTACTAATAAAAATTGTTTTACAAAAAGAGAGCGTTTGACTTTTCAAAAGGTATGGCCAGTAGGTACAGACTGGGTGAAAGGCTCGGAGTGTACTGGAAAACATGAAACTCTTCTGAAACCACCCTGGATTATGTTGTATGATCATAAAGTTGTCCTTCATCTTCTGCCACACTTTGTGTATTCTATGGTGAGGAAATAGATCCTTTTACCAGTGGTATTGGCTAGACACTTCATGTAACATTGAATGTGCCATTCATACTCTTAACAGTAAAGTAAAACATCAACATAGAATGATTTTGTATTCTATGTTGATGTTTGGCTCACAATAAACGTTGCACTTTCGAGTGGAGTCTACCTTGTATCTTTTGAATACTCTGTTCCCTCTGAAGTAGGGGCATTGGACTCTTTGCACCCACCTGGGGATAGTGTGCATATGGACCTTTGTTATATATTTCTTTACAGTAAAGTAACTGAAATTTGTGAAAAAGTAAATAAACGTTCCTTGGTTATTCTCCACCAAAATAGAACCCCTTTGAGAGCGAAACCTTAAAAGGAATATGCTTGTGAAGGTTTTCATTCATCCAGGTCATGGTGTATCTGTTGTATTCAATTAGATCAACTGGACTTGAAGTTTAGTTCTTAAAGACATTTCACTAGTCATCCGACTGGCTTTCTCAATTCAGAATGACTTACCGTATACAAGAATCTGTGGCAATTATGTACCCTGGAAAATCCCAATTAGCATATCACAGCCAGGTGTTAAGGGCGTGATTGGATAGTGGCTAAGAGGTGTTATAGGAACGCCCAGAGTAAAGTGTTAAAACAGCATTGTACATGGCAGACAGTTGGTGTCGAACCCCCCCATCTCTATTTAGGCTTGGTTTCTTTATTTTCACATAAATAGCCTCCTTAACACCTCTCTTGAACCAGTCACGTTCCTTTGCCAATATGTTAACATTACAATCTTCAAAGGTGTGTCCTTTATCCTTAAGATGCAGGTACACGGCTGAGTCCTGACCCGAGGAATTGGCTCTTCTGTGCTGGGCCATACGTTGATGAAGTTGCTGTTTGGTCTCCCCCACATACAAATCAGTATATGATCTCGCTTTTCTTGTGTTTCGGTATTGGGTCTTTCGGATGTACCAATTGCGGCCTCAGTGTGTTGTTCGGTTTAAAGCAGACAGGGATACAGTGTTTTTTGAAAATTCTTCTTAATTTCTCGGAGACCCCTGCTACAACAGATATACTTAAAGGGAATGTTATGAGCTGATAACATGTAGGAAATCTTTAATAAAACCATGCTCGTTTCAGTGCGGGGGGAATTATCCGGGAAAGCCTTGCTCCCAACTCTGTGAATGATGGGCAAGTTATTTTACAGTCCATAAAAAAATGTAACTAAATGAATTTTACAATTTAAGAATGGGCTGTTGTGAAGGGTATGATCAGAGGGCCCAAAAGGCCTTTTTCATTGTAACAATGTCTTTCTGCTAATCTGTTACAACTTTACAAACAAGTAATGTCTGGTTCGATTTTACAAAACTTATCTAGAAGTCATAATTACAGACTGCATGTATACATATTGTCCCATTAAAGGATAACTGTATTGCCTCAATGCATTTTTTTTTAAAACTGCTTTAAAAAGAGTAATGGTATGCAGCCCTCCCTATACATTTGTTTTCCTTATTTCGCGCCTCTCTGCCTTCAATTAGTCCTGCTGTGAAGGGGGCGTAATAATTCTGTCTGCCTATAACTGTCACTCAAAGCTAGCATTCGAGGAAACACTCCTGCACCCACCCTTGATCAGCTTGATTATGTAGGCTGTATCCTAGCAACTGAACAGTTCAAGTTTGTTTGACTGGCAGAGGAGGAGGAGAGAAGTTGTAACAGACATTCCCACCGGTCAATGATTGGCTGTTTCTACAGCTTTCCGATCACCTGAACAATTATGATTAGGGTAGGCCAAAGCTGCATTGTAAATAAATAAATTGCTTAATTAATCCTGGTTTGGGGGGAATAAAGTTGTTGAAGTAGAAAGCTTTAAAGTTTCATTCATCTTGAATTAAAATGAAATGCTTCCACAATAGGACAAATCAACATTCAGAATTTTCAGCACCTTTATGTTACCAATAAAATGAGTGTAAGGCACCTATATTCAGAGACATTACTTGCATGTTAGGGATCCCTGACTATGTTTTCCTCTCTGTGATGTACAGCTTTTCAGGCAAGGAATAACTGCATTGTTTATGACCAACCTGCAATATTCGTGCTAAAATTAGTTTTACCTGCGCAATCCAGCAAAACTAATGCACGGAGGTCTCTAAGATAGGTAGTCGGAGTTTCTTTTATAGGTTGGAGCAGAGAACACAGGCAGTAGTGTACTGTGGAGTGTCCTTTTGTTGCAGGACATTTTATTCCTAACAGGTGTAGCCCATACATACAAAACTGATAACTTCCCACAGTGAAGTGGCTTGTGACCTTTTGGTTATGGTGTATTTAATTGGCATGGTTTTGGCATTTGAAAGGAAAAGTAAATGTTAGTCATTGTATTCGTTTTGGTTAGGTTCACACGGGTATCTAGCACTCTGTGTTTTCTCCCGACAAATCTACCAAGTGATATATCGGATCAGATCCGTCCGTAGAAAAAAAAAGCTGCACGGCCAAAATTTCTGGTGGAAATGACCATTTCCAGTCAATTCTGTTGATTGATTGTGGCAAAAAGTTAGCAATGGATATTTCAGGTTATATTTTGCCTAATTGAATGAAATATCCCACCTGTCTGTTGGCCAATATATTGCCCATAGAGTACCAAATTATCTTTCTTTCATGATGCAACCTTTTTGGTTCTTGCAGAGTACAAAGTTCACCGGTTCGCATTATATGATTGGTCACTGTTTGGTGAAGATTAAATAAGTATAACCATGTGACGTGGTTATCCCAGTTACTACATCTGGACTATGATACAGTGTGTGCACAGAGGTTAATTGGAGCACATATAGTGTTGCCTGTGGGTCTTGTCTCTTGTTTTTACCAAGGTCCTTCTGCACCAATTGACCGTATGGGCTGCCATCACTTTTTGCAGTATTTATTTGTGCATTTCTTGGTCTGTGCCATGACCATATGCAAGCTTTAAAGGGAAGAAAATCATCCCCCCCCCCAATATCTACAATCTACCCATTCAGTCATTTATATGTACATAAATGTCTTCCAAAGTACTGACCTCCTTTTTGCATGGCCCCTGATAATACCTGTTATGGTCTCAGTCCCTGGGTTGGTTAAGCTGCTCAGTAGAGATCTGAGCATGTTTGACCCGCCCAATAGCCAATCAGTAGAAAACTGTTGGGAACATTCCAAGGAGGAGGTGCATCCTGGGAGGAAGCACTGTTACAGATCTTGAAATGGCAGCTCGCTACTGACCACAGCAAAGGGAATGAAACCAACTAATTTTTGAAAAAGAAAGACAATTAGAACACCTACCGGGAGATTTAATAAAAGTTCTTATAGTTAAAAATGGGGCTAATTTTGTCCCAACCAATCAGATGTTAGCTTTCAAATGTTAAATAGATCTGATTGGTTGGGGCAAAATTACCACCATTTTAAACGATAAGAACTTTTATTGAATCTCACTGCAAATGTGTAATAAAGGTTGTTTAAATGATTCCCCTCCCCCACTGAATTATGTATGGAGAGGAGTATTCCATACATAAAACAGAGAGCAGTTTGTTGCAATGGAGTGTTCCTTTAACCATGTTCACAATGTCTGCAATATGCCAAAATGGGAAAAAATACTGAATTTATGTATAGTGCTGAAACAAGGATGCCCAATGGGGGCTGAATGTGGCTTCATAGCAGTGGGTTCTGTCCTGTGGTATGTCTGTAAAGGAGAGTTAATTGAAATGTCATAGTTTGAGCACTCCTGCTGTAAACACCATATGATTACAAACCCAGTGTATTGTACAATGTGCAAAGATGATCTTCACAATCAAAACTGTTTTACTAATGGATTTATCTTAAAGGGCAAGTCCAGCCCTAAAATGAAAACTTTAAAACAGGAAAATCACAGCTCAAAACCCTAAACTTGTAGTAGTTTGAAATCTTAAATATATATATGTAATCCTCTCTATTCTGAAAGTTTGCTATAGTTATCTGTTATTCAATAAAACATAAATTCTTTATATTGTTTTTGTTATATATCATCTCAAAAGTATTGCTATTAAGGTATTCCAATTTACAATCTGCTAGTATTAATATACACACATCTGCAAGCAGGCATTTAAAGGGCATCTATACTGAAACTTTTTTTTTTCTTTTAATTTTTACCATTACTGGAAAACATTCGTTTTTGGTTGATCCGTCCTCTATTTCTTTAGATCAAATCTGATCAACCCCATTTCAGCTGGTGCCTAATTATCATAAACTTCTGGAACGGTGACAGTTGGAATGTGTGAATTGCATGGTTAGAAGTACTTCTTACTTCACAACAATCTCGTGGAATTCAGGAAAAACACCCAACCAAAGTGTATGGCAACCAACATTACTACTGCAATGCGTATTGCAAACCATGAACTGACCAAGAAACTTTGTCTTAAACTCGTCTTAAAGTGTATGTATACTGAAAAAAAATGACTTTGCGTCATCTTAAAGGGCATGTCCCCACCCCTTTAAAAAATTGGTTGGTATATAGTAGAACTCCCTCCCCCAGCCCCAACCGCTATAATACATTTTTCAGAAACTCCACCTATCATTACTTACCTTACCTCTTTCCTCCGAAGCACTGTCCCGGCTTTCTGCTTGCATCAAACTGCAAGCAGGGGGCTGGACCGGCAGCCGCGTCCGTGATCGGCTGCCTCTCAGGCTTTCAGCAGTGGAGAATGGTGAGGGAGAGAAGTAAGGTAAGTAGAGTTTGGGGGAGTTTCTGTATAATCTATTATAGAGGTTGGGGCTGGGGGAGGGAGACCTACAGTATAACAAAGGGATTTGCAGCTAGTGGGAGGGAGGGCAAAACAGATGGGAGAGGGAGGGGGGGGCTGCACTGCGCATGACAAAATTCTCAGGAGGAGAGACAGGAGGCAGAGTCCTATATGGAGTCTGCCAGGCTCCTGGTGGCCAGTTTTTGGGACTTTAAGGAGACATTGCAGGGCAGCCATTTGGAGCAGGGATGTAAGGTAAGGATTTTATTACACTACAGAGTGGGGCCAGTAGTGGGGGAAATGATAGTTTGGGAGTGGACATGCCCTTTAATCTATAAATACATGTAAGTAGCACTTACTCTGAGGTGTGTGTGTTGCTGCATGCCTTCAATACAATACTTGTTTGCTCCGGCTATGACCACTGACCTGACTATTTTCCCACATACCAACTGTCAATACTGCATACAGTATACAGCACACCAACTGTCAAACCATTCCAGCTACAGCAAAACTGCTTACAGAAATGCTAAAACGTAAGATGTTTCCGATTGGATATGTAATGAAATAGGGGGAAGATCAACAAAAAAATGGTACAGTGATAGTTGGAATGAATTATAGTTTCCACTAATGGGCAATTAAAAAATAAAAAAATTCAGTGTTCTTACCCTTTAAGACAAGAATGTCTGCATTAAACTAAATCAATCTTAATGTCGGATCAAACATTGAGTTGTTGTAACGTCATGTCCGTGTACTCTGTAGATTCTATCAAAATGTATTCAATAGCCCATATTCATGGTGCTGGGGTCATTTGCCCTCATTCTGGGGACCAGAGTTTCTCAGAGGGGGTTGCCTTCAGAGAACCAGAGGTGTGCTCTAAAATATTTCCCCGTTTTGCCATACAGGTTTGTTATATGTAGTATGACGGAGTTTTAGTCAGTGTTGTGTATCTTTATACTACATTGATTATATAGTGATAATGCACTGCTGAGGAATTCTGGGACCATATGGAAGTATGAGGCCTGCTGGCTTCGAAACTACAAGGTGATTCAAATATCCTTATTATCTTTAGTTAGGTCGAGGCAACACACATGAAAAGTGTGTTTTATGCTTGTTCCATTCCTAGCACAGCAAAGTGCACAATCTGGGCGCATGCGCTCTGCAAAAAAATGCATTGCATGCACTGTGCTGCGATACACGTGTGCTAACGGATTGCAAGCGCGATCGTTAGCTCTGGTGCGGCCTAGTCCTAAGGGCTACATTAGCCTTTATAATTCACAAGTTTGTCAGAATATTGGGTGCATATTCCTAGAGAATCGCCCCTCAAGCAGGTTTCCAAACTCAGACTTCTTTCCCATTACTCCATTACTCCCCCCCCCCCCACCACCAAATTCCAACACCCCCTTTTTACCTTGACAGAATCCAGCCCCTTCATCTTGGTACTTTGTCAGCACAAATCCAACAGTAAAAACTCTGGTGTGCCTGTCGTCTCTACACAATGGACAATGTGTGTACATTTAAAATACAGATTTTTTTTATTTTGCTTAATTCATTTTCTTCTATGGAACAACCACTTCCCAGGGGGTCTCTCTAGAGTTTGTTTGAAATAGTCCGTATTTTATTGTTACTCTCACCCTCCACCTTTCCTCTATTACCCCTTCTCCCTGTCCTACATCTGGACTCTTGTTACCTCTTGTCATATGCCCTGCAAGGCCTTTAAGTGCCAGATCACATTTGTGGGAGTTAAAACTATTTTACATTTTTACATTATGTAGAGGAATTATAGATGTAAAACACCAGCCAGCCATATATTTGCAATCGTGCGGCGTTAGACAAGTGCTCATCATCGTAAACTGCCATCAGTGCTGCAAAATGTTTATAATAGGAGAGGGCTAGAGTAGAAAATATGCAGGGCTCCATTAAACCTGACCTCCTTTGAAACATGTTGTGCAAGGTCGCCATAGATTTCTGTGATTGACAGTGAAATAGATGATAATAAATGAATCCTAAATATTTACCAGTTGTGGCCAAGACATCAAGTTCTATTTGTTACATTTTCATGGATAGTCCATTATTTCTGTTCGCTACGCGAATAAATTACGTTGGACTTTGATGGAAACACGGAAATGTAGAATTTGACAGCAGTTAAATAGCTACCGACCGGTCTCATTTGGTTACGTTTTATTTGTGCTTTTATTAATCGACCATTATTTCCATTATACCCCCAGGACTTTATAATTTACACTGTTTATTTCTATCTTCGTTAGCCGTTTATCTAGAAATATTAACTTCCCTATCAGTAAATTACATTTTAAATACCCTTTTTAATATCAATAATTCAGTTGTGTTTTGACACTAAACCTTGAAATGAGATGTAATCATAAATTATATTAGATCTCGAATGAGGAAATATCGTTAAAGCCCAATTAACAGAGCTCCGCAGTACATTAATTATAAAAAGAATTAATTCAGTGAAAGGCATGATGTCATGGAAAACTGTCCCTTTATGCAGAACGCTTATGGTTGTAGATCAGTGTAGTCTTTTATAGTAGCTTCTTTTGTTCACTTGTTTAAAGGCGAACTTAAGTTAAGTCAAAACTGTTACAGATACACGGGTAGACGTGCTTCTGATCGTATTTCTGCTCAACCACAAACGATCGGAAATCCCCACTGCTCGAAGTTCCCCACTGAGCCACAATCTGAGTCCAATCTTTGTTTTTCCGATAAACCTCTTGATAATGTTGAGCAGTTAACTGGGAAAAATGGAAAATAGTTATATATAGTTTTGGGTGATTCGATCAAATGTACCAAATCGCTCAATCCCGTATATGGGGTGTTTTCATCTAGCAGCAGTTTTGATTAACATTGAAGCCTTGGGAAGAGTAAGGCGATTATCTAGGGGGTTAGATTGTTTTTTTACAAAAAGTTATGAAGGTGCCCACGCACTAGTTAGATAGCCTGGCCCATTCATTGTCCAATTGCAAGTCGATCACAAAAAAGAAACGGGTCATAGCGGGAACGTTGGAAGGTGAGGTCCTAATGTGTGAGCACCTTTTAGTGAGCCTTTTAAAAGGTATCAAGAAATTGGTTAATCTGCACACACACAGCTCTTTGTGCATACATTGTGCTATATTGGTTTTAGCCTGTACTGCTCTCCTGCATTGTAGAAGAAAAATGAGATTGCTCCAAAGGCATTGTTAATTGTTCGGAACGGGTCACTTAAAGGGCATGTACACCCTTAAAAAAAAAAAGGTCAATTGTGATTTACCTGCCCCCACCCCAACTCATAAATTTTGTACTTTTTTACCTGCATTACTAACCAGATATTTAAGGATAATTGTCACCATTCTGGCAGTGTAAGCTGGCCCCTCCCTCCATGCAGTCAATCATGTAGTTGCAATGGACATCACAGACGATGATAAACTGCTGTTTCACCTGCTGCCTCCTCTGCACATGTTCAAGTTTATAAAAAGCTCATTGAGCAGAGGGAGGAGGCAGATACCTTTGCCGACAGGAATAAAACTTATTACACATCTGGTTAGAAATGCCTTTAATATACTGGTAAATATAGCAGTTGAGGTTGTAGGCAGAGAATACTCCAACCTCCAACTATTCCTTGAAGTCACAAGACTATTCCTTGAAGTCACGAGAAGCTGTGAAAGATACTGGTTTGTGCGGAGGCTGACTGCTTTACCCCCACCTCCCCTGCCCCTCCCTATTTGGTTTTACTGTATTACAGATTAACAGATCACACCTCCCTGCATCATAAATTAGAAATGTGCAGTCTTTGTTTTATTGATAAACTGTAATATACCATGCATGAAATAGGCTACTGTATTGTTTTGAGGCTTCAGTTGCCTTTAAATGGACAGCAGAATTCCCATACAGTAATAGCCAAATCCAGTAATGGTGACCCCCAATTCCTTGGCATGCTTAAGTTGCTGAGAGTTGTAGTTTCCAAACATCTGCAGTGGCAAGGAATTGGTGGTTAACGGTATTACTGTATGTTAATTCTGCTGTCCATTTAAAGGGCAACTAAATCCTTGAAACAATACAAAATCAGAAGGCAATCTTTTCAGCAATACATACCATCCTCCTTCTGATTCTGTATTTTTTGAGGCATTAAAGCAAAAATGAGAAGAGAATCCTCCAATTATATGTGAAAACAGTGTTATATCATTTATTCACCCCTCTGTACACAACACGGCAATGTTTCGGGCAGAACTGTGCCCTTTCTCAAGCCATTTTGAGGCATTAGCTGCCCTTTTAAATGGACAGTAATCGCATACAGTAACCCCCAATTCCTTGGCACTCCTTGGCTTTGGTTGCTGGGAGTTGTAGTTTCAAAACATGTCGAGTGGCAAGCTTCAATAAACTTTTTAATAAAGCTTATCATCATTAACAATTCTCCTGCCCACCTCTAAGCCCATAGCTCTTACCTTGCCTGCACATCTGATAGTAGAACTCCTTCATTGCTTGAATGGTGGTGCGTAACGGTGACGCTTGTCAATGTTGAGCGGTTTACCGATAAAACGAAGATCGGGCCAGGCAGAAAGTTTTCTGTCGACCCCCAACCTTCTGTTCCAATCTCTGTGCAGGTTTCAAGCTGAAATCTGCAGAAAGATTGAGGGCTCAAGGTGGAGAACTTCGAGCTGTTATTCTGATTGTAAATCCGTGTATAGCTAGCTTTAGATTTACCTTTCCAACTATATTGGCCATTTATTTAATGAGAATATTGTGCGACATAAATGTAAAATATTTTTGTTTTAATAAAGTCGTGTATTAAATGGTGCCCTAAAACCTATTTGTTGTAAAAGCAGCACTTATATTGTTTGTAACATAGAGCGCTGACGTTTAACGCATTAGTCCTGCAAAATAGTTTGAGATCCTTCCTAAAATGGATTGTAAACTATTTTAGTCTTTTGTCCTTTCTTTGCTGAGTGGCAGTTTGTACTATTGTTTGCGTAGTGAGGAAATGATGAAGGTGGGGAGCTGTAAAGTGTGACTGGTTTTTAATAGAGCTCTGTTTTAACTTTAAAAGATGCTTAAAGGAGAACTAAATTTAAATTTTTTTTAAATCCTAATTTGAAAGCTTTTCTCCCCAGAACACCTATACATTGTAAGAATCTTCTCTAGTAAGTTGCATTTAGTTCATAAAATAGATTCTGTAACAAAGAAGGCTTCCATGTTGTAGCCAATACAACTCATAGTCCGTGTAGTCTTAAAAGAGCCACGCCCCCTTGACCTCATTATCCACTGTCTCAAGGCAGTTTTCTATAAAGATGACTCCACATCAATATACAAGTCCCTGACAAGAATTTGAAAGCTGCTTGTTACCCTGCAGTTTATGTACTATTCAGTGTGAGTAGCTGGTAAATAAACTGCAGGGTAACAAGCAGCTTTCCAAGTCTTACCAGGGACTTCCATATTGGTGTGGAAACATCTGTATGACTTTTTTTTTTTTTTATTGTTCTGTCCCTAGCAAAAGATAAAGCTTCTAAATATACCTGGATCCCCTGCACCGGGTTCACCCTTAAAACAAAAAATTGGTCCTCTGTCCGTTAACTGCCCCAAACCCCAATTGATATATTCAGCACATTATTAGATGTGTTGCTAACTAGATATTGAAAGGGGAGGTAAAGGAGCTGTGTCTTACCTCCCATTCCTCAATAAAACCTGCAGGAGCCGGGAGAGAAGGTAACAAACCTACCCGATCGTTCGCTCCCCCACCGCATCCTCTGGCAGGTCCCGACGCACTTTGTACTCTATCCACTGGGACTTGTCAGAAGATCAACAGAGGAGCACAGTCCAGAGACTACCGCAGCAAGGGAAATTTTCAGTCTTTCCTGAACGACCGCTCATCAGACCTGAAGTTTAGCGGAAGCGCGCTTTTTCGGGAAAGCTGACACACATATTGCCGACAAAGCCCCAATACCGTCGTATCCGATGGTATTGGGGCTTTATCAGTACTGTGTGTACCTAGCTTAAAACTTTAAAGGACAGTTTGTGCTGAACTTCCCCTTTAAATAGATTTTTTTTAATAGATAAAATGTATCCCAGTGTCTTTCTTGTATTCTATTGTCAGGTGATTTCCTGGGTTTCCGTTGCAATATTTATCTTGGACCCTTTTTATTTTTTCTTTTAAGCGAAGTTTTAGAATGCAGATGAATAATCTTCTAGCCTTGCAGTAAAGTGTAGGGCGCACACCGCATTCTATTACGTACAGTTAAAGAAATGAGAAACGTAATATTTTTTTTCTTCCCCGTGTTCCATCTGATTGACGTATGGAAGCTCCTGGAATAATGCAGGTTGTCAAATTGGTTGCTTGAGCGCTTAATAGTACAGCTGTCTTGCTAGCAAGCAGGAATCATTTTGTATTCAAAAATAACAATCTCTGCCGTTTTAATACTTTAAGTGGTCTCTGTGTCATGTGCGTTTTTTATCTTAATGTTTAAAACGAAGGCTTAATCAGTTGTAAGCGCACTTCTAGCACGTTTTATCTATTCCGACATGGGGCTAAGTCCCGCATATTCTGTTGAAACAGCGTAGCCATTAGAAGGTAGCAGAATGGTTCCAGACAAGACTTCTTATAATTAATTCTCCAGATCTCCCAGATTAGACCCGAAATTTTGTTTTAAGGCAAATTTGAGCAGACGATGCGACTTTTAATTTAGTTTGACTTGCCTGCATGTATTTTTAAGTGCTCAAAGGGAATTCACATCTGATTATTTGCACCATGGTGCACTGCATAAAATATTCATGGAAGTGTCACTTTTCCATAGGTGCTACTCCAGGGCAAATTCGAGGGACTTGGGCAAACTTTGCGGTTTAAAAAGTAATAAATCCAAGAGGCAAGTTGAAAAGGAACATATGTTACGAGCAGCCAGTGTCCTGCTGCCTTCGGACATTTCCTTTTCGTAGTTTTGCAGCAGCCTTGTCAATACCTGTAGAACTTTTGACACAAGGAAGTTAACTGAGTGTAATGGCATGAAAGCAAAGTCCTGTAAATATTATGGATTGAGCCCTGGCCCCCTCCGGCACTGCACAGTTAATGCTTGAATGGCCTGATGGGATCACTTAATTTGAAACACGCTTTAAGAGGAGTGAATGGATTGTCTGCCGCCATTAGAATATACAGGCTATTGTTCTTATCTTGTCCTGCAGGTATCCGGTTCAATCGAACCGCTTACATCGTTAATTAATTTTACCTGTCTTTTTGTTTTGTAGAGTGCAAATATAGGTTTATTGCATTTTTGAAAGGATGGTCAATAATTTCCTGGTTTGACATACTTCAGCCATTTTGGTCTAAACAAGATGTCTCTTTTTTTTTTATATAATGTCCAATCAATTTCTCTCGGCTTAAAAAAGGTTGATAATAGAAATGGAATTGCTAGGATATGGGATTTTTATGGGACTTGCTGCATTTTGCATTCTTGTTCTAGTTTTGAGCTCGTCCTTGTGGAGAACACTGACCACTGTGTGTGTGATTTTATAGGTGCAGTTTTTAAAACAAAGCCAGCAGTAGCCGCAGCAGTCAGTTCCCCCGTGACCTATCGTGTGGTCTCGTAGAAACCAACATACCCATCATCCAATCCGGGCGAACAAGAGGCCGAGGTGGGTCGTGGCCGCCCCTACCTACACCATACAATATTTCCTGCTGACAATCCGATTGTAATATCGGTTGGATGGAAATATTGTATGGTGTGTACCCATCCTTAGTCTTTGTAGAGGGTGGAGTTGCTTTACTTTGAAATGAATGGTCCTCCAAGGTTTGTTGATTTTCAGCTCCAAGCACCTTTTTGGGGACATTTAGCTGGTGATTGTGGCACATAAAGTGAACACAAGTAATTACACTAGTCACAGATTCATAACAATTCTACCTTGTATTTAAATATTCAAATGCACAGAAGTAAAGCTGGCCATACACATGCAATCCCACAGCATGTGTGGCGACACATCACATTGGTATCTGATCACATTGGTATCTGTCGGCACACATGCTGTGGGAACTGCACACATGGACCAGACCAATCCCCATATGCAGTATGGTCGGCTGTGCGGCCATACACCGCACAAATACACCAGCTCCCTCTATCGGGAGCCGATACCGACCAATGGAAATTTTCCGTCATTCACGATCGATTGGAGTGCCGACAACGGTCATTCGTCGGCACTCAGATCGGTTGTTCTGATCAGTTGCCGTTCGCTGACAGGATATACCTATTATCGTTCATATGTATGGCCACCTCAAGGCTGGGAGCAGACATTTCTATTGAGAACGTCACAGGAGAAAGCTTAACCAATCACCTTGTGTCTATGCTCCTGACCCCACAATGCATTGCAAGAAAGACGCCATTGAAATATCTTGTGCGTTTTGTAATGTGAATACTTTTTTGTATGTCTGTTACGTTGTGTTAAAATAATAATTAAATCGGTGTGTAAATTAAATTCTTCATGGATTCATTCTCCAGGTTTAATATCTAGGTTGAATCAATAGTCTACGTCCTGGCACACACCCACAGATCCTCCTAGACTTATTGATTGATACAGTGCTTTCTTCCGGTCATGAGTTAAAAATAAACAGTTGATATTTTGCCTTGAGCATTCAATAGCCCAGGGGTTATTAGTACATCCAATCAGTGATTTAGATAAACTAATCAAACCTCTCTATTTAATGATTAGATTGGGAACGGAGAATAAAATCTGCTCGTGTGTATTTTATTAGGCCTGAATATAGTCAAATAGACATAACCTGTATGAACATGCTGTTTTGATGACCCTGTATCTCATAGCCCAACTATATATATGTATAAATAATGTTATGTCTTCCTCGCTGTGCAGGTACGATTGGAGTAATTAAAGCTCTTTCCAACATGGGTGTAGAATTAGATGTGGAGACCTACACTAACTACGTTCTAAACGTGTTCAGTGACCTTCAATCTGCTCGTGCGCTGCTCAAAGTAAGTGCAGGACCCGAGATGGTTTACACTAATGGTGAAAACGAATAATTACAATCGGGGGCAATCGTGGCTAAAGTGTTATAGGAAATTATGCAAACCTAGACACACAGGCAGGGGTGCTCCTCTTATGGGGCCAAATGAAAATTTGTTCAGGGTGGCACAATTCTTTCCCAGTTTGGCCACTTCCCGATGTTCAAAAAAAAAATACCCCCTCTCCCCATGACATCAAGCCATGCCCACTTATGTTGTGGCAGGTGGCATGCCACTAGTGGGCATAAGAGGCACTTTCAAAACAAAATTGTTTAGGTAGAATAATGTCAAGAAACGCCCCTGCCCACACGGGCAATTTACTGAGCTGATAATGTTAATATCCCTCTCCCTCCTGTATCTGAAGCATTTCATTCCATATTTATCGCATAGGAGAGTGGGTGTCCAGTTGATACCAACTGGTTTTCTTTGTCGGAACTGAGGCACGAATCCGTCCAAGGGAACCTGGACCAAGTGTATTCTCTGTGTAAGTATTGAACAGTCTTATTATTTAAAACCTGTTGTTTTATTGGTTGAATATGAATTATTTTGTGCATGATATACACAAGTTCTGACATGGATCCCCCACGATCTGGCCATGCTGCACATGCCGTACGGAAAGAGATTTTGCTACATCGTCTTCCTGTTTATTCCATTGAATGAACTTAGGTCATAAATATTCATGGAGGGTGTCATGCGAATATTCGCTATGTTGGTTTCGCTTTGTGTGCACTTAAATATGTACTTTTTGCTCTTTGCGATATATATACGTGTTTCGTATGAAATACATTTTGATGTATGTTGATTGCATTGTGCCCACCACTCAGGACTTGGAAGAGAGCGTTGACCCATTTTCTATTAATTTGGCCATTTAGAAGGGCCTGTTTTCTCTTTTTCCTTTATACTATCCTAAAACCCACTGGATTATGATACCCACTTATATTGATCTATTTCTAGCATTTACTAATTAAAGAATGTGTTGCACCTGAATGAAATCTTGATGGTGAGAAATGACAAATTATTAACAATGATGAAAATAAAAATGTCACTACTGGTTGCATGCATATGCTGTTAAAAAATAAACCAAACTGGCCTATAATAGTCACACAGTTATAGTCCTACATACAATTCTTTTCTGACTGGCAAAATGAATCGGCTTGGTGCTAGTTGTAAAAATATGGTATTTTATAGGACGTATTTGTGTATTTCGCGAATATCAGGTGAACTGTTGGTTTAAATAGGTTCCTTTCCATTTTTACAGTATCGTTGCCAACATTTCCATCTGTGGATCTGAGTAACTTTAGAGGCAGCCTCATTACAGGGTTTAAAAGGTAAGATTAATCATTACAGCAAATAAACTTAATCTGTTTAAAGGGCAATTATCCCCCCCAACTAAACAAATCCTCCCCCATGATTCAGTAATCAGGATGAGGTATAAAACCTCTGTCCAAAACATAAAATGATTCCTGGGACATGGAAGCAGTAGGCCTTTTGTCTTCTAATGCTCCTGTCCAGTCACTGCAATGTAACAATTTCAATGGATTGAAAACTAGCAGTGTACATTGTGTACTGCGCTAATAAACTACTAGCAACTTTTTCTGGTGCCTTCTTGTTTTCGATCCATTGAAATTGTTATATTGCAGTCCTATACCCCTATGTTCCATGTATTGTAATCCACACCTGCCCCTCTTTGCACAGTCCAGGGCTCTTCCCAGACTGGCTGACTGAATGGGAAGAGATGCTCCAGATCATGACAGAGAGCATGGTCTAGACCTACAATTTTTAGCTGCTCTTTTAAAGTCTACTGGCTGTTTTTGTTTTGTTTAACTACATGCAGTTTATTAAAGGTGGTAAGAGGCATGTTCCTGTCCGGTGCTGCCATTTCATCAATCTCTGCTGCAGACTGCTACCCCCCCATCTACCCTCTATTGCTCTGTACCACACGGGCATGGAGGAACTGTCTGGGGAGTGAGCTGTTGGCAGCCAAGATTGATGCAGCATGGTTCTTTACAGTGAGAACAGGAGGTTAGAGCTGTATGCCCCTTACCTCCCTGAGATTTACTGATGTGATTAAATAGCCTAAAAGAGGCCATACACTCTCGATGGCTGAAAGACAGTGCAGCTGATCATTATTAATACATATAGATCTGGTTGATCCGGGGATACTTTCCGATTGCCGTTTGGAGTCTTGATCAGGAATTTTCAATTGAATTTTACCAATTTGCAATCTCTATCTTGGAGAGATTCCAGCTTGAAATCTGCCCATGCTTTATCCATAGGACATAAAGGAGACATTTTGCATATCTCCACCCCTTACTCTGGGATACCTGGGAGTAAGAAATTACTCCTTGTTTTGTGGGCAATGCTATTCATTTAGCTTGAGACTGCAGGGTACCATAAGCTATGTAGCTGCCTGGTATATTTGTTGCACATTAATTCCCCACATTTAGCTCTAGTCCTAATCAGTTTCCTTTAATCATTGGTAACCATTTCAAACAGAACATGTATGAAACATGTTAATGGGTGTAGGGGCAGAAGGTTATGTAGGCTTTGCTGGGACCATCAGATTTACAGTTAAGTGGAAGTTGTACTTTTATTTTAAACCAATTGGATCAGATTATAGGTGACTTTTCTTCATTTATTAAATAAATTGAAACCTGTAAAGTAAGGAAACTTAATAGTGGACAAGATAGAGGATTTAAAATTAAGGTAATCTTTTGTGACATGGTTTTGTGCTTTGGGCAAATTGAGAATGCGATGTTCTGTGTTGACAATGTGACGCCGTGAAATGATAGTTGAATTGAACACATCAGAAAGGTTTCTGTGGCCTTGAGTGTTTGTAGAACTTCATTATACGATTTGTGTATGGACGGGGAAAACTCTGCCTTGCTGTTTACTTGTATTTCCCAGGCTGTGTTAAGAGAAATTTGTATTCAGATTTCACAAAGAGAATGTTAATATCAAGCATTGTCTGTGGAAGAAGCAACGAGTTAATTGGCTCTGTAACGTGGTAGGAATTCTGCCTGTGGTGGTGTAAGGATGACAAAGATGATTAAGCTGCCAGCATATCTGCAGAATGACTGGACTATCGCATTGACGTTAATAATAAAAAGGTTTTAGTGCATACGGGACCGACCCAATAGAAATGAGAAGGTAGATATGTTTAGGAATGTTCTCAATGGGGACATATTTCCTAAAAACTGGTTATCGACCTCCAGGTTGGTGATTGAGTTTACTTCTTTATAAAAGAATTAAACTCCCGGGTTCTGTCCTGTATGGACCCTGTCAGATCAGAATGGACTAATGGTCGAACTCCAATAAATGCCCAATGTGACCAAAACTTTTCCTGCCCATGGAGACAAACTTAAAGGGGAACTGTGATCCAAAAATGACTTTAGGTAAATTTGAGGTAAATTGATAGGAATTGGTCCCCTGAGAATTTTTGCAATTTATTTCCATTGTTTATTTTACATAGTTTTGAAGATATTTACATTTTTGTGTGTGATATGGCAGCAGCATCACCAGGTCCCCTGCACTTCCTGCTTCCTGCTCTGAAACTGTCAGTCAATCTGTCCTGTCTCCTCCTCCCCTTTGCAGCCCCCCTGGTCCCTCCCACTCATGGACCCCATGGTCCCTCCAGTAGCAGGCCCCCCATGGCCTATTCTCTTATAGCCCCATGTGGCCTCACCTACACGTGGGTGTCGTGGCCCCGCCCGCACCTGGGTGTCGTGGCCCCGCCCGCACCTGGGTGTCGTGGCCCCGCCCGCACGTGGGTGTCGTGGCCCCGCCCGCACGTGGGTGTCGTGGCCCCCGCCAGGCCACCGCACGGGTTGTCGTGGCCCCGCCCGCACGTGGGTGTCGTGGCCCCGCCCGCACGTGGGTGTCGTGGCCCCGTCCGCACGTGGGTGTCGTGGCCCCGCCCACTCACATGGGTTACTCAGACCCCCCCCCCTACAGAAAACCCTGTAGAAACAGCCTTTTCAGGAGAGCGAGAAAGAGAAGGGCTGTAGATTCCCTTACATTCTCTGTCAGGACTTCACACAGCGAGAGGAGGAGGGACTTCCTGTCTCCCTCACACACTGAGGGAGTCTGAGGCTGTGCTCGCCGTCGTCGGCACTGTGCAGGAGAAGCCTCAGGAATGTCACATGTCCGCCTCCCACCCATTAACTTTCTGGTCAGTATTTCTTTATTCTTGGGCTGTGGAGCACGTAGAGAGGTGGTTGATGGCTCGTTTTAAAGGTAGGAAACTGGCCTTTCATTTAAGCTTAACTTGTTTGGAGACCACAGTTCACCTTTAAAGGAGGACTATAATGCGTATAAAGTTTTTTCAAAAACAGTTCAAATAAAAACTACATAAGGTAGGGCAGTGAGATTGGTGCTTTCTACTTATATATTTATATGAGGAGCGTATGAAGAGCATGACGAAAACTGCTTCTGCCAGGCTTTCTGGGTGCTTCAGCATCATCTTTAATACAGGAATTCCCAGTGCTTTAACCTGGCAGATGAAAACTCTGTGCTGTATCTCTTCAACAAAACAATATCGGGAGGTAGGAACAAGCAAAACTACCTCGCTCCTCCGAGGTACTTCTCATTTCTAAAAAGTACATTTACCAACCAATTTACCTATCTGTGCAAATTTGACCCTATAATTTGGTTTTTCTGTGTCCAGTGATTTCTCTCTGGTTCTTTAAGCAGGTGCTGGGTTGAACTTTCGTCACTGTTGACAGTGGTTTTGTCCATGCTGGTTCCCGCAGAAGTAGCTTTGATGTGGAGATTTATAAATAGTTTACAAATATTCTTATTTTTTTAACCGCTAAGACGCTACCAACCTTTTCCTTTCTGTAACTGCTTATTTGGTCATCACAAAGTAAATGGTTACATTTTTATAAATTATTTAAATTTAATTTGGAGAGAAGTTTCAGGATTCGGAGAGGGAGAATGAATAGCTAGTTATATCTTACATAAGGTCATTTATTTCTCAGCTTTTGTTACTGTATTACTAGTTTTAAATATCCGGGATTTTTAAAGGGCATCTCCCTCCACTTTTAAAACAAAAACTGATATAATCAGCACTTTATTACCTGCAATACTAACCAGATATTTAAGTATAATTTTTTTCTTATTTCTGGTAGAACAAGCTGGCTCCTCGTACAATCATGTAAGGCTGTGATTGCGGATATCACAACCCCTCTCCTACCTCCTCTGCACATGCTCAAGCTTTTAAAAAGCTCATTGAGCAGAGGGAGGAGGTGGATACCTTTTTGTCTGAATTGAAGAGAACATAATATTCGGTTAGCAATGTATGTAATAAACTGCTAATAAATAGCAAAAAGGATTGTGGGCAGATAACTGTCCAATCACCAGTTTTTCCTTTTAAGGGTGGACATGCCCTTTAAACCGACCAGTGGTGGCCGATAAGAATAGGATACAATGTCACACAGGAGCCAATTTACAGTGCTTCAGTGATTTTTGTGTTATCTATTTAACACAATTTCTCATACTCCCCCCCCCCCTCGCCCCCCATTTGTTTTAAACCTTGCAGCTGTTACTAATTAGCACTTGGTGTGTGGTCATGTTCTGCTTTCGTAATAATTATAGGTAATTATTTATGATACTGCAAATACGGACTATCTTAATAATAGATAAACATTCTTGTATCTTCTGTGTGTTTAGTCATATTTAAAATGGCCTTTTAAAATCGCTCATTTGCGTTTAATTGGACTTTTTAAATGCAATATTATTTCTTGGCTAGAACCCTTAGTAGCTCCTCTTTGTGTACATTATTTCCTGAATTACCTTTGTCCGATTAAACTTCTTCCCCAGTACTGTCTATGCAGCCTATTGCTCTCACTAGGTTGGGTTAATATTTCATATATGTCTAAATTGTGTTTTTCATTAAATGAAACCCCCAGACAGAATAAACCACAAGGTGGGCTGTGTCTGCCAGCTTTGTGCAAAGGGCACAGCTTTTCCAGTGTCTGTTTTGCATATACTTTGTGTGTTAAAAGATGTAATTTAGATCTTTGTACCCTTTTAATTGTGTGTTCTAGATGATATTTTGCAGCCAACCAAAGACTCAACATTGTATAGAAATGTCAATTATGACTATAAATAACAATTCTATGGTTGAATAATAATGCAATGTTAGCCAGGTTTGAAGATATTTCAACGGATATTGCCTGCTAATACAGTACCAGCAGAAATCTTCCAAGTCCTATTACCTTGGGGAGAAATAGGAAGAACCCATGTGCCAGACACCTTACACCGTAAAAAAGAAATGTCACCTACTTACTTTTTACTGCAATATGAGGTTTGCAGAAAGAAATGCAACCAAAATAACTTGTTGCTGCTTTCTAAAATATGGTTTGACATGTGAAATAAATGGCAGGGGAAATGCTAAAGCTGTATATATCATAATATACTATAAATGTTATAATATATAGCTGAAGCTATAACAATTTACAGTGTGCACCTCTTAGTTCATTAGAAATATTGCATATAAGTCTGCTAATAGAGGACAGAAAAAGTTTGCACCTGATGTAGTGTATGGAGAACTTCCATTTATGTGGGTATCACATCTATTTAGGCCAAGGATATAAGAACATAAGAGGAAGCAGAACAGTGTTGTATCATTCTATGAAGTCCACTAGTGCGAACATGGACCTGTTTAAACTTTTGTTTCCCATGTGGGAAGTGACTCTGTGAGTCTACCTTGAAGAATACCTCAACTTTTTGAGTACATTAAAGTTGGCCACCAAAGAGCACAGTTTAAAAAGCAGAGAGGGCAGATACCACCTGAATCTGAAATACTAAGGGCTGGAGCAATAAGAGGTTGCTAGATGCTATTCATTTGCACTGGCCAATCAGATGTTAGCTTTTTACTGGCTAGCTGCAGTTGGATAACATCTGATTGGCTGCTGCAGATTATTAACATGGGCAAACTTTTGCATCAAGCCCTAAAAGTGCAAGAATTGGGAATATTTAATGAAGGTAGAGAAGACATGTTTCCCTTGCCACTGTATGATACTTAGATGAGTCAATGCAGCAGAACATGTTTCTAACTGAGTTTAGTTTCATTCGGACATGGGCTAAAACAAAGTCTGCTGCAGACATTGTTGCCTTTACGTGCATGGTTTTTTATTGCCTACAAACTTACGTGCATGGTTTTTTATTGCCTACAAACTCAGACAGCGTTGGGCTGTAACAAGCACTTGGCTCCCACTTTAGTGCTCCCATCTAGCCTTTTAAAAGAAAATCCATATATATAAATATATAGTCTATATTGTGATGTTATTAAAGTTTGATCTGGTGCTTTCAGGGAATAGATTAATATTAAACTGCTCTTTCATTTTGCTTTTGCAATGCGACTTGTGGACGGACAATCAGGAATGTAGAGATTTAATGTAATTAACTGTCAAGTGTAAAGAAATCTCCAAGGATTACCTCCACTTTTAATGTCGGCTTGTCCCATAGAGAGAGTGAGGCTGCTTTGAGTTGTGTATGTGTGACCTTTCTGATTGTTATTCTTCACTTAAAGGCTAATCGATGTTCACTTTAAAGACAAATGTTTCTTTATTAAAACACTTAACAAATGTTTGCACTTAGAGGGAACATGTCGCGGTGAGATCCGTAATTTTTACATGTTAACTTTAAGGACTAATGGTACGAGCGTTCCACTGTAAGAATAAGGTACTAATCGTTATCCTTTGCTGCCACCTACAGGTCTACAGATGCAGACATCATGGCTAAGGTACGTCTCAGTGTATTTTTACATTTCTCCTTTATTAGATGTTGCTGGATTAGATGCTAAGTGCAACTGGGATCTTTAAAATCAGATTGTCATATATAATTGTTTATAGTAATAAATAATAATAATTCATGCTTTTTTACTTGGTAAACCAGTAGGGTTTTTTATATTTAATTTTTTTTTTGGTGAAAAGTCCATAATTAAAAAAAAAAAAAAAAAGAAGCTATTTAATGGGGGATTCATGGTTGGGGTCTACTGCAACAATCATCAGTATAAACAAATCATTGGGATGCTTGTTCTCCTAAGGCCAACTCTATGGTCAATCACTTCAGGATAAACAAACAAAGACCAACTTGGGTTCAGCAATTTAAGGGGTGCTTTAATAAAACAAAATAAAATATGGCAGCACCCCTAATGTGATTGGTCAGTGCTGCCTGCCAATTGGATGTTTATTTTTAAGGTGCGTTATGCAGTAATTGCAAGCTTGTGAGCATTCAGAAAACTGCTATAGGATTCAGGACAGGAGACTGTTGTACCATCGTTACTGATTAAATAAAGTACATTTTTGTTATTTGTGCAGTTACAAATGTAACTTTCTCTACTGAGAGCTGCAGTTTTAGACTGTTAACACATTGGGCCAATACTGTCATCAGACAGTCTAGGAATCATTTAACCCACCTGTAGTCTCAGTGGTTCTGGCAACGCAAATGTTTCTCGAGGTACACCTGTGTTCTTAATGTTTTATGGGACTTTTTATTGGTGTTTTAACTGACTTGCTACAATTTTAAAAAGAATAAAGCTGTTTGAAAACTATGTGACTATGTAAGTTTCCTTTTACATATTATTTATATTTTTTATATGGTTAATGTATTTAGGTTTTAAACTGCTATTTATTGTATACTACTATTGAGCCTACATTACTGTATATTGTATTCAAATTAACATAATGTAACGTTGCACTACATTGACTAAATATAATAACAAAATAACAAAATTTAAGTTTTGCTGGTGAAAATATTCCCACTACCAAAATTCTGAGGCTCTTTGAAGTCACACCAGTGTTCCCCGGCACTCCCCTTGATTCCCATCAGATAGACCAGGGTTTCTCAAAGTGGTATCGCCAATATTTTGCTGGGGCCGAAAATCACACGTAAATTTCCGTTGCATCTGGTCCATTTTTCCACATAATTTTACAGTGATATTTCGGGGCCAATCAACAGATTTCTGTCCTGCCATTCAATTGGGTGGAAATATTCCACAGCCTTAATGGATAAGATGATGATATAAGCGTGCCATCCTTTATAAATAGAACTAACTTCATCAAGACCATTTATATTTGCTTATTGGAACTACTTTCTTTAGAGGGTAAAAACTATAATGTGTAATAAGTGGGTCAAGTTCACTGCTGTCATTAAGAAACAACAGGGGCACATAGCAGAGTCTGTCACCTGCGTGGCGCAAGTGTCCAAAGAAACCTACGAGCAGAGGGTAGTGATGATCCCCCCCCCCCCCCTGCCGATTTCTGTTGATATTTTCTCCTGAAGTAAATTACTAGGATGCCACACGACAGTGGAAAGATGATTTATTATTTTCAGAATTCAATTTCGCCTTCTTGGCTGTAATGTCCGATTATTCTGTCTTAACAGATAACAGAGCAGTTATACAAGGACAGTCGCTACTGCCAAGCCTCTTCTGGACCAACTGGTAGCGTTTCAATATCTATGATTGTAACCTAGCCATAAATCCCTTGTTGTATGTAATGACACTGGGCTGTTGGGATTATAGCATTGAAGGCTGATTGCTTCTTTAGAATGAAATGTTTAAAAAAATATATTTATATAGAACGTCCATTTGTGTAAAAGTGATTGGGTCTCTGCTCCTTTGGCATCTTTATTTCATCTTTCCTACTTGCCTACCTACCCCTCTATCTACCTGCGGATAGCCAGCTTGCATTATTTCTTAACATTTTTATTGTTTAGTTATAAGAAACGGTGTTTCTAAGGCTTTTGTCAATTTGTGGTAACTGGGATGCTAGGTTCCTACCCCTGGGGGTTCAGTAGTTAGAATATTTACGTTAAAGGTGCTACTCCATACCGGCCCTGCTAACCCCCATTCCCCAGGTGGATAGCACAGGAGGACACAATCCGCAAAAGGGAGAGGCTTAACAAAAGGGGTTTAGTTCCCCTTTAAAGGGCAATATTTCCCTATGAATAAAATGTTAGAAAATGAAATACACCCCTGAAATGAATTAATCATCCTCTTGGGGATCTTTTGCAAAAAGAATTTTGAAACATTAACTACATGACTAAAGAAACACACTGAAGGTTTTATAAAACAGAATGTACTTTCCGTTCTTATGCCAATAAATCAAAGAAACAGGTGGAGAAAGGCAAAGTTAATCCTTGGCGGTCGTTGGATTGCCATGCATCTAGCATAAAACTATCTTCACAACCTGCAATATAGCCTGAAGGTGTAAAGCCATTTATCTTACTTGCAGATATGTTTTGGTGTAATCAGTACATGATATGGATCCGTTATTAATTAGGCTTAAGCTGTGAACACAATTAGTTTATTTTTAGACAAAATGGCCGACAATCTAATGTGTGTGGAGTCAACTGCCAACAATGTTTAGCAACCTATCCTGCTGGATCGCTAAAAGATGGCTGATGGCCTTTGTTCTCTTGTCACTACGGGGGGTTCATGATTGCTTCCCATTTCTATAGCCTTTAGGGGGGGTCTGTTAGGAATTGCTTCTTGGATCAAAAATTAATATGTACATAGTTTTAGAAAGGGGAAAAAAATGCTTTAAAGCCCATAGTCAGGTGGGCTTAAAGGAACCCAAAAGTTTTTAATAAGCAGCATTTTAAAGACTGGAAAAAAATAACCAAGTATAAATATTTCATTTATTTATAACTGGAATGACATTGTGGCTGTTGGAGAATGCTGGTAGTTCTAGTACAGATTTACTTTACTGCAGTTATTACTGCGTCCAGTTGCGGATACGAGTTAATTCAGAAATGCAGATGATCTGCTCTTGTTGAAAAGTTATTATCATGGGAAGTATATAAGCTGTATTTCCTATTTACACGCTTGGACGCGAAGTCATCCGTCTTCGCTATTACAACCCCCCAGCACAAAAACCCCCATCAAATGAATAAGTAAAGGAATAAAAAAGGATGAAGATTCCGTAGTGAAAATCTGTCACAGGTCTGAAATTAATTAATATTCCCTTCACTCACCAGTTAGCTATGTGCTCCCAAACCACATAATCTCTATGCCTCGCTGATCAGCGTTTGCCATTTCAGAACCTCTCATCAGGGTGACATCTCACACCAAAATGATTTCTTATAAATTAATCTTGATAACATGACAGTCCTAGTAATTTCACCGGCAATGCTTTCCTTTCTCTTTTTGCCTCCTAGCAGAAGCTGTTGGCTATTTTCTTTATAACTTGATTGACAGCCTGAGTGACTCAGAACTACAGGGCAAGGAGGAGCAGTTGAGACAATACTTCCATCAGCTGAAAAAGATGGTACGATGTTTTCTTTCTCCCCCCCCCTCCTCCCCTTCTCCTTTTTATCTTACTTCTACATAATGCCCGTCCTGTCTGACATGTATCTATTAGATTCCAAATTGCTGCTTTTAAGTACAACCAGACCACTTCTCAATGTCATTGCACGAGCTGAGACTTAAATTATGTCAGAGATAATTTCCGTTAGACAGATTTCATTTTCTCTGTGTTTCAAAACTAATATTATTGTTTTTTTTTTTTTTCTTTTTTTCTTTAACTCTCCCACGTCTTGACTTAGAACATCACAATCCCTGTAAACATATACAGGGGTATCCGTAACCTGCTGGACGCCCATCACGTTCCTGAATTGATTAAGGTTTGCAGCTTACCCTAACGTTTACTGCTCGCCGTCTAGTGCCGCCAGGTTTTGATTGTTTCAGGTTCAGAACTGAATCGTTGAATGGCAATAGCCTTCGGTATTTATTAGGATTGCATTATTAAACGTATTATAAAGAGAACATATATGTTCCTATGTACATAGAATCATTTTATAATTATCTCATTTTTAAAAGCAGCATTTAAGATTTAAAATCCGGCACGTACAGAACAAGTAGCTTTATGAAAGCACAGGAATGAAAATTAAAATGAAATCCCCATAACTAAGCTTAATTATTTCCATTTGTTAAAATAAATGAACCTAATTGGCTAATGGCAGCAGTTCACAAGTTAAAGACGCAGTGCAATTTATGCAGGAATACATGCAAAGTTGATACATTTAAGGTTCTTTTATGTTGATTAGACTTTTAAGGGTTCTGCATCCTTAAGAATGTTGCAGGAGCATCAGGAAGTAAGAAGCACTGCTTGGCCCAACATTATAAATATAACGTTATAATGTTGATAAAGTATATGGCCAGCATAAGAGGTGCAATCTATTTGCAGCCACGAATCGGATGTAATCTCTTTACTGGGTTTTTGCTGTTGGGGAGCATCTTTTTGTTTTCTGCAGATTAATAATGTAGCAAAAGTATCGCATATTTTATTGCATATTCACTTTAACTACATTGATCATCTTACATATTCCAGAAACATTTGGGAAACCAGCCATAGCCTAATGTAATAGCGTTATCCCTATGAAGGGAATTCAATGTCCTCATCTGAAAGGCTGACTGCAAACACAGAATCCGCATTTGTAAAGCAAAAGATAGCAATGCCTTCTAAATAGGAAAACAATCTCTTCCCCTTTTTACCATTCTGCAGGAAAGCTTTTATATTCTGTCAAAAATAATTGTAAAATCCATATTGGAGAGCACATGTAATATTTCCTTATCGCTTTCAGGATGTGACAGTCTTAGTTGATCCGCAGGAACCATTGTTGCAATCGGACATTGCAAAAGTAAGTTCTCTTATCCGCTATGTTTCAGAACTGTATTTATATAATCCTTACAGTGCAAAAGAAGTTAAATATAAAGTGATTTGTCTGTAGTAGGAGTATTTGGATGAACTGTAGTCCAGTAACCCATAGCAGCTGATCAGTAAAATAGGGTCTGATGAATAAGATGGGAAAAAAGTTTGCCCGGACTATTAATCAGCTGTAACCAATGAAATGTTATCTAACTACAGTAACCCAATAAAAAGCTAACTTCTAATTGGTTGCTGCAAATAAAAGCATGGGCAAACTTTGGCACCTCTTCTAATTGGTAGGGATGGATTAATGAAACAAAGAGATCTGGCAGTTTAAACCTGAATTCAATGGTCGATTTTTTTGGTTGTTTTAGATCAAAATTTTGTCGGTACTTTTGATCGATGCCAAAACCAAGTTTGGGTAGAAACATTCCTGTACATCCCTAGTTAAATGCCACCTAGACGTTCATTTGAGATGTAGAATCTGTGTAAAATCATTTAACCCCCTTACTTTAAAGACAAGTAGAAGCAATTTGACCCTTGAGTATTTGTCATCTCTCATTAACCAGTTTCTTGGAACTGTATTTTTGAAGATTTAATTAAACACAATGATAAACCGTTCATAGATTGTAATGTAATTTACCTTCTCCTCCAGTCTTCATTTGTAAGGCCTTCTGATTTGGAACAAGAGATTGAGACCCTGAAAGCCGAGAACAAGCCTTTTGAGGATCCGTTAAAGCAGCTGATAATGCTGCTCTGCTCACAGGAGGTAAGAAAGACATTGCTATTGGTTAGTTGTCTGTATGTCTGTACAGAGCTTTATAATTGGCGAGAGACTTGTATCTAACTGTCCAGTTAAAAACAGTTTCATCCTACTAGTTGTAGTGTAGTTAGTCCATGTGGAACGCAGTAAACCCACTGGTAGCGCATTTGAAGTACAGTGCTCTACTACAAAGATACAGTAAGGGTCTTGCTCTCAGCTTCAGATCCAGAAATATTAAAGGGCATGTCTGCCCCCAAACTAAAGTTTAACCCACTACTGGCCCCACTGTGTAATTTAAAAAATCCTTAACTTACATCTCTGCTCCTTATGGTTCTGCTGCAGTGTCTGTTCAAAGTTCAGGAAACTGAAGAGTGGGAGCTGTCTTCCTGTCCAAAAGGTTTCTGCCTCTCCCTAGTCCTCCGAGAGGACAGTGGCATGTGCAGGGGAGCCCCTACCCTCTCTCCCTCCCAATATTTCCTAGGCTGCCCGTAACCAAGTGTAAAAAGATTTATATATGTTATAGGCCATCCATTCCCATCCCGCTCCCACGGCGTTCTCTATTGCGGTCCGGCTCCCTGTTTGCAGTTCTGGCAAGGGAGCAGGATCAGAATGCAGCAGGATTGAGGTGCTGTATGTAGAGTTCTGCTTAGTTTTTTAGAAATCTAATATAGCGGTTGGGGGTGGGCAGGGATGGCCTATAACATATTAAAAAAACATTTTGTAGGGTGGAGATGCCCTTTAATGTGGTAATGGCGAGTTCATTGGTTAGTGGTCTGGATAAGTTACTAAAATTAAAAAAAGATTGAACATAACTGGTAATAGTACAAATTGGGGCTGATGCAAAAATAGGTGCAGCAGGTTTTTTTTTGTGTTTTTTTGCTCCAGCCCAATCCTTTGGTGCAATGGACCAGGTGACATTCCAACGATCCAACTAGAATATTAAAAAGGACAAAATATCAAACCAGGTTACGAGCTCCAATGATACAAATCTCCATCGATTTCTCCTCTCCTTCCCCTTAAAGATGAAGTTCAGTGTAAATCCATATACTTTAAGAAAAAGAGCAGTATTTTTCCATCCTAATGACCTTAACCTGTCCATTTGTGTGTAAATAAATGCTTCCAAAATACTGACTTCCTGTTGGCAGGACCCCTAATAGAGACCGTTATGGTCTTGCCCTTGACCCAGCGCCTGGGTTGATTCAGTTGCTCAGTAGAGATCTGAGCATGTTTGACCCATCCAACAGCCAATCAGTTGAACATTTCACGTTAGTGTGCATTATGGGACTAAAAAGGGCTAAGAAGAAGGATCATTACAGAACCTAAAATGTCAGCTCGCTAATATCAACAGCAGGGAATAGCAAGGGGTATAAATTCAATTGATTTTTCAAAATGGAAGAGAATATGTAGAATAAATAGGTATGTGTAATATAAACTACAGTTTCTGACAAAAGTCTTGTCGCCTGTGTATTTTGCAGTAACTCCTGCTATTAACCTGATTTTTAATTGATCAATTGGTGTTAAAAATATCCCTCCCAAATAATATTAAATGTACTGGTAAAAAAAATTTCACTGAAAAAAGATTTATATTTTAATCAAGACAGAAAGGTCAAAAAATGTTGCAAGACAGAAGTGTAGTCGCCTATACAGAAAATGATCTACTTTACAGCCAATCCAAAAATATGTCCGCAAATTAAGTAGTGGTGCTGTGAGATCCAAATGTAATATCTTGTATGACTTCCATGAGCTTGAAGGACAGCATCCATGCGGTTTGGCAAGGATTCATACAATTTATTGATGAAATCATCAGGAATAGCCAAGAAAACAGTCTTGCATGTCTCCCAGAGTTCATCAATATTCTTTGGTTTCATCTTCCATGCTTCCTCTTTCATCCTACCCCATATATGCTCAATGATCATGTCAGGTGACTGGGCTGGCCAATCCTGGAGCATTTTGATTTTCTTCGCCTTAAGGAACTTGTGGAGATGGAAGTATGCGATGGAGCTCCATCCTGCTAGAGAATTTGGCCTTTTTTATGGTTGGGAATATATGAGGTAGCTAAGATTTCTTGGTATTTTACACTATTGATGTTGCCTTCCACCCTGCAGATCCCTCGCACACCCCCATACTGGATGTAACCCCAGACCATTATTTTGCCTCCACCAAACACCATTATTTTGCCTCCACCAAACTTCACTGTTTTCTGGGTAAATCTCGTCTCCATGCGGGTTCCAGTAGGTCTCCTGCAATATTTGCGGTGACTGGTGTAATTCAACAGAAGATTCATCTGAAAAATCCACCTTTTCCAGCGTCCATCCTTTTAGCAGAATGTGGGACTTGGGAAATGCCACACGTTTTTTCAATTGTCTTTTGTTTAGTGCTGGCTTATGGGCACTGATTCCACCATGGAGGCCATTTCGAGACAGAATCCGACAAACTGTTCTGGTTGACACAGGGATTTCAGGTGACCAGGTCTCCTGGAGCTCTGCTGCAGTTGTATGGGTTTGCCTTGGATTTTCGAGCCAACAAACGGTCCTCTCGGGCAGTTGTCTTGCTTGTCAAAAACTTCTCCAGTCTCTTCAAATCTTTTCTTTATCCTCTGAACTTGACGCTGAGAGACATTGAAGGTTTGCGCCACATTAGCAGTGGATTTGGTCTTCAGTCTCTTGGTAATCAACACTTTAGTCTCAGGGTGAATCTTAGGCATGTTTGCAGAGGTCTATTTGCAGTTGATGTGAAGGTCTAGTGTACTGGGGTTCTTTTTATACACACCTGACACCTAATTGACCCATTATTAGTCACAGGTGAAGCCCATATGACAAGTTGACAACACTTGTGTCTTTGCAAAAATTGACTCATTGGGCTTTACCAAGCTGTGAATATTAGAATACTTTTTGTTAGTTTCATTTTGCATTGAAACATTATTACAAAAGCTGATTGGGGTAAAATGAACCATTTCTTGAAACTAAATCTGCATTAGAATTATTGTCCAGCGGCACTTCCTGTCTATTTGTACACAAGCGACAAGACTTTTGTCAGAAACTGTATGATTTTTTTTTTACTCCCTTTAACGCTATTTTTGTTCCTGTCAGTTTAATTAAAGGCACGGTGGTGTAAATCTGAACATAAACTGTTTTACCAGAAACTGCTTTTGTATCTATTACTCCACTCTTAATATACCTGTAGTGGTCTATGTAGTTGTTCTGTGAAACAGTAGCTTGCAGCATATCTTTATATTATATAAAACACTTGGTACAGTAGTTTCCATCTTGGTCTGCTTTATTTCTGGTCAGGAACTTACCAATATTAAAATAATTCAGAACATTCTAATTTACTTTAATTCATTCACTTTGTCCTTATGTGATGCTTGTGAAGGTTCTCATTCATCCAGGTCATGGTATATCTGTAATATTCATCCATCCAGGTTATGGTATATCTGTAATATTCATCATCAGGGTCATGGATATCTGTTAATATTCATCATCCAGGTCATGGTATATCTGTAATATTCATCCATCCAGGTCATGTATATCTGTAATATTCATTCATCCAGGTCATGGTATATCTGTAATATTCATTCATCCAGGTCATTGTATATCTGTAATATTCATTCATCCGGGTCATGGTATATCTGTAATATTCATCCATCCAGGTCACGGTATAGCTGTAATATTCATCCCTCCAGGTCATGGTATATCTGTAATATTCCTCCAAATCCATGTTATTTAATTATCTGCTATATTCATTCATCCGGGTCATGGTATATCTGTATTCATTCATCCAGTTCATGGTATATCTGTAATATTCATCATCCAGGTCATGGTTATCTGTAATATTCATTCCATCCAGGTCATGTATATCTGTAATATTCATCCATCCCTGGTCATGGTATATCTGTAATATTCATCCATCCAGGTCATGGTATATCTGTTGTATTCAATTAGATCAACTGGACTTGAAGTTTAGTTCTTGAAGACGTTTCGCTAGTCATCCGACTGGCTTTCTCAATTTAGAATGACTTGTACAAGAATCTGTGGCAATGTGTCCTTATGTGATGTTTGGTTAAATGTTGCCTGTGTTGTGAATTTGTTTCCCCACATAATTCCATACTAATGATGATGGATCCTGCCCTATGTCTTTGTTAGTAAATCACACACACATGTTGGCAGCAACCAATCAGATTTGATCTAACTGCAGTAACCCAGTAAAAAGTCAGCATCTGATTCGATTACTGCAAACTAATAGCATGGGCAAACTATTGAACTACTAACTGCACTATATAACACATATTTTACCAATAATATCTAAGCGAACTACAACATTTAAGCTCCTAATTTTCTCTCAGGATATGCAAAAGGCCCTGGAAATAAAGGCCAAGTATGGAAAAGAAAACTTGGCCGATGGAGCATTTGCAGCCCTTATTAATCTGTGCTGTCGCCATGATAACCCAGAGGAGGCGCTAAATCTGAAACAAGAGCTGTAAGTAGCTAAGTTGCCTTTTTTTATTAAAGGGCAAGTCCAGCCCTAAAATGAAAACTTACATACAGGTAAATCACCCCCCAAAACCCTAAACGGTAATAGTTTGAAATGTGAAATATATAAGTCTAACCTGAAATCCTGCACAATGTCCTGTTTCCCCTCTTTCTGCTTCCTGGTTCTTCCAGTTAGTAACTGTCAGTTATGGATTTGACAGTTGCCATCACAGCCAATGACTGAATGTTAATCCCCTGTCTGACACTTCTGAGCATGCCCAGGCTCAGTACAGGCTCAGTACAGGTTTCTAAATGGCTCAGTTTCCATGAGGCATCCAGACGCATAGCAGGCATACAGTAATGAATTCATAGGACAAACTATGATATATCAACATATTTTAAAGAGGCCATTCTTTCTAAAAGATGTTCTTATGAGTGTGGAGTTGCCCTTTAAATTAAATGCTAACTAATCCCATTAAAAACAAGTTGTCTGAGCTCATACATTTCCTAATACAGACCTTATTTACAACTTAAAGGATAATTATACTCATGTAGAAACTAATTCCTTTTTGGCTCCTCCCACAGTCATTGTCACTGACTATTCTTCTATCTCTGATATTAGAGAACATATGTTAATGTAGAAGGGGGGGAGCCTGAAAACTGTTGGTTACTGCTAGGAAGTGGTCAATTACCGCACGTCTAATTCCTCTTTAAAAACTTTGTACTTTCCTAAACCAGTTATTGAATATGGAATGAGCCTTCTGCTTTTATTCCTCCTCCCATGCATCCTCCCCAGTGAGTGGCTCTAAAGCAGTCCATCCACCTAATGAGGCAATGGTATGGTACTTTGTATTGTATGATAATTGTATTGTTAGTGGTGAGGAAAGATAGAATCAGTTAAAAGAAATGGCCCAATTTAATTATAGGACATTGGGGGAAATATTCATCAGAGCATGGAGAGGGGGGGGAATATTTAAAAAAAATCCATTAAAGACCAACTAAACGGATTCCACCTACCCACCTCATCCCAATAAAAGTATCAATGGTGAACACCAGCAATCAGTCTTTAATGTTCTGATCACCAGCCTAGTTATCCCATCCCCTTTCTTGGGTCTTGGCTGGCCAATCAGAAGACACATTCTACAAGTGCATGCTCCCATTGGTTAGCTTCTGGACTTTGTTTGGGGGCGGAGTTAGACAGGATCTGCAATTGGAACTTAAGTAACAAATCCATGTGGTTCTAAGGTAAGTCCAGGAGTGAGGACCTAGCGTCCTCCTCTAATTCATTGGTACTTTTGTTGGGTTTGTTAGGAGGGAGTAAGTGAAAACGGAAAAATTGCGGTTTTGAGGTTTACCTGGTGTCATAATCTTATTTTAGCCTATGGCTCTAAAGCGTTCAGGTAACTTAATCTCCATTTACTGCTTTGGCACAAATTGGTTGACATGTGGGGTTTTGGGGAAATTGTGGGTAAATCTTTGGGAAACTGCCGGGTTACCATATAAAATGTTCCTGGTGTGGTGAATAAATCCTTAGTTTTAAATAAGAAAAAAAAATCTTTATTGGTTTGAATGATTCAAGCGCAACCTCCCAGATGTTGAAATTTATCTACACCAGGCAGTAATGTCAACAAGCAATTGATCAATCTTCATTTTGCAGGGACCGTAAAGATTCATCCATTGTTCTGGATACGAATAAGTACATCGCCCTTGTGAAAGTCTTTGCAAAGCACGGCCGGATAGCAGGTAAAAACTGTTCACCGAGGCGTAAATTGTCTGCTTGGCTAAAGTATCTTTCAACCAAAATAAAAATACGCCTTGATATTAATGATGTATCATACACCGGAAAATGGTTGAACATTTTGCATACAAATTTGCATGTGAATTCACCCAGAGATGCTCGGACAGAGCAGACCATTAGTTTTAATGGCTCGGCAGGCTTGTCATTTACATTAGCACAGCTCAGTGCCTCATGCATTTCTGGAGCTCGTTTTTTTATTAGCATTGCTGTTTGGATAGAGTTTGAAGATCATGACTTATGGCACAAATTGCGTATGTGCCCAGACTAATGGCTTTGTTTTTGCTTAAAAAGGTCTGAAGGCTGAACATAAAACCTATAACTAGAACCTCCTTGAAATAGGATTAGAGGCGGGGGGGGGGGGGGTGTTAACTAGTTAAAGAAATGTTCACACAAGTTTTATAAAGAAATCTGTTTACTTTGATGTGTCTGCAGGAATTGTTGTGTTGGGGTAAATAATTGAGACTTTTATTTAGAAGAAGGCTGAGTGATGGTGTTTACAGCTGATCAATCTGCAACCTTAATGAGATTTACTTGCTGGGATTTCTCTTATCTTCCGTAAACATGTTTTTATTATTGAATGACTATTGCCATGTTTAATTTCACCATCTACTCATTGTTTTCTGTCAAAATCCTTCTGGTGACATCTCTTGCTTAAGTTCCATGCACGATGGCTGACCGATTCGCCACCATCTTACGTGTGTCCATTGTATCTGTGTCCTTCATTGATCTGTCAGGATGAATGAAACAATGCAGACGAGTGGTGCCACATACATAAGATTGTCGTCCTTTGAACATTTCTTGCCAACCAAGGCCAGTAGAAACTAAACAATGTACAGAGCCTTAAGGTGCCGATGCGTTAGAACTTACCTTCCAGTGTTACCGCATCATTCAACTAACATCTCTGTAGTGTATGGGCACCTTTCGTCTCTGACTATACTTCGATTCAAAGGATCATGGTCTGTAAAGGAAATCTACATATAGACGGTTCAGTTTGCAAACCTCAACTTGAAAATCTATTTGTTTACTTGGCATTTAATGGGACAGCAAAGCTTTGGAAATACTTTTAGGTTTTAAGGCTGTTTATTATGGAGGGTTTCCAAAAATAAAAAACAAAATCTCTACCACATAAGTGATGAACTCTTCCTTCCTCCCGTGTTTGACTCTTTTCCTTTGGTACCCTTTATTGTAACATTTGAGTATGTTCATTTTGATAGATTCATGTGCAAAGGCCCACTAAGTGCTGGTATTAGGAATAAAATAGTCATGCATTTTTTTAAAATTATATTCCTGCTGCTGTTTGCTTTTAAATATAAAGCATTTGGATATTTTGGCTAACTGGGTGTTGGAGAGAGAATTCTATTATCTAAGGGCTGGTACACATGTGCTAAGGCTCACTGGTATTTCCTCCTGCCCTCCTGTGCTCTACAGTACCAGCATGTGCAATAGCTCAATTTTATTTCTAAAAATCAGTTGGCTCGATTAACTGTAATATGTGCTGGGATAGTAGATCTACCGAGATTACTAATCAATGTGCTGGGATAGTAGATCTACCGAGATTACTAATCAATGTGCTGGGATAGTAGATCTACCGAGATTACTAATCAATGTGCGGGATAGTAGATCTACCGAGATTACTAATCAATGTGCTGGGATAGTAGATCTACCGAGTTACTAATCAATGTGCTGGGATAGTAGATTACCGAGTTACTAATCAATGTGCTGGGATAGTAGATCTACCGAGATTACTAATCAATGTGCTGGGATAGTAGATCTACCGAGATTACTAATCAATGTGCATCAAGAAACTTACAATTTCCTTAAAAAAAACAAATTGGCACAAAAGCGAAAGGAAAGGATATTTCACTAATACCCTGCACTTTGTACACATCAGCTTGAAACATAGTGTAATTAGGACCCAGACCTCCAACAACACATTCTTTTCCAAGCTGTTTTAGTCCACTATAATTTCCAAGTCCCTGGCTATTGATGCCTTTATGCAGCCCTGCACAAATACAATGGCTGCACCGGATAACCTTCTGAGATGCATGTTCTTTATAAAGAGGAATTGGATACCAGGGGAACAATTACTGCTATACCTCCCTCTACGCCAGCAGAAAAGACTCCTTACTAAATCCCCTTTCCACCAGTCTCTGAGTTCAAGTGTGGCCTGGAGGGGACTCTTCTTTTGTTCTGTGTGTCTTGTTCTGGGGAGACATGTGGGTTTCTCAAGCAGGATGGGAAATCGGCACTTTACTTTAGGAAAATCTTACTTTATTTCCGTGAAAAGATAATGTAAATGAATTCATTAGAATAAAGTGTATCAGGCGTAATGCTGCCTCGGTCATGTCATTTTCTCCCCTCAGGCATCCAGCCAGTAATAAACATTACACCTTAACTTTGCCTTTACCGATTGCAAACCGAACGGTACGTTTCATTATGTGCTAAACCGTGAACCTTGATCCAAATTTGTCAGTATATTAATATTTAAGAATCAGATTGCCAGCAGGGCGCCTTTCACTTTTCATAATATTTGGGTTTCCGCCGCCTACGTAAAAAGGTTCCTCGTATTTAAATGTTTTGGAGTCGCAGCTAAATTTCAATTTTCATAGAGGCGTCAAAGTCCCTCTGCTCTCCCCCCCTCATCATGTATTTCATCAACTGCTTGTCCAATATGGCCCTCAGTAGAAACATTATGTGCTTGGTCAAGCTCCCGGAAAGAAATTTAGCTTTAAGCTTTCTGTTATTGTTTAAAATATGTACCAGCGTAGAGAAATGTGCAGAATCAACGAGGCAATGCATTGAATATAAATAAGGCAGAAGTAATGCGTTCGCCCCTAGCCTTCTACAGGACGGTCATCAGGAGAGAATTTTCTACGCTTTATTTGCAGAACATAATTATTTGGTCGACTGTTGCTTTTTCCCCCCCCTTTTTTTTTTTTTTGTTATTTATTGTTTTTGCAAGTTTGTGAAAATTAAAATAAATTGCTGTAAGCCCATCTGGGTTTTTCTTGGCAAAATAAAATAAAATGGACTCCGGAATTAATGAGACTCGCTACTGGTATTTTGTTTTTGTACCGCGATTAATTGGTTTATCAACATTCCGAATGTAGGTAATGGCACAGTTTGTGTGTTTATGCCTTGAGAAGTTCATATTTGCATATTCCCCAGGTGCCTTTTCACCTACACAAGCAATAAGTGTAGGTCCTACTGGGAAAGGAATTGTATTTCTGGGCTTTGCTTCTTTGTAAGACCAGCAGGAAAGGAAAACCTATCTTCCTTCCACATGGCCTATCCTCAAAGTGCAGCTGAACTAGGACTCCTACGGAGCTGGGAGTGTAAATTAATGTTCCTGTTAATTTTATCGGCTGTGGACTGCTGTCTATATACTTATGGACCCAAATAAGGCTAATGTGTGTTATTGAGGAGTAGGAAATGAATTCACACAGTTAATCTGTTACCCATCATGCTTTGTGCTTATTGCCATAGAAGCATTCTCAAATAGAAATTGTTGTCCATAGTTTGCCCATGCTATTAAACTGCAACAACCAATCGTGCCCAACGTTTAGGAATTACTCTGTTATACTGGCCGATTGGAGATTAAAAAAAAAAAAACTAGGGTGCAGTAACTTTCCAGTTATTGTTACTGTTTGTTAAATCATAGCATGCATTCACATAACATGATTCAGACCACATTCAAACCACGGTTTGCTTGCAGTCTATGGAACATACCTCTGCAGGGTAGCCAGCTTGGTGGCACCCACTAATATTGTTCTTTTCTGGAAATCTGATCTTCTTATACTCTCACAGGACATAGCCGCAAAATTAGAAGAGATCATGTACGCTTGTGGCCTTCAGCGATATAAGACATTAGTGCTGGGTGGTGCAGTATTGTGGCAAGCGATTATACCCAGAGCAGGAAGCAGATAACAGCGCACACCAGTCTTAATAGTGCAAAGTGTTTATTCACATAACAAACATTATGTAACGTTTCGGTAACTAGCAATATCGTTAGACATATACGGTCTTACAAAGGTGCAAGTCACAAAACGTTACATTTTTGATGTGAATAAACACTTTTAAGACTGGTGTGCGCTGTTACCTGCTTACTAACCACACAGGACAATCCCTTTTAAAGTGATTTTAATATTTCCGATTGGCTTATTTCTATCTCTGCTGCAAAGCCCTTTAATTAAAAGTCGGCAGCCAATCAACACATGGTGATAACTGTTGCAAGTAACAGAATGAGGGAAAGTTCAATAACTTTAATGGCTTGCAGATAGCAAGCCATTAAAAAAAAAAAAAAGAAATCATCCTATTGGGGCTTTTGTTTGGCATCTTGCGTTTCTAATATGAAACGGTCAAAACATTTGCTTGCGTCGTAATTAAGAACCAACACAATCTAAATCTCCTTTTACTTATCCCACACACCAAAATGTTTATTTCTGCCTTCTTAATGAGACTTAATGAGCCTAATGTTTTAACATGCAGCCTGTTGGAAAGCTTTCATTGGCTCTGCTTGGCTAATTAGTATCGACACAGCAAACAGGCCCTATCGATATCAGGCCATTAGTCTAGCTCTATATACACTGTAAACACATCTTTATTATCTGGCCCCGTGACAAGCCATCTGCTGAAGAAACAATGGTGTGATTAAGCAGATGTTGGCATTGAACGATAAAAGCATCCATTTACTGGGATCTCGCCTCTATAGGGCAGACAGGACAGGGTTATGTAGAGCAAAGTGGGCACACAGTCGCTATCTGTAATTTGTAGTCACATTTGCCGGGGGAATGATAAATCCGTGCTATTGTGGATTTATAATTGTAGTCTCGTTTAGAAATGCAAGTAGTAATTAACTGGAAATCGGCATTATACACCAGAATTTACATTCCCGCTGGGTTTGAAATGCTGTTTTAATAACAGTTTGTTTTCACTGCAGGAAATTACCTAAGGGCCCTTTGTGTTGCTTTATTGTAGATGCTATTAGCATTCTAAAGGAGATGAAAGAGAAGGATGTTCCGATGAAAGATACGACCACCACTTCCTTCTTCCATATCCTCAATACGGCGGCTCTGAGAGGCGAATCGGAGACATTGGATCAGTTACAAGAGTGCATCTTTACTCTGGGCTTGGCCAAACCTACACCGAACATGTGTTCACCCCTTGTAACCATTCACCTGGAAAAGTAAGTTGTTTTGGAAAAATTGCGAAATTTGAGCAAAGTTTATAAAGAATGGAACCATCTTTAAATCAATTGTGCTTGGACTGGGAGATGCCTATAATGTTACGTCAATTTGTCCAAAAGCTGCACGTGCTATAAATAAAGCTTGTGCGTATTGAATAGAACAGTAAGGAGGTTCACACAAAAGTTATAAAGTTTTGTCACTTTGAAGGCTGCAGGTGCTATAAATAAAGCTTGTGCGTATTGAATAGAACAATTGCTCTCAAACATTCAACTCATTAAAGCTGCCCATACACTACTACCACAATTGAAAAGCAATTGGCCTGATCATTTTGTATCCAGCTTTATACCTGTAATGTTTATCACAAACCATGATACCAATGGGAAAACATCAGCAATATTCCAATATTTTTCTCCAATCTTGTTCCTATTCCATTCATTGGGTAATTGTTAGTTAGGTATCAGATATGTTGTAGTCCCCACTTCTAAGATTTAAAAAGATGTTTTACAATCAATGCAGTCTTTTTGGCTTTCAAAGGTCAGGCTGCAAGATGAAAAGGGGCTAGACACACACACAAACACACACACACACACACACACACGCCCCATTACATCAATTCGGCATTCGAGATGAGCAATCCCGAACGTGGAATTTATTGTAACATCTGGTCTAGGAGCTGTAGTTCAAGAAGAGCATGGCTGGCATTATCACAGTGATATTCTTGGTCTGAAATGGACCTTCAGTTATTAAACAATGCGCTGTCCTTATGGTGGGTGCTAAATATCAAGAATTTGTATCGTAGCACAGATTTCCCTGCATGAATTTTATGAACCAGACCACATGGAGAGGTGGACGTAAATTTTTTGGAAATAATGCTGTTTATAGGCTAAACCTTTTTTTTTAAATTAAGGATTTCTTTATTTGGGTTATACTGTACTGCAATAGTTATCTGACAGATGTACAGTTTATCGGTTAGTAGCAGAGTACCCGACATTGCCTTTGACATTGCCATTGACATTGCTATAGGCCACACTGCTGCGCTTTTTTTGCGTTTGCGTTTTTTTTCATATAATTGAAACCGCAGCAACGCACTGAAAACGCGCGTTTTTGGGTGCGTTGTCATTTGTGTTCCGCATTTTAAATCGCAATCGCATGCGTTTTTCAATACTTAATGAAAAAACGCAACAAAATCGCACATGAAATCGCATGCGATTCCGTTTGCGTTGCACTGTGGCCGTGCCCTAAAGATCCGACCCAAACCTGCATTTAAAATTCAACAAACATTGCTGCTTTCTAACCAAACCTGACCCTTTCAAACTCACTGTGGTTAGCTTAGCCGCAAATCTAGTGAACCTCAGGTGCCTGACACAGGATTCTAGGCCAGATCTCATCCGTAATAAACATACCTCACGACATTTGGAAACATACCTCCATACATTTTGAAATTCAAAAGAAGGACAAATCGGGAGAAGTGATGCGGCAGACCACGCCGGCTTTGTTTAGGTTACATTTGTTTTCAAGACCATTGTTCACATTTGACATTACCTGCAATATTTCTTTTTTTTTTTTTTTTTTGTTTTGTAAATATAGCTTTTATTTGAAGCAATTGCGAAAACAACAATATTCCAAACATAGATACCGTATATACTTGCGTATAAGCTGACCCGAGTATAAGCCGAGATACCTATTTTGCCTCCAAAATCAGAAAAAAGATTGACTCGAGTATAAGCCAAGGGTAGACATTATGACCTTCTATATTGTTTTAGGGCATTAGTTGCCCTTTGAATGTACAGTAACCCCAATATCTTTCCACTGTAAATGTTTGTAAACTACAACTCCCAGCATGCTTTAGTCACTGGGAGTTGTAATTTCCACACACCTATAGTGGAAAGGTATTGGGGATAACTGTATGTCACACTGTCCCCCACTTCAGTGTTCACTTACCAGTCTTCACTCTTCACCTCTCTGCATGCTGCCGTCCGCTCTGTGCAGAGCCGGCAGTTCCCTGTGCTGCTTCACGGCTGCGCGATGACGTCATCAGTACCTGTGAAGTACTACTGGGAACTGCCGGCTTTCCTTCCCAACTCGCGGCTGCTTCTGGAATTAAGGTAAGTTTGCTATTGACTTGAGTATAAGCCGAGGTTCTGGAATTAAGGTAAGTTTGCTATTGACTTGAGTATAAGCCGAGGCAAGGTTTTTAGGTTGATTTTTAAACCTAAAAACCTCGGCTTATACTCGAGTATATGAACTGGAGGGCTGACTACACTGGCTAATGAACTGGAGGGCTGACTACACTGGCTAATGAACTGGAGGGCTGACTACACTGGCTAATGAACTGGAGGGCTGACTACACTGGCTAATGAACTGGAGGGCTGACTACACTGGCTAATGAACTGGAGGGCTGACTAACACTATGCTAATCCTATTTTTCTAGGCCATTGGCAAAGCTTAGCTTCCCCTCTTTACTTGATGGCCCTTCCTGCTCCACTGAAATCTCGTTTAAACTTGAGCCACAAAACAATACTGAATCAGAAGGCAGTAGTAGTCATAATTATACTCAAGTCAATCAGTTTTTCGTAATTTCTCAAGTAAAAACAGGTAACTCGACTTATACTCTGGTCGGCTTATACTTGAGTTTATAGGGTTTAAAATGTGGGGTTTATTGTTGTGCAACATAGTCACTATTAAGGGGATATTGCAAAATGTCCAAATTTTGGGGCAAATTGTTTCGGTATTTACCCTTATAAATAAATTAATGTGAGATGTTGTACCCCATTGTTAAAGGAGAAGTTGATATGATATGCTTTAAAGTTAAAGGGGAAGTTGATATCATACATTTCCCTTTAACGCGTTTTACATCACCTTCCCCTTTCACGCTTTTTACATCACCTTCCCCTTTTACGTGTTTCACATCAACTTTCCCTTTTAGAATGGAGTTCAACATTTCACATTAACTAAGGGGCAAAACTGCCAGCCCCTTTACTTTCCCCCTCCCCAGACTGAGGTCCACGAACAGCTGATTGCGCATATGAAGTAAACATACGCTCAATTAGCTGTTTAAAGGAGTAGTTAACTTGAAAATGAACTATTCCTTTAATGTATTGATTAAAGACCGGGAGGTTAAGGAGCTATGTCTTACCTTCCTTTCTTCAATCAATTCACTAGGAGCCACCGACAAAGATAGAAGATATTTTCCTTACTCGCGGCACTGGCAGGTTCCGACCGCTTCCTGGTTCAGCCTAACAATAGCACGCATTGTTGTGCATGCACCCAAAAGATAGGCTGAACCAGGAAGCGGTCAGGAATTTTTAATCAATATATTAATGGAATAGTTCACTTTTCAAGTCTTTTAAACAGCTGATCACGCCCTATGGTGGAGGTGGTAGTTAGGCCATTGCATTCATTTATTTTTTAGGATAAACAAAAATTTGGACATTTTGCGGTATCTCTTTGATAGTGACAATGTTGCACAACAATAACACTTTACATTTAACAGTACTGCAATTGATCAAAATGAATTATTGACACACAATTTCCCCTAATAAACACAATTCAGATGCCACACTCGCATAAAATTAAAGGTTATGTCCACCCTTAAAACTATTTTTTAATATAGTATTCCCCCTGTCCCCCCAGCCCCAACTGCTATGTTTTTATTCTTAGAAAGTGCCCCAAACTCTACTTACCTCCCCTCTTTCCCCCGCCGTGCTGCCGGCCCTCTGCTTGCGAGAAAATGCAAGCAGAGGGGCAGGACCGGCAGTCGCGTCTGTGATTGGCTGAGAAAGAGGGGAGGTAAGTAATGTTCGGGGCACTTTCTAATAATAAAAATGTAGCGGTTGGGGCTGGGGGGACGGGGAATAATATATCTAAAGCAATTTACACTAGGGGGAGGGAATCCTAAGAGGGGGGGAGGGGGAGAAGGGCTGCAGTACGCATGCCAAACTTCTCCCGGAGGCCAGGTAGGAGGCAGAGTCCTGCTATTCTCCTGGTGGGCAGTTTTTGGGACTTTGGGGGGGGGAACTACAGGAGAACCATATGGAGCTGGGATGTGAGGTATGTGCCCTTTAATGCTTGCAAAAACGCTGCTTTCTTTGACCTCTGCCATGAGTAGTTGCATGCCCGACCCCCAGTACATGAGATTTATTTTGATTGGCCAGGTTATCTCTTAAGGTAGGCATACACATGCGATTCCACAGCATGTGTGCCGACAGATCACATTGGTATCTGTGGTTCTGTGGGAATGGCACAGGTGGACCCGAACGTGTATGGGGATCTGTCAGCAATGCGGCAATACACCACACAATCGGATTGGTTCCTCTACTTAAGTAAAGGGAGCCGATACTAACCAATGGAAAGTTTCCTTCATTCCCGATCAATTTGAGTGCCAACTATGGTTGTTCGTCGGCACTCTGATCGGTTGGGAACAGCCCCTACACACTACGATAATTCCCCGACTGGATTTACCCATTATTGTTCATGTGTATGGACACCTTTAATCTTGAGGCTGGGTGAGCCACAAGTGAGAGGAGACGGATTGTGTGGTCACATGACATTGTGACATCACATGTTCTGCTGATCCTCATGATTGACAGGTCTATCCTCCTATCACAGCAACAGAATAAAACAGAAAAAAAAAGTAAAGCATTCTACAGCCCTGAACAATCTGACATTTGAAATTTATAAGGTGATTCAGAGATGGATTAAGATTATATGGGGCCCAAGGCAGTGTCATCATTTAGGGCCCCCTTTTTTGCTACATATATTGTGTAGACTGTATTTTTGTTACTGCTTCTGAAGCTGGGCCCCCAGAAGTTTCCTGGGCCCTAGGCAGGTGCCTAGGGTTGCCTTGTGGATAATCCTGCTCTGAGGTGATTACTCAATTCACCACTAGAGATGGACACACAACCGAACTCAACCCGAGTTCGAGCCGAGCTGACGAACTCGAACTAGTCCATTTTTTCGGACTCGCAGCTGTATTTTCGGTAATTATCGTAAATTCTAAAATTATCGAATTTACGGGCCATTCGCTAACCCTAGAATGTATCATTCGCTAACCCTAGAATGTATCATTCGCTAACCCTAGAATGTATCATTCGCTAACCCTTGAAAGTAGCCTACGATTTTCGGTAGCCCTCGAATGTATGGATTGTTTTTGCTAACCCTAGAATGAATTGTTCGCTAACCCTCAAAAGTATCTTTTTGTTTTCGGTAATCCTCGAAAGTATTGTTCGATTTTGGTAATCCTTTGAAACTATCATTCTATTTTCTCTAACCCTCAAAAGTATTGTTCAGTACCTCTCAAACTGGCTGTAACCATCGAATGTAGCTTGCGCAAAACCCGACAATTGCCTGATCATGATCAGGAAGTGTTTTAACAAGTTTTGCTGACAGTGACATGTTCCCCAGACCATTTCCCAGGTGCCACAGCCATTTACAGTAAGTTACCATTGTTAGTTTATCTGTAAATTACCCAGACTTTTCGAACTATCATTCTCCCATTGACTTTAAAGGGTCAGAATTCAAACTTTTACTGAAGTTCGAAAAGGGACCGAACTTTATGAAGTTCGGCCATCTCTATTTACCACCAGATGGCGGCACACAGGTTAATCAACTTAAAAATTGTTGGAAAAAGGGGGTACGGAGGCATTTTTAAAAGTTGTAAAGTAACCTTTTTTCCATGTCCCTAAACATACGTATTGGAAGTGCTTCTGGAACATACAGACATATGTATGACATGCTCAATAGAACTTTCATCTTTATTCATTGTTATTTTGACCAAAATACTGAAATCTCGGTTGGTCGTGTCTAAATGTCGACTCATGAGAAATTAGTTTCACAGTACAAAAAGCATTGCACTTACTCATTGAGTTCAGACATGCTCTGTGTGATTCACCCGGGAAGAGTGGGAGGAATTTGCCATGTTCCTAAACTCCACTCTTTGTGTAGTGAAAAGGGGAAGGGCTTACTGTAGAAAGAGGGGGAGGGCTATAGTGAAAGGAGGAGAGTTTAATGTAGTGAAAGATTTCATTGATTTCTAACTGGTACACCATTAGTAGGGAATTACTTATAAAGACGAGATATATATTTTTAATAAATTGTTTCTTGCCTATAACTCTGCAAAACGTGTTATAAGGTGTGATGATGTACTTTTATTTCAATTTTGCAGTTAAAAGGTGAATCTTTGTTTGCTGCTTCTGTTCTTCCCAAACTTCTTTGCTCTTGTTCTCCATTTGGTTCCAGTCGCCTAGATGTGTATTATGGTGACGGCAGTAAAGGCTTTCAGAATATGAAGCAAAATAACAGAATCATCATCCTATATTTTCCTGTTCTGTTTGTTTTTAAGTTTTATACTTTTAATTGCAGGGTAAATTATCTTCCTAAACATATTGGCTCCATTGCTTCTGCTCATGCAATTCTTTTCTTGTCAATGGCTGCATAAATGTCCCTTCTAGTGAAGAAGGCTGTGATCTGCATAAGAGTAATCGCGGGAGCTCCAAAATCGGTTCCCAGCGCATGCGATACAGCCACCTACATTCTCCTACGGATTGCAAGCTCGATCATTAGTGCGTGAGAAAGGCGCCAGTGTATGATGATCGACCCCCATGCGAAAAGGGAAGAACGGCTGCCGGTCCGGCCTCTGCTTGCAACAGGGAGCCCGATCAGAACCCCACAGAAGAGAAGGGGCTGTTAGTAGAGATCGGATGTTTTTTTTTTTTTTTTAAGAAACATCTCCGCGATTGAGGGTGAGCACGGGCCAAAGTTAATTTTTAGGATGGACGTGCCCTTTAAACACATTGAGCTTCAGGTTCTTATACATACCATAAGATCCTTTAACATTCTCCCTTTAAGAAACACACTTGATTAATTCCAACGGTATTAATTTCGTCTACACAGTTAAACAAGACTATTGTATATGAAGTGCTAATTACATTATTAATGGTTAATTTGTACTGACACTGCTTACACCGGCTCGTTAATTCGTAAAATCGTTGATTTGTTCACACATTGAACAGAAGGTCAAAGTAAAAAAAATATATATATAGAAAGAGAGAGAACTGTTTTGCCTGTTTACAGTACTTTTACAGTAGAATAATGGCAGCCTATAAATAATTAAACATTTCAATATTTATTGGTTTTCATGTCAATTAAATTAATTTAATTATCATTTTTTTTCTGCAAGACCTCTAATTCCCTTGTTTGCAATGATCCAAAAGGATTGTCAAAAAAAAACCCAAAACAAAAAACTTTAGATATTTATTTTTTTACACACTAGCAACTGTGACATACGCTGCCACTTGTCTTACCAACTGATTTCAAAATGCATCAAAACAAAAGGTTTCAACGCGTTTCATTTTCTGTCTGAAAACCTTTCTAGTTCATACAAATTTCTAAAATGTTCAGTCATATTTAATATTTTTCTAATAAGTCCAAAAAAAGTTTATATATATTCAGCAGAAATATTGTGACTATAATCTTGGACCTCAAAGGTACAACATTGTATCATTACATACAACATTGTAACAACATTGTATCTCAGCCCCTAAACTCCTGGTGAGTCAGAGAGGAAAATCCACTGTTCCTCTGTTGTGTTCCACCTGCTGAAATGTATATTTTGCATCGATTGCTGTTTGCCTTTCAAATGACAACAAAATAAAATCTCCGCTGACACAGCTTTTGTCACCGACAACTTTCCCCGACGCAAAGAAATCAACTTAAAGAAAACAAATAAACGGCTCTGAACGTTGATTTTAATTGAAGTGCCGGGAACATTTCTGCTTAAAGATTAAGTGAAGTAGCAATTTACCTAAGGGCTCTGCCGATTGAAAAGCGTCTCTCAAACCTCAAATCACTGGAGGAGTGAAAGGGAATTAGAAGGGGGAGCACCGAATCTTAAACAAATCCCCTCCTTCTAAATCTGAAGCAGATGTTGGCATGAAGTGAAAACAAGACGGTAAACCAGATTTTGTAACATTACAGCTTAACCCTTTCAGCTTCTGAAGAAGACCCAAGTGTTTATTATTTCAGCATCACTCAAATTGCATAAAAACAACCTTAGGCAGACCAGCCATTTAATTCTTTAACCCCAATGAGAGTTCTGGAATCTTCAAGGAGACTGGTATTGCAAATTACAAATAATCCTTACCCAAAAAGGAAGGGGGAGGGGGGGGGGAGAGAAGAATTAACTGTGTTGAAGGCTTTGTAATTTCCCTAGGTACAATTTAGCTGTCACTTATTTTAAAAATTTACTCAAACATGCATTCCGAATAGCACTAACGTTGCATGTCAAGTGCTTTCCAGCCAATTAAGTCTAAACTGGAAGTCTGTGTTAAACAACTGAATGATTAGACAAGATAGCTAATTTTCCTGCTCTTTTGTTCGGAATAAAAATACCACATTTTTATTATCAGGCTCAACAGGATTTTCTGACAGAGGCAATAAAAAAAAAGAAAAACTGCCTATCGAATATAGAGTGTCCGTACAAAGTACGCCAAGCCCGTCATTTACCAATCATCCTTCAAGAAGCAATCGCCATGAATGTAACTTAATTAGGACCTAGCGATCCTTGACGAAGAATTATCTTATCGCTGTCTTGTCCCCTTAGGGTGAATAAATGGCTTCTGTCCTCTGGAGTTGGTGCTAATCCTAATAATGGGGGAAGAGAGCCAAGGTGTCTTTATTACTGTAACAAGATGGAGTCCTTAAACATTAGAGGAAAGCACTTGTATTATGGTGCGGCGTGACGATATATATATATATATATATATATATCTGGTAACTTGTTAATCAAAATGGCCATAGGGAAAGACAGGTTTTGAGGCTAGAAACTGGATATTTGATGTGCAGTAGCTCATATCAAAGGAGGGTAAAGGCGCCAAACTTGTCAGAATATAAAGTTGCAGGACTGGCATCCTGGACTTTAAAATTCTTCTTTCTCTTTTAGCCTAGGGGGACCCAGGCATAGCAGGGGTTAAGTGCTCCACCTCCAAGAGCGGAGACTTGAAATTTGAAGACTTCTCAGGCTGAGGTGCTCCTCCCCTCTTACCTTATATATCACAGCACCAGGAGCCTTCTTCAGTTCTTTAAGTGTCTGCTCAGGAGTTGGACTACCACTCCCATCAGCTAAGGAATCTCTCTATCTATCTCGATCTATTACACCTCCAGCTGTCCCACCAACCAACTATATCAAGAAATCGGATCATATCCAGCCAAGGCCCACTTATTAGAAATCATACAGGACCTATCTGATGCAGCAGTATATATTGGGGATGCGGCCTTGGGCATCTGCCTCTGTAACAGCGAACCGTAGGCTTTTATGGTTAAAAGCATGGGCTGCCGACCACGCCTCAAAGAGAGCACTATCTAGCCTTCTCTTCTCGGGGACATTCGCACCCCTCTTGGCCCACCAAACGAGGCTCTTTTCGACCTATGGGAAATAAGCCCAAATCAACATAACTATCCTCCTAGCCTCCCAAGAATTGGGTGGGAGGACGACTGAGATTTTTTTCACCAGATATGGAATTGCCCATCCACAGACGCCTGGAGCCTAAATGTAATTTCTCACAGATGCCACATAGAATTCTCATCCCTCCCTCCAAACCACTTCTTCCCTTCCAATCTTCCCAGGTCACCGTTCAGACGCAAAGCTCTCCAATAAGCCATAAACTAATAGCAAAAGTAATAGTACCAGTCCTAACTACCCACAGTTTTGGGGCTCTAACTCCAACCTCTTCCTAGTTCCAAAAAAAGAAAGCCTCTTTCCGCCCCGTGATAGATCTTAAAGAACTAAACCTGTATGTCAAACAATTCCACTTTAAAATGGAGTCCCTTTAGATCCGTAATCCTGGCCATAGAACCAGGGTATTTTCTGGCATCCCTTGATATTCGATGCCTACCTTCACATACCCATATGGCAGGGCCACCATCGTCTCCTCAGATTTGCAGTGGGAAACTCCCATTACCAGTTCACAGCCCTGCCCTTCAGTCTTCAGCTCGCCGCATCTTCACCAAAATGATGGCCTGCCAAGCATCCTTCATTCGCCTTCATGACATATTTTTCTTCTGCCATACCTGGACGACCTACTAATCAAAGCCCCCTCCTTCCACCTGGCCTCAACTCATGTCTACAGATACTAACTTCCTTCGTCTGGAAGGTCAACTCTTGCAAGTCATCCCTCCTTCCCAACCCCGCATGACATTTCTCCGTGACCTCTACCTCTTCGTCCAGACCTTATCTCCCAAGGCCCATTATTCCATCCGGATCTCAAACGCCTCAATTTGATGGCGTGGTAGTTGAATCTTCCATCTTAAAGAAGAGGGGCATTCCATCATCCGTCATACCCACCATGTTGGTAGCAAGAAAACCATCTTCTTCCAAGATATCATCGTATTTGGTGAAGATATGCAACCTGGGCGAGTTCTAGCGGTTTTTCTTCTCGCACGTTTGCGAGTTTCTATAAAGGACTCTCCCTTAGTGCACATAAGGTTCAAATCTCAGCCCTTTCGATCTATTTTCAGCGAAGACTGGCCATGCGTAAGGATGTGCAGACTTTCTTGCAAGGGGTGGCCCACCTGAGTCCGCCTCACAAGGAATCTGTACAGCCATGGGACCTCTGTCTAGTCCTCCTGGTCCTCCAAGTCCCTCTTTTTGAACCTCTAACATCCATAGCACTTTCGCTACTATCCTGGAAGACTCTTATTTCTACTGGCTATCTCTTATATTCGGAGAGCATCTGAATTAGCAGCCCTCTCTGTGGAACCATCGTGTCTTTCTTTTCCTAAAGATAATGCGGCTCTTCGTCCTCATCTAGCCTTTCTACCCAAGGTCGTAACCTCTTTTCACCTGAATCAGGACTTCGTCGTTCCAGCTTTGTATCCTCGACCAACTTCTCCCAAGGAACGACGGTTGCACCTGGATGTTGTCAGAGCCATCAGGATATATGTTTCTAGAACGAAATTTTTTTCGTTCTTCCAAGGACCTGTTCATCCTCCTGGTGGGTCCTCTTAGGGGATCCAGAGCGTCTTCTCAGACGCTAGCCAGATAGATCCGTAATCTCATTCTGCCCTACTATGCAGAAGCAGGAGCTTTGTCCTCCCTTGCGGGTTGCAGCTCATTCGACGAGCACTAGGTGCCTCATGGGCGGCTCGGGGTGGGGCCTCCATTGATCAAATTTGCAAGGCCGCCACATGGTCTTCTATTAACACACTTATAAAATTTTACAGATTGGATGTGTTCGCTTCAGCCGAAGCTACCATCGATCGCTTGGTGCTACAAGCTGCAGAGGTTTAAATCTTCTTTTGGGACATCCCTTACTGTGCCTGGATCCCCCTAGGCTGAAAGAGAAAAAGAGATTTTGTTCTTACCCCATTTGGCTTCAGAGAAAAAGATTTTACAGGTAAGAACAAAATCTCTTTTTTTTTGAGTTTTATAACATATTGGCTGCAGTTGTCGCCATTGTTTCCAATCATGCATCCCTTTTTGTGGCTGCATAAATGGCCCTTCTAGTGATGGAGGTTGACCACAAATGGTAAAGAAAATATAGCTCAGGAGTATCTTAAAGAAGTTGCCTTGAAGATCCATGACCTGCATAAAACAGTTTGAACATTTTTCATTCATGTGGTCACGGGGCTGTTTTAATAATAGGTGCAAAAGTTTGCCCATGCTATTAATTTGTTGCAACCAATAGGATGTTGTTTTACTGGGTTATTGCAGTTACATAACTGGTTATTGGTTGATGCAGATTAATAGCACAGGAAAATATTTGCACTTTTTATTGCATTAGCCCTAATACCCCTTCAGGGCAAAGAATACATTGTCCCCAGGCAAAACATATTTTCTCAAAGTGCCAGAGAATTGAAGTATTAAACTATATAAAAATATCTACCCCCTGAAGTAAAGCACCCCTAAACCCAAGGTCCTAATGTTCACACCTCCCCCAAGCACAGTCATTAGTTCTGAAGTTGGCCACCCCTCTAGCAGATATCCCTTGGCAGACATGGCAGTTATGGCCATGACATATGACCTCATAGCCAGTAGCTGCAGGGGATTCTTCCACTGACCATGTGTGAAGCTCTCAGAGCTCTGCACAGTTTTCAGAGGAGAAAAAGGAGTGCTGCGAACATTGGAGTATAACTTGTTTAGACAAACTTGGGGGAAGTGTGAATATTACTATTTGGGGGGTTGGGGTCTGCTTTAGTTGTATAAAATTTGGGGTATTGGCATGCCCATAATTTAAAATCCAAAGATGAGAAAATCCCAGGGGGGTTTAGATTAATGTCTGTAGAAATGGCTACCGGTACCTAAAAAGACTGTGGTGTATGTATAAGTGCTTAGATTGTAAGCTGTTTGAGACAGGGCCTGATAGAAATGGCTTAAACAATTGTAAAGCTATAAATACATTATCCGTATATTGGTGGTTATGTCATTAGTGTATAGAAGAGTGTTTATTATGTACCTATGCCATTTTACAGTAGATGGTATACCGGTATATCATTCTGGCCTTGTAAAACATAAATAATCAAAGACTTTGGAAGAGTCTCTGTGCATTAGACTTTTTTTTGCCATAGTAATTTCTGTTCTCTTTCACTATTGCTGTCAATTCATTTTCAATCTCTTTTCATTGCTGTACATAACCTGACTCATTCTTAAAGCGTTTTAGGACCAGCGTCAATTAACACGTCCGTTTGAGTGGCACCATAATGGTTCATTAATTAATCGTTTTGATCTAAAACCGGTCTATTCATCCTCTGGGAATGTGAAAATAGACAGCCATATTAATTGGTTCACAATTTTGAAATGCAAAATTGATTCCCCCCCTTTTTTTTTTTAGAATAACCTCATTCAGGGGAATAATGTGTTAGTATTTTTCTTAGTTTATGTATTTACCTATTTTAAATACAAAAACAAGTTCCATGTTGATACAATTGATATAGATGTAGGAAAAGTAATACGTAGCAATGTGCTTAAGGGTTTTATTTATTTTAGATCTGTTAAAGGAGAACAATGATTTTAAAGCATAGAAACCACTGACTAAAGTGATAACTTGTTAAAGTAAAGGATTGTTAACCAGATATAACGATGCTAAATATGAAGTTACCCCTTTAGCACAGGGAATATAAAGTAAGACATTGGAGAGCTCCTCCCTTTTTTACATTTAGAACTACACTGAGCATGTCTGTACCACTGGGAGAGGTGAGGTGAAAGGAAGTTAAAAAACATTCTGACTTCACACAAGTGTATCTTAAAAATTGCTTTAAAAACGTTGTGTAGATATTGTGCTATAAGGGCACGGCCACACTGCAATGCAAACGCTATCACACACGTAATCGCATGCGATTTCGTTGCTTTTGCACATGCGTTTTTTTCACATCGCACCTGAATACACGGGTTTTCGGTGCGTTGCCGCGATTCAAATGATTTGAAAAAAATGCATGCACAAATGCAAGCGCAAACGCACAAAAATCACAGCAGTATGGCCTAGCCCTAAGTAAGGAAAAAAAAATCTTTTTGACCATAGTTCTTGCATTTTTCACCTGCACCATACCCTTTGAATGGTTTGCCATTATGTGCCACGTGTTTCTACCTGTCTGCCTGTCTGTCTATTTCTTGTATCTGGCTATCTAAAGCTGATGTGCACATATTACCAATGTGTAGCATATTCTATTGGATTCTGTTTGTGACCTACTCAGTCTAGACTAGTCTCCCTTTTACTCATTTACCCAGAGGCGGTGGGCTAAAAGAAACAGTTTTGAGGCTGCACATTTGTCTGCTTTTTCCATCTGCTTGTATCCGCTTTAACATGCGCTTGCATAGAATGAAAATTGTGTCCGTTTTTTTATGTGCTTCCGTAGACTTGTATTAAGTGAGATTTTGACAAAAATGGACTAAAAATGATTACAAGCACTATTCACATTATAAATAAAATGGCAGTGCAAAGTGCAAACGGATTGCAGAACTCCTCAAAAACATGCTAGTATGGCCTAGCCCTAAAGTTGCGCTGGCTCTATTTAAAAGAGCTTTCTTATACCTTTCAAACAAGCCACAATGTCTCCTGCTTCTTTGGTTCTTTAGTTCTAGGCTTTGAAAGTTACACTCGGACAGTCAGGATGAACAAGGACGTGACAGTCACACATGATGTGCTAATTAGTTACAATATAGCCTGATTTGTCACCTCACACACACACACGGACAGTAAAGGTCTAATCCCATTGACAAATAGCTGGGAGGTGAGACATCAGGATTGATCCAGATATCTCAGTAAATGTCCCCGACGGTTATTTTAGTTTTCCTAGAAGTTCTTAAAATATTCATTACCTAGCTGGTATATTTTATATGACAATGCAGCATGTTGGCGTCGAGCAGTTGACTTACAGCACAGAAATTAACCTGTAATCTTGTCTTCATCCCAGATGACAAAAAAGTGTTTTAAACGTCTCCACGGGGAGCTTGTAGATGCAGTGTAAACAGGGCTTGACAAAGACAAAGTAAAGTAGTGAGTTAATGTGAAAAGGTTTTGTCATGTTATTGCGTTCCAATTATTGTTTTTACTTTCCAGCACAACCTCCAATCTTAATCCTACAAAAGTACTTCAGTCCCAAGGAAACGAGCAATGGATCAAAAAAAAGTTATTAGCCTGAGAGAAGCAATACAATACTCCAAATACTTTTATACGGGGATGTTGGGAACCTTGTGGCTTTCCTCCAATCACCCGGTCAGAGCAGTATGTGACAGACCGTGCTGCCATAAAGCAATGTAGCTGGTCCCTCTACCTGTGTTGATTTCAGTTCGATATCCGAATGCATGTGATTTCCCTTTTTGGTGCAAACATTGTGGGAAAGGATTTTAAAGGCGATGGATCCTTTTTATTTTATTAGGAGACTGAAATATGTTTCCTCCGGGCACTCACGTTTCCCCCCACAATCATAAAGACATACTGATAGGTTGTATGTGTCAAATAAATGTGCTTAGATTGTAAGCTCTTCGGGGCAGGGCCTAATGTGAATATATACATGTAATTGTAAAGTGCTACGGAAGATGTTGGCGCTATATAAATCCACAATAATAATAAAATAAAAGTCAGAACTAACTAACTAGTTCTGATGATTTCATATGTAACAAGGCTCTAGTTCTTATGACTTGGGCAATATTTTAAATTAAATTGTTACTTTAGTTCTCCTTTAATAGCCAGAAGTAACGTACCTGTACTTAAATAATAAGAAACGTTTATTTGTTTTTTTAGGGGAGACCTCCCAGCTGCCTTGGAAACTCTGTTTACATGCTCTAAGAAGTTTAACTGCATGCCCAGATTGCATGATGTCCTCTGTCAGCTGGTAGAAAAAGGAGACACTGATCTGCTACAAAAAGGTATGTGAAAACCATAGATTTCTTAATCAATAAAATACATATGTATCTATGCTCCAAACTGATTTCAGATTGCTTGAGGACTACGCTAATTCTTTTATCAGGATCCACCTATTAGAAAAGGCACTGTAATTAAAATGAATTGATGTTGCCTTAATGGGCATGGCAGAACGGTTTGCCACAGCTAGACCACATCTCCTGGTTCTTCCTGGTAGAGCCGTCAGACTTACCTTGACAGATGATGTCATGGCCAGTGACTGTAGGGCCTTCTTGGGGATTTCTCTTCTGAGCATGTGTGAATCACTTTGAGCTCCACACAGCTTTTAGGGCACGGCCACACTGCAATGCAAACGTGTTTGCGCATGCGTTTTTTTCATTAACTATTGAAAAACGCATGCGTTTGCGATTTTAAATGCAGAACACAAATCGCAACGCACCCAAAAACGCGCGTTTTCGGTGTGTTGCCGTGTTTTCAATGATATGAAAAAAACGCAAACGCAAAAAAGCGCAGCAGTGTGGCCCAGCCCTTACAGAAGAAAGAGGTCTGCAAACACTAATGCTTATAACTTCCTTAGGAGGAAGGGGGGCTTATAGGGCAAATTAAAGATGAGTGAATATGTCCTTTGAATGTATATTAGGGTGACATCTATTTGTAAATAGAAAAGTGGATAATTAATCTCTCATGTTGAGGACACTTGGCAGTCAGATTTAGAGGGGTGTTATGGGGTAGGTCAGTGATAATGTGAGCGTTAGGACACAGGCTGCTGAGATTTACCCACTGGGTGGGGTGATGGAAAGGAGCTTCAGCTAGATCAGCATCTTCTACTAAAACTTTAATTATACAAAGCTCTGTAATCAGTCTAATACTAACCAAACATTCTTTTCATCATCTTGTATCTACTGTAGATACTACTTAGCCCCCTGTATGGTCCTTTTTTAAAGGACCATGAATCCAACACTCACCTATGCTTGAGTGGTCGTCCTGATAAAAACAAATGTAACGTGCTGCCTGTAGCCTATTGACTCAGTTATCCCCCCGGCAAGATTTTAAAAATCTCTTGGTTTTAACCATTTATTTTAATGATTTACACAAACACCCAAACAGTTCTGGATGTTAATTTGGAGGGTTGGCTTGTTTTTTAAGCCTTTTCAGAACAAGTGCCGGAGTCTCTCTACTGTTAGTACAGTTTAAGTGGTGATCCCGAGCGATTGCTGGAAGTACAGATGTAATGTTCCATTGTACGGGCTAACAATGACTATTCAAGTCATCACACTGCGGCTTGGACATATCTAATCTTTGCTTTCAGAATCCATTTAAAAAAAAAAAGAAAAAAGAGAGAAACCTACATTCTAGAAGCCAAGATAAAAGCTTTTGGGTAGCACTTAGAACATTTAGCTAACCTGAGTATTTAATTACCAGCCTTCCCATTGCGCAGCCTTTTTATCAAAACAGAGACCACAGTTACTCCAGACATTGAAACAACTTCTAATGAATGACAGGTATTATGAGCCCAGAATTATCTTGATGCCCTCCCATGTTTTCATGGGTAATGAATAAAGCATTATTAGCCTCCATATTTTATACGTGTTTGAGACCCCTTTTCATTTTCTGCTGCTTTTGTGTAAAGTCGACTTTTAGTGTGTAATTGATCTGTAATTGAGAATCGGCCTTGCTACATGCTGAACTTTAATTTAAAAAAATATTAATAATAATTCTAATTGCTTCGTTTCAGATGTTCCTTTTACTATACGGATCGATAGAATTGTGTGTATATCTTTTATAGGAAAGAATGTGGGATTTTTTTGTGAATTGGGGTGGTAGGGCTTTAGATTACTTACTTGCTTTTTTTTGGTCTGTTACGTTACTCTTTCTAACATTTTTGCTGGTTGCCTGTTTAGAATGATTGAGCTCCGTTTGCTACTTATATCGAATTTAAAGGCCCCCAAGCGTAGACATAAGTTGATCCAATGGGGAGCTGTTTTTTTTTTTTTTTTTTTAATAATCTTATATGTGTGTGTGCAAACACCTCATGTGTGTTGATCCGATAGCCAATTAAGGGCGATCTGTTTCTGAAACAAAATGGGGCAAATGAACGTTTTATTTTTTTTTTTATATACTTTTTTAACATTGCTTGCGGCTTTTCCTAAATGTATTCTAAAGACAATGTAGACCATTGCCCATCAGACTTTGGGGTACACAGCACCAAGATCTATGTGTTGTAACTTTAAAGGGTAACTGTGATCTCCATACAAGTGTCCTTGAGCTCTCTCACACCTTTCAAACAAGATGTCTCTAGCTTCTCTGGATATTAAAGGTCATACTTACCAGCCCTCAGTCTCCTGGCTGTCTTCTGCTGCTGCTGCTCCATGCCTTTTCCGCATGGAGCAGTAGAAGGGGCCGGGCCCGGCAGCAGTGTTTGTGGTTGGCTGAGACATCACAGCAGAAGACAACTGGGGAAACAAGGGCTGGTCAAGGTTGGGGGGGTAGGGGTTATTAGCTTGAATATAAATTTAAAGATGGAATGGTAACAGTTGGCATGTGAACTGCATGGTGGGAAATTCCCTCACCCAATGCTGCCTCATAGGGATTACTGAGCATGCTTGCCCTCACAGAGAATCAGGTAGGCTGGAAGGGGGCTTGGGGACTTGAGCAAAACAAGTACTAGATTAAAGTCATGCAGCAACACAAACACATTTGAGTAAGTGCTGCTTACATATATTCATTTATAGATTGAAATTTATTCTGTGTACAATTCCTTTAAAAGGCATGTCCACCCCCAAATCTAAACCACCTACACTACAGCAAAAAAAATTTTTAAGGGCGGAGATACCCTTTAAAACTTTTTTTTTCAGAGCATTCATCTGTATTTTTTAATCTTGTCTGAATTGACGTAACTGATATTTCTGCACTATTTTGAGCTGAAGCAGAATTTGTAGATTTTTGCTTTTAACTAAAGCTTTGAGGAACAAGCAGACAATGTAACTGCATTTATTTTACCTTCTTTTCTCCAACAGCCATGGACCACGTAAGTCAAGAAAGGGGCGAAATGACGATGCTCTATGACCTGCTCTTTGCATTTCTTCACACTGGAAAGTACAAGGAAGCCAGGAAGATCATAGAGGTGGGATTTTAAGTACAGTCCTCTAATCGCAATGTCGCGTACTCTCTTAATTGGAATACGCTTAATATTTTAACCTTTAATTATACTTCGTCTGATTTAAGTTAATAGAATTCATCTCCATTAATGGACTGGGGGAGGGGAACAAAAGTTGGCCGGCCCAAGAATTGTAGGTTTACCAGTATAATTACGGTTCAGAGGAAGCCACTTAATTTGTGCATTGAATCTATTTCCTTACATTCTTAGAATATAGTATTCTGGAGGATTAAAAAAAAAATCTATATTTGCATAGTAAATCAAGGATTGTGGAACAATTAAATTAAACTGGCATTCCTGGGTGTAAAACTTTCTAATCCTCTTTGCCAAGGAAATTCTTTGTCGTACTTAAAAGCAGCGGAATTTAATTTTCTTCTGTCCCTGCTCAGATTTATTCGTAAATGCTTGTCTTTATAATCATCCAGACAACCCTTGCCTGTTAAGCGTGCGGGGGGGGGGGGGGGGGGTTATCATTTCATTTTCGTCTGGTTATTTATTTATTTTTGGTTCTTGCAATGGTAAGCAGCTTAGGGTAAGTGGTAGGTGACAAACTTGGGCTTTTTGGAGATTAGTATAAATTTAAAGGCTTGTGTAAGATTTTAGTTCCTGAAAGTGATCAGTGAAAAGAGATGTGGATTGTTCACATTGTAAACCTAATCCTCCCTTTTTCATTTGATAAATGTACCCGATACCCCATGGTTGGAGATTTGATAGTAATAAACCAGCATGTGGCATTGAATCATTTGTATTGATGTAATTAGTTAGCAGCTTTCTTCGGTTCAAATCAAATTAAATTTTTTTTGAAAAAGTATAATTGTAAAGCAATCCAGCACCCCAGATCTCTGCCTTATGACAACTGGGGGTTTTTGTCTGAGAGTTAAAGGCTCATTAACCCTCAGGTCCTTATTTTTAACCCATTTAATAGATCTTCCTGATTGAGTTCAAACAGGAAGTACCATCATGCTGCCATTTACGGTCTGTGACTGGCTTTACTATTGCACAAGGATCACTTGAGTCTGCATATAAATTATGGCTGCTAAAGGACCAGGCCCCAAAGAACCTAGAACTTCTTTCTGGTTGTTTGCTGTGTTTGTGACCCCTGTATGAGTTGGGTAATATTAAGGGCTCTAAAAAGCTTTGTGAGCAAAGGGTGAAGGCAGATACCTTTTTCTATAATGGAAGAGATAAGGGTGGACATTCTCTTTAGAGACTGCATGGTGTATATATAGTTTTGTGCACCTACTTCTTTAGAAGGGTTCCACGGTGTATTTCATTGAGGAAGAATGTATGGTTTCAAGATAGAGGAAGACATGTTTCTTTCTTACTGGCTTACATCATCATAAAACACAAATATAATTGTTTTAGTATAATGTGCCCTTACACTTCATATTACAATCGCAATTTTTTCATAACCCATGTTAACCACCACCTTTACTCCTTCCATTTAGATATTGCCATACATTTTGTTTTGAACTTGAACGTAACCTTTGATTAGTCTAGTATAGAGTGGATTGTCTGCCAGGCCGATTCTGCATTTGTAATTCACTCAAATGTCTAAGATAAGCTACAAATATGGAGTTCAGTGCAAGCCAAGGAGATTTGGTTAATCTGACCTAGATGTTCTTTTGATGATTGAGGTTCAGGCTACGTGAAACAGTTCTCAATATCAAAATGAAATGCGAGGATATCCGCCGTTCTACCCCGCTGTGCCCTTGCCACGAAAGAATTTTCAATCAGTCTTTTACATGGAAGGATTTACTATATTAAGTTGGGAAGCTGTGCAGCTATTTAGATCATTGACATTTGAATCTGCAATGATATTGAAAGTTGTAAGTGAATGTAGCCTTTTGCATTTTTTCCTTGTCAGAAGACGGATTATCCAGAAATGTGATTAGGTTTTCAGATAGTTCCTATAGTACTTTCTATTGTGCGGTTTTACAGTTAAATTAATTTAATGTTTGCTCAGGATGAGGTAAATGACAACTTTCCCAAACTGTACACAGATGGGTATATTGATGGTTGCCTTAACATTTCGGTTTTCTTGACACGTTTTTCTGTAAGCCAAGAATGTCATACTTTTGATACTACTATTTCATATCTTGGCAACATACCATTAGAAACCTAGGCTTTCCACAAACTTAACAAATCATTTAACACTATGGGACAGATGCATTAAGATGTACAAAAGTTTCCCTGTGCTATTGCAGTGACCAATTAGATGTTAGTTTATTACTGGGTTACTGCAATTAGAAAACATGGTTGCTGCAGATTCTTTTTTGCCTTCCGTTGCGCTAGCCCCTATATATTATATAAACAACAGTAAGAATAAAAATAATGAATTAGTGTATTTTTTAGTGCGTACCCGACATCAGCAAATCTTAACGCAATAACACTTGGAATGCATATTTGTGTGTATCTTTGTGTAGCCTAAACTGTGCAAGGTTGTAGCTAGACATCTCCATGACATTGGTACCTTCTCCCACAAGACCGTTTATATCTTTCTTTGGAATATACCTTTCAACTATAAAAAGATAAACTAATTGAAATATTATGAAGATAGTTTCCCTTTAAAGAAGAAGTAATGTATAAACCGGTTATCATCCTTAATGGAGTAAATAGGAAGAAGATAATGATTGGACATTAAATCGGTGCTAAATTGACACAGTGTAAAATGCCTATTTAGGTAACTGTGAAGTTATTTTCTTTTTAGTTCTATATAATGAGAATAATGCATGCACTATTGTAAAATATAAGGATGATATTGATAGTACAGGCAATTTACTTTTATAGGAGTTATAATGTGGCTCTTGCGTTTTCGATTGGAGGGCACATTCTGTGTGGTACATGTTTTGGCGAGTCATGTGACCTTAAAGTCATAGAGTATCATTTTTTTTGTATATTGTAAAGATATACATGCAGAAATTATATAATTAGGATGCTTGTTGGGTAAACAATTGGCATTCATTTGTCATTGCATTTCTTTTACATTTCTTCTTCATGACTAATAGCGCACATCTTACTTTGGAAGCTTTCTTTGTTTCGTAGACTCCTGGTTTGAGAGCACGGCCAGGGAGACTGCAATGGTTCGCTGAGAAGTGTATAGCCGCAAATCAGGTAAGATGATTCATTTTTTGAGCTAGATTACTTTGTTGTAAGAATTAAAATGAATCTCTTGCTTACTGTGTCACCACAAGGGACATTTAATGTCAATGGCTTTGAGCCCACTTGAAAATGTTCTTACACAGAGCAGTTGCATCGCTTGCCCTTATTTGTGGTTAGGTTTAGAGCTGTACAAAATAGACATTGTTGAATTGAATAGAATACAAAAGTTTAATGTTTGTTTATTTGTGAGCAATGTTCCTCAGAGATCCTTAATTGCATCTATTTATGGCAGCTTGTAGTAATTCATATGGATTGGTACTTTTTTAAGTAATTAGTTCTCCATTCACGCAAACAGATGGGGAAACCTTAGAGGAATTACTTAAAGGGCAACTCCAACCCCCAAACTAAATTTTAGTATCCTGCAGGGAATTGCTATAAACCTCGACCTCGCAAGGTTTATAGCCCTCCCTGCCATCCCCAAATGTACTTACCAGCCTCCGTTACCCCGACTCCTACTGCTTAAATCCTGTGCCTTATCCGAGCACGGAGGTCAAGCAGGAGGGTCTCGACCCTGTGATTGGGTAAGGCACGATGGTTGAGGTTTATAGCAATTCCCTGCAGGATACTAAAATTTAGGGGATGGAGTTTCCCTTTTAAAGGAGAGCAAAATTGATATATTAACTGTTTAGGAAAAGATAAAGCAGCAGTTCATCACCCTGGATCACTGTCTTAAACTTTCAAAAAGTTTCTTTTTCACAAGTTACCTTCGTTTTGTGATTGCCTGTGCGATATGGGGAAGAATATAACCTAAATTCACGCCTTTCCTTTGGATGGCAAGGTTTGGGCCAGTAACATTGTTTTATGTTCTTTTATATTCCAAGGATAGCATAGAGATGTTTGGTACAAAATCTTGATTGAACAGTGGAAATGTAATCCGTTTATAATTTATAGACCTCATACTATCTCACTTTTTTATTATGTTGGCTTTATATTGTGGTAATCAACAGCACAATGAAATAGAAGTAGGATATTTATTCCTAAATTCCTTCTGCAATGTCCTGAAAGTAGATGTTTAAATTTGGGTACACACTGTACCTATCTGTAGGATTCCACGTCATCTATTAAAGATGTGGTTACACTCAGTGCTGAATGGTATCCCTATATTAAGTACACACCCCCTAGCAATACCTCATTACAGGGAGTCCAACGCAATTAATCATCCGTCTGATCATTTGATCCCGAACATTTTCATTGGTCGCTATTTTGGCTTAAGAGGCTAGTTAGCAGTTTTCTAAACAGCTGATCTGTATATACAGAGGTACATGGGAGGTCTTTGAATGTAAGAATTGCAGTAAATTACTGAAAGTTTCCGTTGCAATCTGCCATATCTCAGGCAGTATTGAATGTGTCCGGACAGTTTTACAGGCCGTAACCGAACTAGTAATAACAGAAAATCCAGATGTGCATCTGAAATGGTATCACAATAGAACGTGATCACAGTACGGAGCCTCCATCATTTCCCTGGGCTTTTTATGTGTTTACAGTATTATTTCCTACGTAAGTTCTGCAGTGAACTTCTGTCATTTCACCTTGTTGTTCTTTGTAGGCATTTGGTAATCATTCTAAAGGCGTAATTGTATCGAACGGCGTCCCGAAAGAACTTTAAGATAATTAAATATAATTATCAGTTTAAAAAAGGACCACCTATGAAATATAACATTATTAAAGTAGCATTTCAGAACCAGAAATGGTTTCGTGATCATACATGGGGGGAGATTTATCTTTTGTCAGTGTAGAAAGCATTTGGGAGAATGCCATTCTTTTTTTTTTTTCTCTTTCTCCTGTGTTGTGGAAAGAGTTCGAGCCAAGCACTTTGAACACCTGCTTATCAAAACGCTTGCCTGCTGGCTCTATTTAGTGACTCCGTCAAGCTCGTTTCCAGAGAGCATTGAGAAATTTGGCAAAGAACATCAAACACGTAAGAGGCCTTGATTTCTAGAGAAATAATCTTATTTTAGAGAAACAAAGAAGCAGTGTCACATTTGGTGGCATTCAGGTTTTTTTTTCCTCCCCGCTAAGTTAATTTTGTTTTTTAGCCATTTTTTAATCATGGGTACATATCATCAGCCGGGACACATCACTGTAGCAGTGGCTGACAGTTTGGCTCAACCGATTGTGTGGACCATAGGAGATCGCACAGCATGTGCAATTGCTCGTTTGTCCGATCTGGACAAACTGACAACCAACATTTGGTCAGGGGCTGGACACAAAAACACCTCAGATTTTCTGGACCAACCGATGCATAAAAAAATCTGTTTATGTGTGTACCCAGTCTTCACTATAGGCATATTTATCTGACCATTGCACTTAAGCTAGGTACAGGCGTGTGATTGGGCATCACTGATGATCCAGCATTTAATTGGTGTTAATAAAGTTGGAAAGGTCCATACCGATGTGTGATCTTGGGTCCAACCGCAATGCAGACTGTTGGACGAACAGTTATATCGCCGAAGTATCATTCTATGTATGGCCACTTAATCGGCCAGTGTACATACCCTTTAAATGGTTTTTATATTGATTATTTTTTCTTTTCCTGTTAAAGATGGAGGCTTTGGAAAACTTGGTAGACTTAACTCAAAAACTTTTTGAATGTGACAGAGATGAGATGTTCTTTCAGCTACTGAAGCTTTGCAGTAAGTATTTTATGTACAGTTTGTTTCATCCAGTGCTAAACATGTGTTCAATAAAGACAACCTCCGATTGGTTAATTGTCCTAATGCTTTCAGATCTCATTCCCTGCGATTCAGTTCCACACCTATAATGATGGTTTATGATCATTTATATTTTTTAATTAAATTGCAGAGGAAAATGATGACTGGAAAAAAGCAGACTCTGTTTGGACTAAAATTCAGGAGGAAAATATTATACCTCGGGAGAGAACACTGAGGCTCTTAGCGGAAATTTTTAAAAGAAATGGACAAGAAGTACCGTTTGATGTTCCAGAGGTGAAGGCATTACGGAATCTTTTTCATTCTAGAAAAAATAACAAATACACAACTTCGCTTTCAAGAATCACACTTCCTAACTGTGACCTGTATAAAGAAATCCTCTGTAAATCTGCTGAATCTGGCACCTTTCTGTACCTTTTTTTGTTGATCTGCCCCCTATTTCTTTAGATATCCAGTCTGAACCATCTTCAGCATTTCTGAATCTGGCATTTCCTGAGTTCTTCAGCCCTCGCTGGAGAGCTTGCTGATGTCCAGACTGCTACCTTGTTACCCTGCTTTAAAACAGCTGATCCCATGTACATAAGTAAGACTTCAGCACCACTATACAGCTCCAAAACTTGTATTTACATTTTTGGAGCAGTAGGACGCATGATATTAATCGTAAGAAGCACTTCCGTTACCTCTTGTAACTAAACCTAGCCATTACATGGGCTGACGGATTTCCAATTGGATTTCGATCGGCCAAAAACAAGGTAGGAAAAACAGATCGAAATTCCCTACCTTGCACAGCCGATCTTCCGTAGATTTCAAATTGAAAACTAGGGAAGGTTTTGGAAGACCAAAAAATTTCCGACTTACCCAATAATTTCTTTGATAAAATGATCGAAATTGATATTCCGCTCATTTTGATAGAAGTCACTGAATATCAATGCCGTCTATGGGAGGATCTGAAAAACTGCTTGTAACACGCACATTTTGGTCTTAGTGGGTTAGCAGTAAGGAATGTGTAGCAAAGCCTCTAGAAGACTTCATATGAAGGCTAGAGCCTATGTTCGTATGTACCACCTACATGAATTGTAAAGGGGAAAAAAATAGTTGATAGGATTTAGAAAAAAAAATCAGAATGTTATTGGTCAGCATTTAGGCCATACATATGAATAATATAGTGGATAACGCACCCCAATGGTAAATTATAAGGATATTAGAAGTCACCGAGGAGTTCCGTGACCATATAAAAGCACAAGGCTGCAGGCCGAGTACCTTTTATACAGGGCACGGAACTCCTGTAAGTTCTAATATCCCTTTAATTTACAGTTCGGGGGGGAATTATTAATTATAACCTACCCCTTTGTGGCTTCCGGTTTCCTTCTCTTCCTGGAACTGTAAGATTATAAGGCTATAATCTTACAGTTGCTCCCATATAAATCCACTACAGTGGTAGGTTATAAAAACATTATAATACAACCGGAAAGGTACCATGATATATAATTTACAGTTCTTTCTTTTCCAGAATATTTCCCACAGTACCTAGCGCCCATATTTGTATTCTGTTACACCATCCATCATCTTGCTGTCTCCGCATTGGAGCTCATATATTTATGTAAATAGCTTTCTAATTTGATTCCTTTATGTCGTTTGTGTTTTTAAGACTTGGTATAAGGATTCCGCTGAATGGAATGCCCCACTGCCTGCAAGTTCCATAGACTCTTCCTATCAAAAGAGAGTTCTACTTCTCAGTAAGAAAGGCAAATCCAAAGGTAAGACATTTAATAACAAATACAGTCTGGAAACAGAAAAAAACAAGAGTCAGGGCCAGAATTGGCCTTAGTGGGTGGCTAATTAAAGGTTTCTTAGAATCTCAAGTTGCCCACCACACTGCCACTTTATCCTTTGTACAAAAAGATTAAAAAACAAGAGAAATGCCGACTTACTTCCTGCTCAAGACCTTAAGTTGGGTTCACACCATTGGATTTCTTTGTCCAGACTGACAACCGTTCGCCACTATAGAACGGTCACCCAGAACGAAGCACTGTCATCAGGTAGCTGCAGCTACCATCGACCATGGGTTTCTAGTGCATCTGAACGGCCAATTTGGACATCGGTCTTGACCATCCCTAAAAAAAATCCAAAATTTCGGGTGATTGACCAATACACTGAAATGTTGGTCGGTCATCCCAAAATTTTGTATGGTTTGTACCCAGCCTTAAGACTCATACAAATGTGTGGTTATGGGGCCGACCCACGACGCACAATATATTTGAGAGCCCGTTTTGGCCCACAGTCGTGCCATGTTTGGGTGCTTTGGTGGCCGAAGCAAACTTTCGGTCGGTCCTTGTTAATGATCCGCCAGGCAAATTAGTCGAGACCGAATTTCCATTTTGGCTGACAAAGCGCCCATACACAGCATGATTGTTGTGCGTTGTGGGTTGGCCCACACAATCACACGTGTGTATGAAGGGTATTAGCAAATAGAGGGACTGGCTGGTTATTTTATCTGCTTGTCTATTAGTTTAATATTTTAGTTTGGTGTTGATCTAAGTTCAAAGCTACTGTGCCATTAGTGTGGAAAATCTTGATCAAACCCACAGCACCTTCATTGGTTGAGGGGGATCTTCCTTTCGGTTTAGTTCTCCTTATTCCCGCTTCACTGAAACATGAGCAGTCGCATTCACCTTTTGTAAACGGCTTTTTTTTAAAATGTGTTTTTGGTTAGACTTCTCCTTTAATCCAGAAGAATAAATGCCTGCATTTTATTTCTTTATTTCTTTGTGTGCTAACCACAGATCAATGCTTATTATGGGTTTGTTTTGGGTTTTTTATGTGTGAGCACCATGAATAAATTAGATTTTATCAGGAGCAGGTACACATCAGCAACAACAAAGATTGCATTCTTCTGTTAATGTAAGGAGATAGCAGATGATTGGGCAGGTGACAATGTGTGTTGGCAAGTTGTCAGTTTGCTACTAGACATCTATAAAAGCTGAAGCAGAGAAGGATTTGCTATAGCAAATATAATTCATGTCATTGTGTTTACATGTGGGTGGCATTTAACATGCCGTGATTAAAAGGAGCCGAGGTTTACATTATAATGACCCTATCTTTGCAATGGGTTTAGCTGTCATAATAAGATCAGTCACAAACTATAGCAGTTGCTCCCCTGTTATTTTTCTGTGTTCTCATTATATCTATTTTTATTACCACGGTTTGGAAAGTTTGCGTTCTTCTGAGGTTCAGTTCTGTGCGGTTTATTTTTTTTTCTTCTTGCTAAGTGATAACTAATCATTTCCAGCAATTCAGAGAAACTGAAATTTATAGGTTTACAAATATGTATTTTTCTCAAACATGCATATCCATATTTTTTGACGATGATTTTAGTTGTGCTAACAATTGCTGATCATTGCTACCCCCCTATTCTAGGGTGAGTACCTAAACTTCTAGGTTCTTACTGCTGGGTAAGACGGGCTGTAATCCATGTCCTTTGGCTCGGGACCTGTGAAAAAAAGTCAGGGCTGAGGGGGGTCTGGGACAGACAGGCACTTACAAGTAGAACTTCTGAGCTGGATTACAGTGTGTAGTTAAAACCTGTGTCCTCTTCCTTGAAAGTTTTACATCTCTTGAATTAAAAATCTCTCTTTAATTTGAAAATATTTTGTCTGCTTTTCTGATTCTAAGGCTGGCAGGTATCACTGTTCGCTGATGTAGCACTGTATCTCTGCTTACTTTTCCAAATGACTTTCTTGGAGAACCTTCCTGCATGGGAGCCCCTTTCCGTCAAACATAAACGCTTTTAGTAAAAAGAAACGAGCATAGGCACCCAGATGCTTATTCAGACATGCAAAGTAAAAGCAGTAAATAATGGGTGCAGATCCCTTCGTCAGGTTCTAGTAACAAAAAGTAAATCCATAAAACCTATCATATCCCACACACCATGTGAAAAGCCCCTAATGATAAATCCCAGCGAACCCCACACTTCCGGTTACTAGCCCCTAATGATAAAACCTATCGAACCCCACACTTCCTGTTACTAGCCCCTAATGATAAAACCTATTGATCCCCATACTTCCTGTTACCAGCGATTAGTGATAAAACCCAGCGAACCCCACACTTCCTGTTACTAGCCCCTCCTCATGATAAAACCTATCGAACCCTACACTTCCTGTTACTAGTCCCTAATGATAAAACCTATCGAACCCCACACTTCCTGTTACTAGTCCCTAATGATAAAACCTATCGAACCCCACGCTTCCTGTTACTAGTCCCTAATGATAAAACCTAGCGAACCCCATGCTTCCTGTTACTAGCCCCTAATGATAAAACCTATCGAACCCCACACTTCCTGTTACTAGCCCCTAATGATAAAACCTAGTGAACCCCACACTTCCTATTACTAGCCCCTAATGATAAAACCTAGTGAACCCCACACTTCCTGTTACTAGCCTCTAATGATAAAACTTACCGAACCCCATGCTTCCTGTTACTAGCCCCTAATGATAAAACCTAGCAAACCCCATTCTTCCTGTTACTAGCCCCTAATGATAAAACCTAGCGAACCCCACGCTTCCTGTTACTAGCCCCTAATGATAAAACCTAGTGAACCCCACACTTCCTGTTACTAGCCCCTAATGATAAAACCTAGCGAACCCCATTCTTCCTGTTACTAGCCCCCAATGATAAAACCTAGCGAACCCCACACTTCCTGTTACTAGCCCCTAATGATAAAACCTAGCGAACCCCACACTTCCTGTTACTAGCCCCTAATGATAAAACCTAGCGAACCCCACACTTCCTGTTACTAGCCCCTAATGATAAAACCTAGTGAACCCCACACTTCCTGTTATTGGCCATAATGAGTTTTTAGGTGACTGTTTAGTGCATGTGCATAGTCTGTCAAATGAAATATATTTCAAGGGGAAATGGGAACTTGAAGATGGGGTTGTCGAAAAATTTTCCGCCTCGTCCGATCTTTGTTTTTCTGATAAACCACTTCATATTTTTCAGTGGTCGATCAGAAAAACACCATTCATGTTATCGATATTTTTAGTGGTTTGATCGAATTTACAGAATTTCTCAAAATATCAATCCTGTGTATGGGGGTCTTAACTGGGTGATCTCTAACCCCAGAATCCAAAATCGTCTATCCCACCTCAGTAGTCATTGGTCTAGCTACGAACTCCTAAAAGAAAAGTGAAATTTATCCAGTCTTGGTTAAATCTACTCATTCATTTCCCCCCTTTCCTGCTTTTCGGATTATAGTTTCAGTGAAATGTTTATTGCTGCTTAACTCCGCATTAAAAGGGAGACTGAGCGAGAAGCTTGGCTACCGTTTTTCTGACGTCTTTTCATTCACTGACAGTTATTGTGAATACGTGACATAAAACTATTAATCAGTCATAAAAAGCATTGCTCAATTTATTGCTTGAGTATCTATCTATGCAAAATAATTCCGTCTACCCGTATCCCGGATTTCTCAATTATTCTGTCAGCTCTAAAATATTATTCCATTGTTCTCTGTAAGCCTGATAATTTCCCACTGATTAAATGTGCTGTGGCTAATATTACCTCTGTGAATCTAATGTTTTCAAGAATATTCTCCTACTTGCACAACTTACCCAGCCAAATCCTAGAGAACGCATCAGAGGATAATGACAACGTTATGGTTTATTATAAACACCATTGAGGAGTTCGCAATATCGAAATTAAAAAAGCAGCTATTTAATGGTGGCCATGCATATGAACGATAATAGGTAAATCCCGTCGGGGAACCTATTATCGTTCTTCTGTAGAAGCTTTTTCCGACCGATCGGAGTGCTGACAAACGTCCGTAGTCGATCGGGAATGACAGAAAACTTCAGTCGTCGTTATTGGCTCCCTTTCCTTGGAGTAGAGGGAGCCAATACAATCATGCAGTGTATGGTCACATGGCTGGCCCATCCCTATACCGCGTATGGGAATCGGTCGGGTCCATGTATGCTGTTCCCACAGCATGTGTGCCGACAGATACCAATGTTATCAGATACAAATGTGATCTGTCACACAGAATTTAACTTTGCAAAGGGGCAATGTGTGTTTTTTACTATAGATGCCCTTTAAAGGGTCTTGTTGTGAAATCTGAGCTCTAGTGAATGGCAGGCTCACTTTAAAGCTCTCCACCTTCTCACGACCAGTGACTGGAAACTTGTGTCCATATCTTCATTTCTGCTATGTCAATTACACACATCTGACTGGACGCCCGATGAATGACCACCAGGCGCAAAACACCTGCGTGACGCATACACGTGCAATTTTCATCCAGAACAGGCGTTCATCACGCATGCGCATACGCTCGGGGGTTATGCATCGGCCGTGAAATTGTTGGTGTGTTCAAGGCTTTACAGTATGTAATCTGCTTGGTTTATAAATCTCTTAATTTGAGTTGTCCTTTTAATAAAACATTTTACATATTGAAAGTTAAGGGCTCAGTCACAGCTGTGCTTCCCTCCATTTTTTTGGAACACATGCATCCCTAAAATAGACTTATTTCCCCCCCGTAGAAGGCTATTGCACAGAATATATTGCTGAAACACATTTTCCCGGCGTTTGCATTCCTGTGTAACCTATGAATGGTGTAGTAACCTACATACTAGTCAAATTATTTAGAAATGATACAATAATTGTGACTTTTTGCAACTTTAAGTCATTGTAATAAACGACAACCTGATTTTTATTTCACAGACGCCTATGACGTGTTTTTGGAAGCTGAAAGGAACATGGTTGTGATGAATGCAGCTGCATATTTAAGCCTTTTAAAGGGGCTTCTGGCAGAAGGCTTCCTCGAAGAGGCATACAAAGTGAAAAATGTGTAAGTATTCAGTCCCTGGAACTGTTTAAAGGGATATCCACTGGTATAAACAAAATGTTGGCATTCAGTTTTATTGAAGAACGGGATGTAAAAGGAACCTTCCATTCTTCAAAAAACCTGCAGGAGCCAAGAGGGAAGGTAAGGAACTTACCAGATCGATCGCTCCTCTGCCACGTCCTCTGCAGGGGACCAACCCTAAACGCCAGGGTTTTATCTTTAAAAAGTGGCCAGAAATCGACTTGCCTGATCTTGTTTCCTCAGCTCTCTACAAACTGGCAGCCACGTCCGTGGTTGGCTGACTCTCAGCCAATCACAGACGCAGCTTCTTGTCTGGTCCCTATTGCTACGCTGTTCCTGGAATTAACAGTAGAGGCCTAGGTCGAGGGAACGAAGGTGAGCGAGTCTATTTCTGGTCACTTTTTAAAGATAAAACCCTAACATTTAGGGTTATAAGTGGGCTGGCTGGGTGCGCTGGCCTACACGACAGTAAATTTTATCGTTTCTATGGATCTTAAAGGACAATTATACTCACCTTCCCTCCGCTCCAGATCTTCATGTAGTAACTTTTACCCAGGGTGAGGACCTGAACCGCTAGATCCTCACCCCGGGATTCACGAAACCTTCAGCAGCGTGTTGCAGCAACGCTGCTCTTGTAGGCTCCGCCCCCTCCTCCCCGTCGGAGACGAGGCCAATAGGAAGCCACGCTTGTTGCAGAGCGTGCCTTCCTATTGGCCTCGTCGCCCACAAGGAGGAGGGGGCGGAGCCTACAAGAGCAGCGTTGCTGCAACACGCTGCTGAAGGTTTCGTGAATCCCGGGGTGAGGATCTAGCGGTTCAGGTCCTCACCCTGGGTAAAAGTTACTACATGAAGATCTGGAGCGGAGGGAAGGTGAGTATAATAATCGTCCTTTAAGCTATAGGCTTGTAAAGTAACACTCAAAAATCTATCTTTCTGGAGCTATTTACAGGACCTGCAACCATTCTCCGTCCATTTCTCTACCTATGGACTCACTGAGCTGAGGAGAGAAAAGTAATTCTCAGGCTTGTGGCTAGCTTTAAAAAAGCTGGAAGTTCTGGGGCGGGGCTTATGATGCAGCTGTTCTACTCCTGTCACAGAAGTAGGCATGCTCCAACCTTAGACTTGGAGGTAAAAACACCATACACCACACTGCTGTGACTTTGAATAGACTGCAGCTAGAAGCATGTTCCTGGAGTCATATTAAAGGTTGTAGTGTGCCCTTTTTAATAAAAGCTTTTAAATGGAGACTACAGTTCAACAACTATTTTTAAAATATATTTTTAAAGGTCATGTTCACCCCTCAGATAAAAAATGCTATACAGCTGTAAAGCTGGGTACACACAGTACAGATTTCTGAAAGATGACAGATGATCTGCAAGATCCTGTCTGCCATCTTTCAAAGATCTGCATACACACAGTCTTACCTGTGTGTTTCCATCGGCCGCGCTAGACTCCTATAGGTAGTCTAGCGCGGCCGATGGAAATTTTCGGCCTTTCCCGAACGAGCGTACGGCCGACCCGATCGATCGGCGGCCGCGCGCTCGTTCGGGAAACGAACGTACACACAGTAACGATATAGCCCCGATACCGTCGGATCCGACGGTATCGGGGCTTTATCGTTACTGTGTGTACTCAGCTTAAGATGTATGACTAACCTAATATGTAACAATATTCTTAACCCCAGCAGCTAGGTGAATAGCTTTCAGTCATTGGCTGTGATATTATCTAACACCTCCGTAACTGACTGCAGGGGGTCTCCCAGACACTCCCCCTCCTCCCTCTGTAGGACAGGCTGGCCAGCTAAGGCCAAGCAGTCTGTTTTAAGATAGATATTTCTGGACCATTTATCTAAAATTTAAGCTGCCATACACAGCATCAATATATCGATGGCATTTTTTTGTTGTTTTTTTTTTCCCTTTGATCAGCCGCTCAACAATATTGATTAATATATCGAAATTATTCTACCCATCCAAGTTGAAAGATCAGTTGGAAATTAAGATTACAGAAGGTCTATGGCTAGCTTAAAGGGCAAGTTCACTCAAAAAATGTAGATAACCCCCCTCCCCCCCCAACCTAGGTTTAGCATTACAAACTTATGCCAAAGATGCTCCAGAATTTCCTTATCTGACCCTTTCTCATTATGCAACTAAGGGGGGGGAGAGAGACTTCTGGGTAGTTTCCAATATAGCCCTTAAGTAAATGATATACATTCTATGAGGCTTTTACAGAACAGTGAACAGCTTATAGCCCAGAATTTTTGTTCTTTCAAGGAAAATTACCGGTAGTCTGATAATAGATGAAGTTCAGGTGGTTCCCCGAACTGTTATATTTTAAACCATTTTACATTCAAATGTACACCCTTGTGAAATAGATGTAAAAACACCCACGTGGCTTAATTCTGATGTAAAGAGGGGAGTGCAACTATGAAAACTTTTATATTGTAAGAAAGCAATTAAGCTAGCTAAAATCAATAATGAAGTTAGGATAGCTAATCAAAGGAACGCTAACCTTAAAGGGCATGCCCGCCCCCAAATCGAAATTTTGCCCCAGTGCCTCTCTATATAGGTTTAAAAAATCCTTGCCTTACAATCCTGCTCCTTATGGTTCTCCGGCAGTCCAAGTCCAAAGTCCAGGAAACTGAGGAGTAGTGGCTGACTGGCTGTCTTCCTATCCAAAGGTCTCTGCCTTCTGTGATGCCTCCGGGAGGGATAATGACATGCGCAGGGGAGCCCTTTCTCCCCCTCCCTCCCTCCGGATCCCATCTTGCTGCCCCTTCTTCTAGTGTCAAACGCTTTTTTATTAAGACAGACCGGATAAGTTATAATTATGTACACTAGAGAAAGGGCACTTGCATGGGGATCTGGTCAGTGTGTATAAATGCATTAACAGGCCATACAATAAACTATCTGGGGCATTGTTCACCAAAAGAACATGTCAGAGGACACACGGACATCCCTTAAGACTTAAGAAAATAAATTTAGTCTTCAAGTCTTTAGTCTTCGGAAAAGGGTGTTTCACTGTAAGAATGGTAAATCCATGGAGCTGTCTTCCAGTGGATGTGGTGATGGATGGTTCATTGGATAGTTGGGGGAAAAAAGCTGGATGAGTTTCTAAAAACAAAGAATGTTGCATGTAACTGGTATTGATACATAAAGTATAGTTGATTCAGGGATATTTCCGATTGATGGGAAGGAATTTTTTTACCCTTCATACTTTTTTTTTTTTTTTCTTTTCTTTTTTGTCTTCCTCTGGATCAACTGTTAGGCAGGAAATGTGGGTATTGCTGAGTAGGTTGGACTAGATGGATGTACAGTAGTATGTTATAATATACATTACTATGCTATATTACACATTACTATTCTATACATTACTGTATTATACTATGCTGATAGTATACATTATTATGCTACACATTACTTTATTATACTATACTGATACTATACATTATGATGCTATACATTACTGTATTTATTTACATACATTATTATGCTACACATTACTTTATTATACTATACTGATACTATACATTATGATGCTATACATTACTGTATTATACTATACATTATTATGCTACACATTACTTTATTATACTATACTGATACTATACATTATGATGCTATACATTACTGTATTATACTATACATTATTATGCTACACATTACTTATTTATACTATAGGATACTATACATTATGATGCTATACATTACTGTATTATACTATACATTATTATGCTACACATTACTATATTATAAGTTTTCTATTGTAATAACATAGTTAACTGTAAACTTGGATTATTTGGGGGTCCCAGCAGTAGATTTACTGCAGATCTAATGAATTTGTTAGTGTGGAAGATATTGAAATGGGAGATATATTCTAGTATTGGAATGAAAGATTAGATCTGTAATTGTGCCTAACATCTATTTAATCACACTGAAAGATTGGAAGATTGGGGAAAGTAAATCCTGTGTTACATGTAATTTACAGTCTCATGCGTGAAATGTTGATTTAGGGGCTTTGACAGATGGGACAGAGAGAAAGAAGCGGAACTGAGCAATAAGTGCTTAGGCAGGGGATTAAGAGGATTGCTCGTCAGAGTAAGAAAATCCAGAGTCCACTGCCCCTACCCCCCCCAGAGGCTGAAAGTGACTGAGTAGATAGTTACAATGTGAGCTTGGCAAAGGATTTTCTGGGATTGATGCAAATAATTTAGCAATGACCCTGCTTACATCTCAATCTGTTCAGCCCATAAGTTTGAGTAGCTAGGCTGCTCAGTTTGCGAGTCCCAAGATGATCTGAGAGATTTAACTTGATTGTTGATATTGTAAACGACAGTGACCTGCTATCTCTTTCTCCACTCTCACTGCTTCTCTGCTCAGGATTTGTATTTTAATCTAGAAATGAACTTTTTAAAGTTATGCCTGGATTTCATTAGAGGACTACGTCGGGCAGATGCTGTGGAACAGATGCAGTGGACGCATTAGTTCTTTTTGATCTGAATTCTTGTTGTCTATATCTTCTGTTAAATGGAAATGTTGCTGTATAATAATAATATAGAATCTGATAGACAAAGCGTCATTGGGGCTCATGTAAAAGGTGCAAAAGCTTGCCCTTTCTTTTATTCGGTGGCTGCCAATCAGATGTTATCTAGCTACAGTAACCCACCAGTTAAAATCTAACATTTTATTGGTTAGTGAATTAAAGGAAGTTAAAATCTTCATTCCACAGCTAAATAGTATCCAGTGATTTAGGTTCTCATCCCTGGGTTAATCTTAGAACTGCAACGGTACTTGCCTAAATTTTCAATCACTGCTCCCATCCTCTTTTGGTCCAGTGTCGACTAGGCCATTGATAATATGCGCTCTGCAAGGTCGGCTTCTTCCTACTGGCCATATCACAGAGGCAGAAGAAGGACCAGGGTAGCAAAATGTAAGCCCCACTGCATTTTTAAGTAAAGAACCCCAGGGGTGGGGACTTAGCAGTCCTGGGTACTATATGTTGTGGCAGTATAGTATTTGAGGTTGAATAAAGACCCATCTCCATCCAGTCCAACTTACTCAGTAATACCCACAATGCCTGCCTGAGAGTTGATCCACAGTTCTGACTACTAATACCAGTAACTTGCAACATTTTGTTTTTAGAATCTCATCCAGCTTTTTTTTTTTTAAAACTATCCAATGAACCTGCCATCGCCACGTCCAATAGAAGACAGTTCCATAGTTCTACCAGTCTCGGTGAGAAACCCCTTTCAAGACTAAACTTATTTTCTTCCAGTCTTAAGGGATGTCCGTGTGCCCTCTGACATGTTCTATTGGTGAACAATGCCCCAGATAGTTTATTGTATGGCCCGTTAATGTATTTATACACAGTAATCATATCCCCACGCAAGCGCCTTTTCTCTAGTGTACTTAATTGTAACTTATCCAATCTGTCTTCATATTCAAGCTCCCCCAATCCCCTTATTAATTTAGTTGCCCTTCTCGGAACCCTTTCTATTTCCAAGATGTCCTTTTTGTACACAGGATTCCAACACTGGGGTGGGGAAGTATCCCGGTTAGTATTCAGCGGAACTAGACACGCAGTTATTTTCGTCATCTAATATGTCAGCAATCACCAACCTGAACCGATTGTTTAAAGAGAATTCTCGCATTCTTTCTTTTGTTGCTACGTTCCTGACTTTGTCATCTGTCAGATTATTAAAGGGGAAAAGAGAGAGAGAAAGATTATCATTCTATAACCATTGACAGAATAGCACAAAAGCTGTCTCCAGGTCGATATTTTGCAGCAATATTTTTAACATACGAACAGTATTTTTTTTTCTTTCTTTTTTTGTAATTCCACCTTGTAGCCCAACCATTTATTATCGTATCAGAAGCATGTCAGTAATTCCTTTCTAAACGTCTCCTTCTTTTAGCGCCGAGACCCACATCAAGAGCTTTACACTGAATGATGCTGCCACAAGCCTCCTTATCATCACGCAAGTTAGGCGGGATTATTTGAAAGGTATGTCACAATTCTTGACCTTTGCGTCACTTTAATGCCTCTGCAGATTTTTCTTGCAACGCCCTTCGAATACTTGTATAAAGGAGTCCATTTAGCAAATTACCTGCTTATCAAGAGCCTTTTGTGGTAGCGGAGAGATTTAAATGACTGTACATGCATTTATAATACCAGCTGAATATAAATGCGCTTGTCATCTGACCACTTAGTCCAGTTTCCATTCCATTTAACACAAGATGGTTTTTCTTAAGATGAATCGGTGCTCTTCAGACTCCAGAAAAAGCCGGAGCAAGCACAAGCTTTTCAGAGCTGTTAAAATGCACAGCTCCAGCCAGTTTGATTGGGGAAATTAACATACTTTTAACGCATAGGAAACAATTTCTCAGCGGTTGATTTATTATTATTTTTTGGCACCAGTGCCTGTGCGATATGTTGAACTAGTTAAATTGAGTGTTAAATGTCCGTGATTGTGCTCTAGATGATTACAATATTGATTCTCTTCTTTTAAAGATGGGGAAGAAGATTAAGCGAGTTCTCAATAGCTGCAGCATTCTAATCTAGTTGAAGTCTAGTTAAAAGTTATTTTATTATTCCTCAATCTGGATTGCATCAAAAAACGAGCTTTTCATGACGCGCCATTTTTATTCTCCTCTCGGGGCGCTGTTCTTACAGGTGTTTTTTGGTTTGGTTGCATTGTTATTCATGGCATTTTGGATCTTGATAGTTTTCCATGAGTACTGAGAACTTCTCCATCTGTATGAGCAAATAAAAGCAAAAATAAATAAAATTAAACATATATAACGCTCAAACAAAAAATAAACAGCCTTCAATAAAGGTATTTTACTTGGCCCTTTTTTTAATTATTAGCCGACCTCTTTAAAACCAAGCCCAGCCAAAGGTGAAAGCTTGCAGACATGACAATTCTCTTTGTTTAAATGATGTCATTTAGGGTTAAAAGATGTCCGTGAAACCAACCAATTAGAAAAGATTAGGTGATACATATTTTACTGGTCTGCTACAGGTACATCCTGTACAAGATGGCCATTAAACCTGGCTAATACGAAGTCTATTCTGGGTAAACTAGTACTTTCTATAATTCTATACAGAAACAATTAATATTGAGTAGCAGGTAAGAGAACTAGTTTATATCTATACCCATCTTCTAGATTACTATATGATAGCAGTTTAATTCCATAGATCAGGCCACCATCCTATGTATCAGAAGGCTGACATGTAAGGAGAGATTTCTATAGAAAGACATCCCCAAATGACTCATTGGCCTGGTTGTTTATTCATCAGAGCGTGAACTGATTATAACGTTTGCTCCTTGGGTAGTAATGGGCGTTATCTGCATAACAGTATATCATTTTTTCAGCATTTCTGAAATTGATAGCAGTTACTCCGAACAGATCACCCTTATTTGTGTTTACAGGGAAAATCTCTGAACTGACCATTATTACAATTTATCTGGCGTACAGATTGCTGGTTTGTGCCTTTCAACGGATGCAAACAGCTACCATCTGTGCAGAATTAATAGTTTCTCTGTTCCCTATTGACATGGAGTCCATCATTGCTTTTGTGTGGGGACATTGTGAGCTGTTATGTGTGATTTAATTTGGGTTGGGGGTAGGAGGGTGGCGGAGGAATGAAAACCTTTCTGCGCTGCATCCTCAGCAGATTGCTGACAGTCTGCCAGTTCCATCATTGACTGGTGCTCTCAAGCAGGCCTGGCAGTTTTCTGCTAGTTGCTAATATGAAAAACAGCAGAGTGTATGCTAATCTGTAGCTTTGCCCTGTCTCTTCCTTTTTATGAAGCTCGGCATCAGTGTTTATACTCTAGCTGAGTTTGTATCTTTCCCTTTCCTTTTCAATAGATGCCTTGGCCACTCTGAAAGGGATGCTCGAAGGTGACATGGTGCCGACACAGCTAGCAGTCACCCGTCTCGTCCAGGCCCTGGCGATTAAAGGGGATGTGACTAGAATTGAGGTGGTGGAGAACATGATGCGGAACATTGGCTCCTCCATTCGCCTTTCGCAAATGGTTTTTATCAACAATAAAGTTTTGGCTCAATTTAAAAAGTGAGTATTGGGAAAGATATTCATAACTGAGACTATTGGCTAAAATGTGGATGCAAACGGCTCTACCCTCTATTTCTGGAGACCAGCGATAAATATATGCTACCCTATAAAGAAATAATGTACACAAAGAGGGTGCCCACAAAGTATAAAAAGATCTGGGCTAGATGGGATGACTCCCAGTTAACTAGCACTGACGGATTAGTTTACGGAATCCAAAAATACACTACACTATTTATACAAGATTTTCACACCCCGCAGAATGAGTGTTTTGTTTTTCTATTTTCTTGTTTTCTGTTTGTTTTTTTTTTTGTTTAATGTTAATGGTCACCTTCCACAGTTCAAGGGAAAAAGTACTATTTCTGTATCAATAACACAAGGAGACAACAATATGTATGTTATAAGCCTTTAATTGTTCAGTGCAAAATAGAGCATCCGCAGGAAACAAATTTCCCTTTTCTTTTTCAGGATACGCACTTCTTGATACTATGCAAAATGCTCTGTATGTTTAATTACTATTTTTCCTTCCTGTTATTCCTAAATAAAATACCTCCGTTAGGAGGAGAATTTAAAAAAAAGGGGGGGGGAGTATTGGGAAATAGATCAGTTGGGAAAATTCCTTTGCTCTCCATTAATTATTATTATTAACTTATAATAATTAGTTAAAGGGTATGTCCACCCTTAAATCAAAACAATTGCCAAATGTCTGTTATCTGCCCCTTTCCCCAAATGATATAATTTGCACTTTATTGCCTGTATTACCAACCAGATATATAAGGATACTTATTATCCCCATTCTGGCAGAGTAAGCTGGCCCCTCCCTCTCTCCAGTCTGTGACAGCTGACATCACAACCAATGAGTGACTGCTGTTTACCCTGCTACTTCCTCTGCAAATACTCAAGCTTTTAAAAAGCTCACTGAGCAGATGTAGGAGGCAGATACCTTTGTCAGAAAGGAATATAACGTATCATTAAATATCTGGTAATAAATGCATGTAATAAACCGGTAAAAATAGCAGTTGGGGATGCGGGCAGATAAATAACAAGTCACCAGTTTTTTGTTTTATGGATGGAGATGCCCTTTGTGTGGCAAGTATGTGTCAGAATAGAAGTATATTCAAGAAAAAAAAGGTTCTAATCAATATGGCGCCTGCTTAATCTCAGTTGGCATTTTTGTTTATTTATAATTAACCACCTTGTGTGGAGGAAATGTTGGAAAATATGTCAACAAACTGTGGCTGTGCCTTAAAATGTGAAAAAATGGCTGTTAAAATAGCATGAAAAGCGTTTGTTAAATGGTTCTTTCTTGGGTCACCCTCTCTCTTGTTCAACCATTGAACTAAATGTGTTACATTACTGCTCAAACCGCCCTATTCCTGTATCTGGACTTGCAGAGAATATGGGCACACTTGTGGCCATGCTTGTGAAGGTTCTCATTCATCCAGGTCATGGTGTATCTGTTGTATTCAATTAGATCAACTGGACTTGAAGTTTAGTTCTTGAAGACGTTTCGCTAGTCATCCGACTGGCTTTCTCAATTCAGAATTGAGAGATCCAGTCAGAGACTAGCGAACTCTTCAAGAACTAAACTTCAAGTCCAGTTGATCTAATTGAATACAACTTGTGGCCATATTCACCAGCAAACCCCCAATTCTTTTGAGAATAATCAACCCTGTGGCAAGCAAACGCAAAACAATTGTAGCCACACATTCCCACGACCTGCCCTGGGTTTCTGCTCTGTCAATACCAGGGGCTAGTTAAAGGCAAAGATTAAGTGAAATTTCCATTATTGAATTATTATTTATAAAGATCCTTTCGCTGTTTGGGTTTATATGAAAGGGTAACTCAACCCAGAGAAAAAACGTTTCAAAAATGGATTCTATAATTCAGTGGGAGGTAGGTTCACTAGCTGATCTCTCAATTCAGTGTAAAGCTGAGATCTGCCTGTGTTTACTTACACGACCCTATTGGCTCTCTGTTTCCCCCTGCTGACACTGGCAGATCTCAACTTGTAAGTTGAATTGGGAGATAACATCTAGTGTATGTATGTAGAATTTTATTTATAAAGCGCCACTTGGGTACGCAGCGCTGTAAATTAAAAATATACAGAGTGTACAAACAAGGGGATAAGTGCAAGCCAATATACAGATACATAAAAATTAAATTAAATAGACTTTCATACATCGGTTAAGAAAGCATATATATAAATTATGTATAAATGGATATAAGTGCAACAAGCCTTGACACATTAGGAATGAGGTCCCTGGCCTGAAGAGCTTACAATCTAAGTGGGGGGGACAACATACAGATACAAGTGGGGGGATGGGTACGAAGTGCTTTAAAGGGCTAACAATCATTTGTAGTGCTGATGCTCAGAAAGGTAGGATAACAGTCTAGATTTGAAAGTATTAATGGATGTGAGAGAGGGAGAGAGTTATAAAGGTAGGGAGCAGCAAGAGAGAATGGTTTAAGACGGGAGGAAGCAGTGTTCGTTTGGGGGTTGTAGAGAAGATTTCCTTGCGAGGAACGGAGGGTACGGCTTGGAGCATAGGGGACCAAGAGAGAAGATAAGAAGGGAGGTGAAGTAGAGAGAAGGGATTTAAAGGTTAAAAGTAGGGTATTGAATATGATTCTTTGTTTGATGGGAAGCCACCCTATGGACTGAAGTATTGGTGTTGCGGGTCCTCTGTTGGAGGAGAGCGAGATGATCAGAGCTGCTGAGTTTAAGATAGACTGGAGAGGAGAGATATTAGAGGCTGGCAGTCCAAGCAGTAGAATGTTACAGAAGCCAAGACGGGAGATTATAAGTGATCCTATTTCCCACTGAATCCATTTTTGACAAGTTGCTTTTCTTGGTGGAGTTACCGTTTAAAGGTATAATGGCCTCCACCAGTAAACCCTTTTTCAGTGTTTATAATTCTACAAAGTACATGCAAACTGGAACATAAAATTAAGTATAAACCTGTTGTGTTTTTTTGTTGTTTTTTATAAAAGTAATAGAATTATGTGTAATAAGAGGGGAAACGTAAGCTAATAAATCCCTTTTTGTACAAAGTAATAAAGAACTTATTCTCAGTGAAATCACACTGGCATGTTTGGGGTTTACAAAAAGCAGCACCCACCACCAACGTTACCATTAGAGGAACTAGAGCAATAGAACTTTGCTTTTAACATTAGCAAATTTGCCACATGGCTTGTCATCCCCATCCTACATCATGTGCATATTTACCCGAGAAAGCCCTGGAAGGCTCAAACAATAAAATCGCAGAAAAACGCGCAGAGCGGATTATATTTATTATCAATATTAGAATTCAAAAGGACAGTTCTGAAAAATACAGGTAAATATTTAATTTTATATTACAAAATATTCCGTAATAGTTGGGTTTTAATATTTAATACTTGCAGCCCTTTCTTGCTTTTAAGAACCTTTTTTCCCCCCTCACTTAATAGACTGCAAGTCACTTTTGCTCCATAAAAGAGCAACATTAATGTCACTGCTGCTTTGCTATTGGTCAGGTCTCGTTAGAGAATCACCTCTGCTTTTCAAGGTCTTTGCATTTTCTGGTCAAACATCGACTCTGTAAATTCTGTAGCTGAGTATAAAGCCTTGTGCGTTCACAAGGTTATTTTGGAGTTTTGGTTATCTTTCTAGAGTGTGGAGGCATTTGATGGATCTTCAGATGTTGGGGAGCAACAACCATTGTTCTAATTGTCTTCTGTTCAGTTCTCCCCCCTGTAAAGCAATTTGTTTGTATGGAAATCGTTATATAAATCCCATTCTAACAATCGCTCCAAAAGAGTTTTATCTAACATTTATGAGACATACAGTTGGCCATACAACTATTAGACCTTAAAGCCAATTCACAATTCAAACAGAGTAGCGCCAAATTTGCTTTAATGCTCCCTCAATGTTTCCCTGCCAGATACCAATTAAATGTTGGTTGTAATGTTATCTGGCTGGGCTATAACAATGTTATCGGGCTGAGCTGATGTATGAACACCTGTTTTTTTTTTTCCAGTGGGAAGACTGATGAGACAATTGAACTAATTGAACAAATGTACACAGGAACAGGATCCTCTCCCCAAGTCACCAGTATTTCCTATGTATTCAGGAAAGTGATGGAGGAAAAGATGGAAGCAGAGCTTGAGAAATGTATGTCTCCCATGTTATGGAAATTCGTGTTTATGGTGTATCATGTGGACAGTGCTCTAGGTTTCAAGCAGCACAAATAGAAATGTCTGCGTGAGAGGAAGACAGTCCAAGGCAAGAGTTTCAAGTGTTGACGAGCTCTTCACGAGCTTGCACAGCCAGAAATGAAGGTGGCTAGCATAATCCCTAGAAGTAATTGGCCATAAGTTTCAGTCACAGCCGTGGCTAAAGGTTAACACCTGGTGCTGCGGATTGAAGAAAAGGGACCAGTAGATTTCCTGGTAAAATATCTTCTTTCAGGAACACAGGAGAGCCAGGAAATTATAGCAATAATAGGGTTTTCAGGGATCCTGACTTTGGGGAAAATCAAAACCAGGGGAGAACATGTCCTTTAAAGGGACTGTTCAGTGGAAGTTATCATTATTTTTAAAATTCTTAGTTTATATTACACATACCTAGTTATTCTTCGTATTCTCTTCCATTTAGAAAAATCAGTTGAATTTATTCCCCTTGCTATTCCTTGCTGTTGACATTAGTGAGCTGACATTTCAGGTTCTGTATTGATCCTTCTTCCCAGAATGCACCACTTGCTTGGAATGTTCCTAACAGTAATTTCTACCGATTGGCTGTTGAATGGGTCAAACATGCTCAGATCTCTACTGAGCAACTGAATCAACCCAGGCACTGGGTCAAGGGCAAGATCATAACGGTCTCTATTAGGGGTCCTGCAAACAGGAAGTTATCATTTCGGAAGCATTTATATTTATACACAGATGAAAAACTAGGCAGGTTAGCTCCATTAGGATGGAAAATACCACTCTTTTTTCTTAAAAGTATATGTATTTGCAATGAACTTCCCCTTTAAGCTGTAGAGTATTATTAAGGAGTTAGGCAAGTCCAACAATAACCCTGTATGTCACTTGACATGTGAAAAGTAATAGCTATACAGTTCAGTCACTATGGTCCTGGCATTGTATTATTGAAATGGTAAATGATACTTGACTAATGCAATAAGAGGTACAAAAGTTAGCTTGGGCTATTTATTTGCAACAACCAATGAGACATAAGTTTTTTACTAGATTACTGCAGTAAGGTAACATCTGATTGGTTGCTGCAAATTTTTACACCTTTTAGTTTATTGGATCAGTCTTTTAAACTTCTACCTGTTTACTTCCACTACTGAAATTTCTTCACTCAACATCTAAATTTACTTGCATGATTTTGTATGGTCCCTAATGCTGTTTTTATATATCTAGTTAGTGTTTCTTGTGTCCAAATAATAACTTCCTGTTGTTAATTCACAGTGAGTGCCATGGCTGAAAGACTAGCCAATCAGTTTGCAGTGTACAGACCAGTCACAGACCTTTTTCTACAGTATATTAAATGTGGACGAAAAGATGATGCCAAATTTCTCTTGCAGGTAAACCATGTCCTCGTAGCGTGGGAAGTAGTTTTTTTTTTTTAATTTCTTTTCTGATATTGAATATTTATTTCTAAGCTTGGAATGATTGTACGTTCAAGATTCTTGCCTGTGTGTCTACGTACATATTTATGGATTTTTTCCACTCGTGCTTCAAGCAAAACTACAACCTTCTCCTGCATATTTCATCCATAATGCCAGTACAACACCTAAACGTTTTATTGTAATAACATTTTGTGCTTTGCAGAGCACGTTTATTACAATTAAACCACTTACATTCGAACATTAATAAATGCATTTATCCTACCCCATCTCAGGAAGTTGTTCAGTATAGAACTCAAATGTTTAAAGGGAAGCTATTCCTAATAGCACCAAGGTACAGAGGATGGGGACCTAAAATGCTAGGTCCTCTGTCTCAGGATTGCTGTAAATTCCCTATATTAAGCTTTGAAAGTCTGGTTTGTAGAACCACTCCCTTTTAAGAGTCCTGGACTCCTCACTGTCCAATAATATGGTATGATTACATTCAGGAGCCAAAAAGTGGGCGAAGAAAGACCGGCAGTATAATACCGACTTTCACAGCTTAGTATGGGAAACCCAGGGGTGAGGACCTAGCATTAAGGCACTTACCATAGGTACTACATACAGTATTGGGGGGGGGGAGGGGGTTGTATGGTATAGATGTTATTGTACATCTTGCGTACAAATATTGATTGCGCCTTGCTTTGCATAGAGACCATTGCCAAGGAAATCCATAGATTAAATAATGTGTCCAATGAGATGTTAAAAGGATTTTGGTTTTATCATACCGTATATAAACCGAGGTTTTCAGGCTTTAAAAAAAGCCTGAAAATCTTACCTCGGTTTATACTCGAGTCAGCCTATCTCCTACCTTGTCCGCCAGCCGCGCGATCCGCATCCTCGCTCCACAGCCTCTGCGCATCCGGATGATGTGCCGCCAAAGTGAGAGGCCGGGTATTGACATCATCCCGGATTCGCAGAGGCTGTGGAGCGAGGATGCGGATCGCGCGGCCGCGCGGACAAGGTAGGAGAAACTTTTTTTACACAGGGACACAAGTGGCAATATTTTACAAATAAGAGTAAAACCTTCTTTATTTGTGCATACTGTATGCACAAATAAAGGAGGATTTACCCCTATTTGCAAGTATTTGCCACTTAAGATGTTTGAAAACTACAACTCCCAGCAGCTTTATTGCTGAGAGTTGTATTTTAACACATCTTAAGTGGCAAATACTTGCAAATAGGGGTAAATCCTCCTATATTTGTGCATACAGTATGCACAAATAAAGAAGGTTTTAATCTTATTTGTAAGTATTTGCAACTTAAGATGTTTGAAAACTACAACTCCCAGCAATAAAGCATGCTGGGAGTTGTAGTTTCCAAAACATCTTTAGTGGCAAATACTACCCCCACGGTTTATACTCGAGTCAATGTGGTTTCCTTCTTTTTTTTAGCTAAAACTAGGTACCTCGGTTCGGTTTATACTCGAGTATATACGGTAGCTTTAAAAAAGGCCTGGTTAAGTTTCTAAAAGTAAAAAATATTGAGAATTAATGGTATTAATACATATAGATCTTATTGATCCAGGGATACTTTCCGATTGCCGTTTGGAGTCAGGAAGGAAGCGGAAAATGGGGGGAGAGGGAAGGAGGGGGGGAGGGGGGAAACAATTTCCCTTTTCTTTTTCAGATACGCACTTCTTGATACTATGCAAAATGCTCTGTATGTTTAATTACTATTTTTCCTTCCTGTTATTCCTAAATAAAATACCTCCGTTAGGAGGAGAATTTAAAAAAAAGGGGGGGGAGTATTGGGAAATAGATCAGTTGGGAAAATTCCTTTGCTCTCCATTAATTATTATTATTAACTTATAAAATTAGTTAAGGGTATGTCCACCCTTAAATCAAAACAATTGCCAAATGTTGTTACTGCCCCTTTCCCCAAATGATAAATTTGCACTTTATTGCCTGTATTACCAACCAGATATATAAGGATACTTATTATCCCCATTCTGGCAGAGTAAGCTGGCCCCTCCCCTCTCCAGTCTGTGACAGCTGACATCACAACCAATGAGGGACTGCTGTTACCTGCTACTTCCTGCAAATACTCAAGCTTTTAAAAAGCTCACTGAGCAGATGTAGGAGGCAGATCCTTTGTCAGAAAGGAATATAACGTATCATAAAATCTGGTAATAAATGCATGTAATAAAACGGTAAAAATAGCAGTTGGGGATGCGGCAGATAAATAACAAGTCACCAGTTTTTTGTTTTATGGATGGAGATGCCCTTTGTGTGGCAAGTATGTGTCAGAATAGAAGTATATTCAAGAAAAAAAAGGTTCTAATCAATATGGCGCCTGCTTAATCCAGTTGGCATTTTTGTTATTTATAATTAACCACCTTGTGTGGAGGAAATGTTGAAAATATGTCAACAACTGTGGCTGTGCCTTAAAATGTGAAAAAATGGCTGTTAAAATAGCATGAAAAGCGTTTGTTAAATGGTTCTTTCTTGGGTCACCTCTCTCTTGTTCAACCATTGAACTAAATGTGTTACATAGCTGCCAAACCGCCCTATCCTGTATCGGACTTGCAGAGAATATGGGCACATTGTGGCCATGCTTGTGAAGGTTCTCATTCATCCAGGTCATGGTGTATCTGTGTATTCAATTAGATCAACTGGACTGAAGTTTAGTTTCTTGAAGACGTTTCGCTAGTCATCCGACTGGCTTTCTCAATTCAGAATTGAGAGATCCAGTCAGATGACTAGCGAAACGTCTTCAAGAACTAAACTTCAAGTCCAGTTGATCTAATTGAATACAACTTGTGGCCATATTCACCAGCAAACCCCCAATTCTTTTGAGAATAATCAACCCTGTGGCAAGCAAACGCAAAACAATGTAGCCACACATTCCCACGACTGCCCTGGGTTTTCTGCTCTGTCAATACCAGGGGCTAGTTAAAGGCAAAGATTAAGTGAAATTTCCATTATTGAATTATTATTTATAAGATCCTTTCGCTGTTTGGGTTTATATGAAAGGGTAACTCAACCCAGAAAAAAACGTTTCAAAAATGGATTCATAATTCAGTGGGAGGTAGGTTCACTAGCTGATCTCTCAATTCAGTGTAAGCTGAGATCTGCCTGTGTTTACTTACACGACCCTATTGGCTCTCGTTCCCCCTGCTGACATGGCAGATCTCAACTTGTAAGTTGAATTGGGAGATAACATCTAGTGTATGTATGTAGAATTTTATTTATAAAGCGCCACTTGGGTACGCAGCGCGTTAATAAAAAATACAGAGTGTACAAACAAGGGGATAAGTGCAAGCCAATATACAGATACATAAAAATTAAATTAAATAGACTTTCATACATCGGTTAAGAAAGCATATATATAAATTATGTATAATGGATATAAGTGCAACAAGCCTTGACACATTAGGAATGAGGTCCCTGGCCTGAAGAGCTTACAATCTAAGTGGGGGGGACAACATACAGATACAAGTGGGGGGATGGGTACGAAGTGCTTTAAAGGGCTAACAATCATTTGTAGTGTGATGTCAGAAAGGTAGGATAACAGTCTAGATTTGAAGTATTAATGGATGTGAGAGAGGGAGAGAGTTATAAAGGTAGGGAGCAGCAAGAGAGAATGGTTTAAGACGGGAGGAAGCAGTGTTCGTTGGGGGTTGTAGAGAAGATTTCCTTGCGAGGAACGGAGGGTACGGCTTGGAGCATAGGGGACCAAGAGAGAAGATAAGAAGGGAGGTGATAGAGAGAAGGGATTTAAAGGTTAAAAGTAGGGTATTGAAATGATTCTTTGTTGATGGGAAGCCACCCTATGGACTGAAGTATTGGTGTTGCGGGTCCTCTGTTGGAGGAGAGCGAGATGATCAGAGCTGCTGAGTTTAAGATAGATGGAGAGGAGAGATATTAGAGGCTGGCAGTCCAAGCAGTAGAATGTTACAGAAGCCAAGACGGGAGATTATAAGTGATCCTATTTCCCACTGAATCCATTTTTGACAAGTTGCTTTTCTTGGTGGAGTTACGTTTAAAGGTATAATGGCCTCCACCAGTAAACCCTTTTTCAGTGTTTATAATTCTACAAAGTACATGCAAACTGGAACATAATTAAGTTAAACCTGTTGTGTTTTTTTGTTGTTTTTTATAAAAGTAATAGAATTATGTGTAATAAGAGGGGAAACGTAAGCTAATAAATCCCTTTTGTACGAACTAATAAAGAACTTATTCTCAGTGAAATCACACTGGCATGTTTGGGGTTTACAAAAAGCAGCACCCACCACCAACGTTACCATTAGAGGAACTAGAGCAATAGAACTTTGCTTTTAACATTAGCAAATTTGCCACATGGCTTGTCATCCCCATCCTACATCATGTGCATATTTACCCGAGAAAGCCCTGGAAGGCTCAAACAATAAAATCGCAGAAAAACGCGCAGAGCGGATTATATTTATTATCAATATTAGATTCAAAAGGACAGTTCTGAAAAATACAGGTAAATATTTAATTTTATATTACAAAATATTCCGTAATAGTTGGGTTTTAATATTTAATACTTGCAGCCCTTTTGCTTTTAAGAACCTTTTTTCCCCTCACTTAATAGACTGCAAGTCACTTTTGCTCCAAAAAGAGCAACATTATGTCACTGCTGCTTTGCTATTGGTCAGGTGTTCGTTAGAGAATCACCTCTGCTTTTCAAGGTCTTTGCATTTTCTGGTCAAACATCGACTCTGTAAATTCTGTAGCTGAGTATAAAGCTTGTGCGTCACAAGGTTATTTTGGAGTTTGGTTATCTTTCTAGAGTGTGGAGGCATTTGATGGATCTTCAGATGTTGGGGAGCAACAACCATTGTTCTATTTCTCTGTTCAGTTCTCCCCCTGTAAAGCAATTTGTTTGTAGGAAATCGTTATATAAATCCCATTCTAACAATCGCTCCAAAAGAGTTTTATCTAACATTTATGAGACATACAGTTGGCCATACAACTATTAGACCTTAAAGCCAATTCACAATTCAAACAGAGTAGCGCCAAATTTGCTTTAATGTCCCTCAATGTTTCCCTGCCAGATACCAATAAATGTTGGTTGTAATGTTATCTGGCTGGGCTATAACAATGTTATCGGGCTGAGCTGATGTATGAACACCTGTTTTTTTTTTTCCAGTGGGAAGACTGATGAGACAATTGAACTAATTGAACAAATGTACAGGAACAGGATCCTCTCCCCAAGTCACCAGTATTTCCTATGTATTCAGGAAAGTGATGGAGGAAAAGATGGAAGCAGAGCTTGAGAAATGTATGTTCCCATGTTATGGAAATTGTGTTTATGGTGTATCATGTGGACAGTGCTCTAGGTTTCAAGCAGCACAAATAGAAATGTCTGCGTGAGAGGAAGACAGTCCAAGGCAAGAGGTTCAAGTGTTGACGAGCTCTTCACGAGCTTGCACAGCCAGAAATGAAGGTGGCTAGCATAATCCCTAGAAGTAATTGGCCATAAGTTTCAGTCACAGCCGTGGCTAAAGGTTAACACCTGGTGCTGGCGGATTGAAGAAAAGGGACCAGTAGATTTCCTGGTAAAATATCTTCTTTCAGGAACACAGGAGAGCAGGAAATTTAGCAATAATAGGGTTTTCAGGGATCCTGACTTTGGGGAAAATCAAAACCAGGGGGAGAACATGTCCTTTAAAGGGACTGTTCAGTGGAAGTTATCATTATTTTTAAAATTTTAGTTTATATTACATCAACCTAGTATTTCTTCGTATTCTCTTCCATTTAGAAAAATCAGTTGAATTTATTCCCCTTGCTATTCCTGCTGTTGACATTAGTGAGCTGACATTTCAGGTTCTGTATTGATCTTCTTCCCAGAATGCACCACTTGCTTGGAATGTTCCTAACAGTAATTTCTACCGATTGGCTGTTGAATGGGTCAAACATGCTCAGATCTCTACTGAGCAACTGAATAACCAGGCACTGGGTCAAGGGCAAGATCATAACGGTCTCTATTAGGGGTCCTGCAAACAGGAAGTTATCATTTCGGAGCATTTATATTATACACAGATGAAAAACTAGGCAGGTTAGCTCCATTAGGATGGAAAATACCACTCTTTTTCTTAAAGTATATGTATTGCAATGAACTTCCCCTTTAAGCGTTAGAGGATTATTAAGGAGTTAGGCAAGTCCAACAATAACCCTGTATGTCACTTGACATGTGAAAAGTAATAGCTATACAGTTCAGTCACTATGGTCCTGGCATGTATTATTGAAATGGTAAATGATACTTGACTAATGCAATAAGAGGTACAAAAGTTAGCTTGGGCTATTTATTTGCAACAACCAATGAGACATAGTTTTTTACTAGATTACTGCAGTAAGGTAACATTGATTGGTTGCTGCAAATTTTTACACCTTTTAGTTTATTGGATCAGTCTTTTAAACTTCTACTGTTTACTTCCACTACTGAAATTTCTTCACTCACATCAATTACTTGCATGATTTTGTATGGTCCCTAATGCTGTTTTATATATCTAGTTAGTGTTTCTTGTGTCCAAATAATAACTTCCTGTTGTTAATTCACAGTGAGTGCCATGGCTGAAAGACTAGCAATCAGTTTGCAGTGTACAGACCAGTACAGACCTTTTTCTACAAATTAATGTGGACGAAAAGATGATGCCAAATTTCTCTGCAGGTAAACCATGTCCTGTGCGTGGGAAGTAGTTTTTTTTTTTTAATTTCTTTTCTGATATTGAATATTTATTTCTAAGCTTGGAATGATTGTACGTTCAAGATTCTTGCCTGTGTGTCTACGTACATATTTATGGTTTTTTCCACTCGTGCTTCAAGCAAAACTACAACCTTCTCCTGCATATTTCATCCATAATGCCAGTACAAACACCTAAACGTTTTATTGTAATAAATTTTGTGCTTTGCAGAGCACGTTTATTACAATTAAACCACTTACATTCGAACATTAATAAATGCATATCCTACCCCATCTCAGGAAGTTGTTCAGTATAGAACTCAAATGTTTAAAGGGAAGCTTTCCTAATAGCACCAAGGTACAGGAGATGGGGACCTAAAATGCTAGGTCCTCTGTCTCAGGATTGCTTGAAATTCCCTATATTAAGCTTTGAAAGTCTGGTTTGTAGAACCACTCCTTTTAAGAGTCCTGGACTCCTCACTGTCCAATAATATGGTATGATTACATTCAGGAGCCAAAAAGTGGGCGAAGAAAGACCGGCAGTATAATACCGACTTTCAACAGCTTAGTATGGGAAACCCAGGGTGGGGAGGACCTAGCATAAGGCCCTTACCATAGGTACTACATACAGTATTGGGGGGGGGGAGGGGGTTGTATGGTATAGATGTTATTGTACATCTTGCGTACAAATATTGATTGCGCCTTGCTTTGCATAGAGACCATTGCCAAGGAAATCCATAGATTAAATAATGTGTCCAATGAGATGTTAAAAGGATTTTGGTTTTATCATACCGTATATAAACCGAGGTTTTCAGGCTTTAAAAAAGCCTGAAAATCTTACCTGGTTTATACTCGAGTCAGCCTATCTCCTACCTTGTCCGCCAGCCGCGCGATCCGCATCCTCGCTCACAGCCTTGCGCATCCGGATGATGTGCCGCAAAGTGAGAGGCGCCGGGTATTGACATCATCCCGGATTCGCAGAGGCTGTGGAGGAGGATGCGGATCGCGCGGCCGCCGGACAAGGTAGGAGAAACTTTTTTTACACAGGGACACAAGTGGCAAATATTACAATAAGAGTAAAACCTTCTTATTTGTGCATACTGTGCACAAATAAAGGAGGATTTACCCCTATTTGCAAGTATTTGCACTTAAGATGTTTGAAAACTACAACTCCCAGCATGCTTTATTGCTGAGAGTTGTAGTTTTAAAACATCTTAAGTGGCAAATACTTGCAAATAGGGGTAAATCCTCCTATATTTGTGCATACAGTATGCACAAATAAGAAGGTTTACTCTTATTTGTAAGTATTTGCAACTTAAGATGTTTGAAAACTACAACTCCCAGCAATAAAGCATGCTGGGAGTTGTAGTTTCCAAAACATCTTTAGTGGCAAATACTACCCCCTCGGTTTATACTCGAGTCAATGTTGTTTTTCCTACTTTTTTCCCTAAAACTAGGTACCTCGGTTTATACTCGGGACGGTTTATACTCGAGTATATACGGTAACTTGTTTTTTTCTCCTGTTTATCTAATTTGCTTTTATTCCCTGATTAACCAGTAGGAAGATCCCTAAACAATTACCAATGTATCTGGCTGCAATAGGTTCTGTTGTTTTTGTAGCAGCAGCTAAATCCCAAGTATGAATAATAAGAAGTAAAGTTCAGTAGATGTCTGCTTTGCTCACACAGCAGATTACATTACTGGTAATATCAGCAAAATCCAGATTTTACGCTGAAACCTTTCTGCCTTGGTGAGTAGCGGAGCATAGGCAAAATAAAGTTTCGGTTACTCCTTCCGCTCGTATGAAGAAGTGTCCATCCCTGGTAATCATTTGTCTTGTATGTCAAGAAGTAGCCCATTTAATGTTTTATGACATAGCACACAGATACAGCAAGCAGTAGTCAAATCCTATTTCTACCTAGATGGACAGGCAGCCTCTTTACATGAATGTAACTAAGGATGTTCTCATTAGTAAATAAGTATCTGTTTTTAATGTATCCATACAACTAAAATTTTAAAGGGTATGTACACTGCCCATTACTGAAAATAATAATTCATCCCAACTTTAACTGTAACATTTTTTAGTTGATCTGCCATCTACTTCTTTAGATATCTAATCTGAAACATAAGTTGACTTATCTGTCAATCAAGTACCTTATCTTGTGCTGTGTTTTGCTGTAAGTGGAAGGGTGTAACTAACCGGATGGGTTGGTTGGGGGAATTTGGGGAATTCTCTCTATAAGTGCTAGACGATTGTGATTGCCGAGCATGCTCAGTTTAAAATAAGTCAGGTCTGATAAAAGTAGGAGTCAGTTAAGAGAGGGAGGGGGGATACTGAACCTGAGCAAAGCAAGTGCTGGATAGAAGGCCTGCAGCAACACACCCACCTCAGAGTAATTGCTAATTGCATGTATTTAATTAAAGATTAAGATGACGCAAAGTAATTTTTTCAGTATACATACCCTTTAAGGAGGTGTGGTCTGAGTTATTTAATGGAAACTGCACCCTGAAATCAACTTTTCTAGCCGAGTCTATAATATTTTGATCGAAGGAGCAAGTATTCCTACCTCCCACTTAGCTTTAATTTAAAAGCAAATCGCTTTAGAAATGTCAATGTTTATTTGTTTTTTTACTTGAATAAAATAGACATGAGAGAAATGGCTGCAATATGCGACATTTAAATATCTCTTCTGCCTGTGTTTGTTGATGGATTATTAAAAGCTACATTTGCCAGTACATTAAATGAACCATGCAGGCTTCTATCTCTGGCCTACACGCTCTGTAAAATTAGCAGCCTTCAGGGAGCAGACCATCCTCACTCCTGCCATTTATTTGCACTAAACAGAGAACTGAGCCAATGCAGAAAGAGCAGTGGGCGATGAGAGCTACTGCCGGCACTATGCACAGACAGAGTCAGAAAAGGAATCTCTCCCCAGCCGGAGGCAGTCAAACAATCACAATGATCCTGTAGATTGGTAGGTTAGTGCAGACTCCCTGCGTTAAACAGAGGCTCGTTGCCAATTTCCCATGCTAAACAGCGCCATGTTCACATAAAATGCTTAGCAGCTGGTAAGACAGCGTGCAGATACATACATTTTGACTATGATTTGCATGTTTTGCTTTTATATTAGTGCAAACAAAAGGTTTGTGCTTTAGGTGATTGGAGGGCAGAGCAGGGAGCTGATGTAGGATTGTGTGTGTTCTGTTTTCTGCTGGAGAAGACTTGGCAGGTGCCAGTGACAGTGGTTTAATAATTCCAATGTTTTCTGCAGGAGGCTGAACTATGGAAATGTTTATTACAAAGAGAAATAACAGCAGAACATGTGGGTACAGTTGCTGAAATGTATTTTAAACAATCTGATTGGCTCGGAAGGGGGTAATTCTGTTTCAAAAGTGGCCCCAGAATTTAAGCTGCAAGCATGTTCTGGAGCCTTAACAAAAAGACCAAGTTTAGCTCAAGAAATCCCAGCTAATGGGAGATGCAGCTCCAGAATATTAAACCCAAGTTCCAGAACTGCCTTGTCTCTGATACTTCTGTAAAAAGTAGAACCATCCTCAAGCCAGTATTTCGGTTGTAAAGGGCATGTCCACCCCCAAAATTATAATTTCACCCACTACTGGCCCCACTCTGTAGTGTAGAAAAATCCTTACCTTACACCCCAGATCCAAATGGTTCTCCTGCAATGCCCCTCCAAAGTCCAGAAAACTGGCCACAGGAGCCTAGCAGAGGGGGAAATTGTTTCCGCCTCTGAGGCTTCCTCTAAAAGGTTTGTGGCATGCTCTGAGCAGCCCTCCCTCTCCCTCACGATTTGGTCTCCCTCCCCCTAGCACAAATCCCTTTTAATATCTTATGGTGCTAGCTCCCCCAGCCCCAACCGCATTAATATTATTTGCATAAGGTCCCCCAATCTTAACTTACCTTCCCTCTATCCTCCGTCACTCTGAACTGTCGGCAGCCGCGTCTGTGATTGGCTGCCTCTCAGCCAATCACGGATGCGGCTGCTGGGTCCCGCCCCCTGCTTGCAGTTCCATGCAAGCAGAGGGCTAGGCAGTGCGGCGGAGGATAGAGGGAAGGTAAGTAAAGATCGGGGGAGTTTCTGCAAATAATATTAATGCGGTTGGGGCTGGGGGAGCTAGCACTATAACATATTAAAAATGTATTTAAAGGGTTGACATGCCCTTTAATAGAATAATTGTAGATGCTGCATTATTTCTCTTGCACTCATATAACGCGTGTTCAGTTCTATAAAGTTTAATTTCCTGTCTTCGTTCTCCTGCCAGTGCTGCTCTTTTTATTACCAACTTCCGGACCCCATGTGTGTATGGAAGTTGCTTCTTCCCATGCATTGCCTTTGGTCATGTCGCCCCCGAGGGTTCCATAAAGTTGAGATAGTTGCTTAATTTTCAGGTTTTAGGGCTAGGCCACACCACAGCCTTTTAGCGCATGATCTGATGACCCATTAAAAAGCTCACACTAGTGTTGGCCAATTGGTCTGCTTATTGGAGCAGCGCATGCGCCGATTGTGCAACATTGACCAATTTGCAGTGCAAGCAGACGACCTAGCAGGGGAAACTGCATGCGCTCGCTTTTCCGCCCTATGGTGTCCAGTATAGTGTGGCTTCCCCCGTTGACTCCGAATAGTAGCCATAGAATTGAGTTGCATATTCAGGATCTTTGTTTATAAAGAATTCTTTAGATGTGATTCTGTTTGACTACTTTATTTTACATAGTTAGCCTTGTTTTCTTGGTGTACACTGGTAATTCTATATATATATATCTATATATCTATATCCCTTCAATCTCTTGCATTAGACTGACATGTAAGAATGTAAGATAGGCGCGCAGTAAAATATTGTCTTTCCTTAGCTGATTTTTCTATAGTTCGGAATGTCTGGGAGACGCTTGATTTTTCTAGTTTGTCATCTAAACTTCTCAAGTTTAACTTTTGTCTTCTTTTCGTGTCTCCCGCACACAAGAACTGTCTGTTGAATTGAAAGCCTTTTATAAAACAGATTGAAATCAGTCCTTTTGTGTTAGTAAGTGTAGGTAATTATACTTTAAAGGGAACATTTTAATTTTTATAAAGAAATGAGCAGTTATCTCTCTGACACCTTATTAAATGTATAATTAACCTTATGATCCCAGACACACTTATGAATGCTTGGCAGTATAATTGGAGAAAAATAGTGGGGTGTGTAGATTTTTTTGCCTTATTCTTTTTTCACTCCGAAATCTCGTTTCTTGGGGCTGCTCAAGTGTTTTGTTTTTTTTTAAATTTCTTATCCTTTTAAACAATCCTCAGGCTCGCTGTGCCAGGGGCATATTTATGACAGATTGGCGTGATTAGCCTGCTCTCTTTTGTTAGCATTTAATGAACCGCATTTCTTTATAAGCAGCTGTACCCTGTAATGTTGGATTATAATTCTGCACTGTGCTATTGATTTTATTTTTTTTTGGCATCAGTTTTTTAAAAAAACACGGGGGGCTGATACAGTTGTAGGTGCGAATGTTAGTGCTATTAATCTGCATGAACCAATCGGATTTCATCTGACTACAGTAAAGGGTACACACATGCAGTGGATCATGTACAATTATGTCCGGTATGGCTGTTCATTGGCAACTTGTATGTGGTTGTATGCTCGCACATTTGTACAATCCTTTACCCAGTAAAAACGTAACATCTGATTGGTTACTGCAAATGAATAGCAGGGCCACATAGGGGAAATTCACAAGTGTATAGAGAGAAAGTGTGTACAGTGTCATAACCTGCCTGGGTCCTGATTATAAAGGACATCTAACAAGGAAAAACCCTTTAAAAACAATGATCTACTCACTGAAATAAGCCCAGAGGTGCAAAAGTTTTTCTGTGTTGTTAATTTGCATCAACCAATCAGATGTTAGCTTTTAAAGGGGAACTGTGGTCCAAAAATGACTTTAGGTAAATTGATAGGAATTGCTCCCCTGAGAATTTTTGCAATTTATTTTCATTGTTTATTTTGCATAGTTTTGAAGATTTTACATTTTTGTGTGTGATAAGGCAGCAGCATCACCTGGTCCCCTGCACTTCCTGCTTCCTGCTCTGAAACTGTCAGTCAATATGTCCTCCTCCCCTTTGCAGCCCCAGTGGTCCCTCCCACTCATGGACCCCATGGTCCCTCCAGTTGCAGGCCCCCCATGGCCCATTATCTTACAGCCCCATGTGGCCCCCGCCCACTCGCGGGTGCCATGGGTTACTCAGCCCCCCCCCCCCCCCCCTGCAGAAAACTGTGGAAACAGCCTTTTCAGACAGAGTGAGAACTCTGCCTGAAAAGGCTGTTTTCACATAGTAAAAGAGAAGGGCTGTAGATTCTCTTACCTTCTTTCTCTGTCAGGATTTCCCACAGCAGAGAGGAGGAGGGACTTCCTGTCTCCCTGACACACTGGGGGAGTCTGAGGCTGTGCCCGCCGGCGGCACTGTGCAGGAGAAGCCTCAGGAATGTCACAAGTCAGCCTCCCACCCATTACCTTTCTGGTCAGTCATTTCTTTATATCTTGGGCTGTGGAGCACGTAGAGAGGTGGTTGATGGCTTGTTTTAAAGGTAGGAAGCTTAACTTGTTTGGGGACCACAGTTCCCCTTTAACTGGGTGACTGCAGCTAGGAAATGTGATTGGTTGCTGTGGTGTACACTTGTGCACCTCTTATTAAATAGGCCCCTTTAAAGAGTAGTATTGGCTCATCTTTTTTTTCCATAATGACGTTTCCTCTTGACACCTGGTATTTATTTTGTTTTCAGAGGTGCAGCGCTATAGCAGAACAGAGGCCTATCCTCTTGGCTTTCGTTTTAAGATCGTCTCGAGTACCTGACCAGGTAAGAACATTCAGTTGCCACAAACAATATTAAAGGAGAACTATAGTGCATATAAAGTTTTTTAAAAAACAGTTGATATGAAAAGTACCTGGGGCTGAAAGGTAGGATTGGAACTTTCTACCTCCCAATATAATTTCTACGAGGAGTGGCAGCACGAAGAAAACTGCTTCTGCCAGTCTTCCTGGGTGCTTCGGCGCTATCTTTAATACAGGAAGGCCCGAGACACTAACCTGGCAGATGAAAACTGAATGTGCTGTAACTCCTCAACAAAACAATATTGGTGGTAGGCATAATCAATCCTACCTCCCTGCCCCAGGTTCTTTTCCTTTTTAAAAAGTTAATCTTTACAGTGTAGTTGTCCTTTAAGTAATACTGTTTTCCATATATAAAATATATAAACACTGTGTGCCCAGAGAACCTTGGGAACAGTGAAGAAATGTATTAATAAAATTGGTATGGACCCCGAAAGTCATGTCATAGGAGGTTACATAATGTTTACCTGCTAATGTTATTTGCTTTTAAAGTTATTTCCTTTTTTTCTTTATCAATAAGACCCTGGGCAATGGCCTGTCTGGTTGCTAATTCAAAATCGGCTCGCGCAGGTCATGTCTTCCCATCTCAGACAATTGCACCTCCATTACTGCTGAGAACAGAGAGCATTTGAGTGACAGGTTCCTTCAATGCGACACAGCACAGTTATTTTCAGAGTAGACGTAGCATTTTCCATACAGGTTCTACAGGGTTTGTCAAAGCCAACAAATATCTTGTAAGTTTCAAACTGAAGGCTTGACTGGCATTAGTAAAGTGCAGTTCAGTTCACGCTTATCCTTATAGTGGTCTGACTATTGGTATGATGGATCAGAATAACCAGTGGTCACCAGTGAGTTCGTTAAATGTACATAAAATGCAGTATAGCTTGTATTAGACACAGGCCTAATTAGCCGTACTATGTATATATTGACATGAATGCTATTATTGTCTAATTGAAGCTGGAGTACTATGAACTGAGACCTGAGTTTCTGTGCCAAGGCCACACACGCTCTCGGGAAATTACTTAATAAAGGTTAATATAAAGACTGGTGGTTCTTGAAGATGTAATATAATGATTGTGTTCAATGTAATGAATATTAGTTTGTTAATCTTCAAAAGGCAGCAATAACCTTGACGGAGGCTCCATAATAAAGCACTATGCAACCCACAAACCAGGCGCCTTCAGGGATGTTTGAAGTAATACATTTAAATGTGTGTAACCCAGAGCTTCCATTTACACAGAGATTATTACAATCATTCAAGGAATATTATTGGACACTAGCTTAATATATCCGTGCACAGAAGCCGATCTTGTACTTACATACATCTAATTTATAGCGAGCATTTATTATTATTGTTTTCATTGTAATGGACACTTTTCTGCAATATTCTATAGTACTATAGTAGTAACAAGTCTTATAGCTTTATGCTACAGCATGCCATACAAATCTTTTAACCAACTCAACTTATTCGGGTACTAAAAAAAGGCCAGAGTGGATAATTTTTCATTGACCCTATTTTCCAGTCCATCAGAGTTATTCAATAAAAGTTCTAAATAAATAGGTGTTAATTTTGCCCCAACCAATCAAATGGTAGCTTTCAAATATTAAATAAGATCTGATTGATTGGGGCACAATTAGCATTTCTTTTTTAATTTTAACGATAAGAACTTTTATTAAATCTCCCTGTATATCTTTAGCAGTTTGCAAGCTGAAATCTCCTAAAGATTGACAACACAAAATGGTGCTTTTTAAGCAGTTTTCCAAGCAAATTTTCAATCTGCACGAATCGTTTAAGTGGCAAAAATTGACACATGTATGGCCTGCTGAAAATGAATGGAAAGATTAGTTCCAAGGTTGTTTACTATTCATGTAACATTCTGTATAACATTATCACTAAGTTGGGGGTAATGGCAGAGATTTGGAAGTTTGGGTCCAGTTTTTAGATTCCATTTGATTTGAAAGATCATTTCTTTTTCTAATCTTCCAGGCACCCCTAATCACTGGTCTTCTAGAACTGATCCCCGATTTCCCAGAGAAGGAGACAGCGTACGCCTATCTAATGAAATGTTATGGTAAGGAGTGAACTAATCCCCCACCCCCAGCATATATGGACTGTTTGTAAATATTATGTTATTATGTTATCAGATGGGACAGACAAGGGGCTAAATTATTAACCATTAGCAAATGTACTAAAATGTACTTAAAGTAAATGGGAGGATATTAATATTCCAGTACAAATACATAATGCATACAGCACTTCTACACCAAACAAATAGTACAGGAGTCAAGACAAGAAATTCTCCTCCTGAATAATTTGAACTCCGCTTTCCTACATACGGTATATGAGAGATTAATATTAAAAAGCAGTGAATTTGTGTGTGCGTAATGTCTCTCTAAAAGCAGTTTGCTGTTTATTGGCTTAACGTGTCCTGCTGTAAAACTAGTGTAAAAGTGCAGTTGAGTTATTGAGGGGAAAAACGGTAAGACAAAATGCAGTGTGTGATATAAATGTCCTTAAAGGAACACCAACATTACTTCCAGGTGGGGATTAGAGAAGTAGTACATGTTATCATAGTAATGGAGGTTGAATATATATATCTATGTATATGTTATACAGGCATTATGGGTAGGGTATAAAAGTTAGACTAGATATATAACCGATACATAGTAACCAATACTCCAATATATACAAAGGTAAGTTCAAAGCTTCCTTCCTCAAGCGTCCTGCCTGTCAGTCCTTATTGCAGCTCCGTGTAGCAAATCTGTATCGAGCATGTTAGACAAGCTGTCCGTCATTCCTGGAGATGTGTGCTAAGGGGACATGCAGCAAGTGATTAGTCCACCATAGACCTACGCACGTTTCGAAGCTAACACGCTGCTTTTATACAGTGACCTGGTTTTAGACCCTACCCATAATGTCTGTATAACAGTTACATAGTAACATAGTATTGGAGGTTGTATAAAGACATATGTCCATCTAGTCCAACCTTTATACCCTACCCATAATGTCTGTATAACATTACATAGTAACATAGTATTGGAGGGTGATAAAGACATAGTCCATCTAGTCCAACCTTTATACCCTACCCATAATGTCTGTATAACAGTTACATAGTAACATAGTATTGGAGGTTGTATAAAGACATACGTCCATTAGTCCAACCTTATAACCTACCCATAATGTCTGTATAACAGTTACATAGTAACATAGTATTGGAGGTTGTATAAAGACATATGTCCATCTAGTCCAACCTTTACCCTACCCATAAGTCTGTATAACAGTTACATAGTAACATAGTATTGGAGGTTGTATAAAGACATATGTCCATCTAGTCCAACCTTTATACCCTACCCATAATGTCTGTATAACAGTTACATAGTAACATAGTATTGGAGGTTGTATAAAGACATACGTCCACTAGTCCAACCTTTATACCCTACCCATAATGTGTCTAACAGTACATAGTAACATAGTATTGGAGGGTGTATAAAGACAACGTCCCATTAGTCCAACCTTTATACCCTACCCATAATGTCTGTCTAACAGTTACATAGTAACATAGTATGGAGGTTGTATAAAGACATACGTCCATCTAGTCCAACCTTTATACCCTCCCATCAAGTCTGTCTAACAGTTACATAGTAACATAGTATTGGAGGTTGTATAAAGACATACGTCCATCTAGTCCAACCTTTTATCCTACCCATAATGTCTGTATAACAGTTACATAGTAACATAGTATTGGAGGTTGTATAAAGACATACGTCATCTAGTCCACCTTTAACCCTACCCATAAGTCTGTAAACAGTTACATAGTAACATGTATTGGAGGTTGTATAAAGAAATACGTCCATCTAGTCCAACTTTATACCTACCCATAATGTCTGTATAACAGTTACATAGTAACATAGTATTGGAGGTTGTATAAAGACATACGTCCATCTAGTCAACCTTTATACTACCCATAGTCTGTATAACAGTTACATAGTAACTAGTATTGGAGGTTGTATAAGACATCGTCATCTAGTCCAACCTTTATACCCTACCATAATGTCTGTATAACAGTTACATAGAACATAGTATTGGAGGTTGTATAAAGACATACGTCCATCTAGTCCAACCTTTATACCCTACCCATAATGTCTGTATAACAGTTACATAGTACATAGTATTGGAGGTTGTATAAAGACATACGTCCATCTAGTCCAACTTTATATCCTACCCATAATGTCTGTCTAACAGTTACATAGTAACATAGTATTGGAGGTTGTATAAAGACATACGTCCATCTAGTCCAACCTTTATACCCTATTTATGAGCCCTACCTAACAGTTAATCCAGAGAACAGAAAGAAAATAAAAAACAGGTCTGAAAAGGGGGAAAAAATTCCTTCCTAACTCCAAATAGCAATCGGAAAATATCCCTGGATCAACCAGAACTATATGTATTAATACCAGCAATTCTCAGTATATTTAGTAGGTGCTAAATTACAATAACCTACACACCTCAACAACCATTTGATGCCAGGAGAACCAAAGAGTTTTAGCGCCTCAGGGAAACGGCTTGTATTAGCCCCATGGTGAGTGAAAATCTTTTACCTTGTTTTAAAGGAACAGTTCACTGCTTCAAACAACTTAGCCTCAACACAAAACACATTTCCTTAATGATTCCATACCTGTGTTCAGCTCTTCAATCTGATCAGCAGGCCCCCAGTAATCTTCCCCGATAGATGGGCACCCCTTCTCCTTCATTGTAACTTCACTCTGCCCCTGCAGAAATGCGCGACTAATGCATCTGTCACGAATCTGTGAACTCGAGAGTGTGCCGGCAGCCAATAGAAAATAAGCTTTGCGTAACAATGGTGACTCGCGCATGTGTTGCCATAACTAATATGCTACATTTGTCTGAATTTTTTTTTAATGGGCTAAATATGTCATAAAGCTGAGGACTGTGTAGTGGAGCTTGTGTGACATTTTAGTGTGTGGAATGGGGCTTCCCCGGCCCATGATGGACAGTATATGACTATAACTGTCAGTCTTCATGCTTAGAATCTACAACTCCCAGGATGACTGGGAATTGTAGTTTCCCGAACCACAGGACCCCACAGCTCCCAGTGTAAAATACCTCCTCTATAGGGCCCTGCTGTTTTTGGTTCAGATCCCAAAATGGGAAACTTTATTGAACTTAACTTGTTACAGTATTATTCTGCTGGGAAGGATTGTCACCTAGGACTGGCACACACCAGCAGATCCCTTGTCCATTTTTTTGACGGTGTGATTACTATGATTGGTTATCTGGAGTTTGGCAGTATGAATAGTGTGCAGGGCTCTGCCTTTATTTATAGACATGGGTAGAACTATAGTTGGTATACATATATACCCATGTCTATAAATAAAGGCATATGGTGTTCCTTCTGCTCTCTAGAGCATTAACTCCCAGCATTCCTCCTTTGAATGTTAGATGTTTTTGGTGTAGCAGAAAAACAATAATGAAAGCGATGCACAGGCACTATGGGAAGGGGAAAGGACTGTGCATCATGGATGGCTGTTTCTCTCCTACCTACAATACTACGCCACACTGAAAGCGATGCACAGGCACTATGGGAAGGGCTGTGCGTGATGGATGACTGTCTCTCTCCTACCTACACTACTTTAGGGTGATAGTAGGTGATACATTATCCCTTATAATACATGAGTGGTACCCAGAGTTCCCTGTATAACTCAGTCTGTGTGCTTGTACCTTTATATGGACACAGAACTCCTCAGTGACTTCTAATATCCTTATAATTCACAGTATGGGATACATCATCCCTTTATAGTACATGAGTGGTACCCAGAGTTCCCTGTAGAGCTCAGTCTGTGTCCTTGTACCTTTATATAGACACAGAACTCCTCAGTGACTTCTAATCCTTATAATTTACAGTAGGGGATACATATCCCTTATAATACATGAGTGGTACCAGAGTCCCTGTATACTCAGTCTGTGTCCTTGTACTTTATATAGACACAGAACTCCTCAGTGACTTCTAATATCCTTATAATTTACAGTAGGGGTTACATTATCCCTTATAATAAATGAGTGGTACCCAGATTTCCATGACCTGTATAATTCTGTGTGGTTGTACCTTTATTTAGACACTAGACTCCTTAGTGTCTTCTAATATCAATATACAATATATAGTGTTCCATGAAAATTGCCAGAACTGTTGCACTGTGAGTTTCCAGAGTTGAAGTAAAAAATAAACAGGGTTATTCAATAAAAGTTCTTATCGTTAAAAATAGTGCTAATTTTGCCCCAACCAATCAGATGTTAGCTTTCAAATGTTAAATACGATCTGATTGGTTGGGGCAAAATTAGCACCATTTTAAACGATAAGAACTTTTATTGAATCTCCCTGAAAATGCTTCAAATTCTGAATAGGGAATACACATAAACTCACACAAACGCACACTGCCAGTCACACAAACGCACACTGCCAGTCACACAAACGCACACTGCCAGTCACACACACGCTGCCAGTCACACGTGCGTGCGCACTGCCAGTCATATATACAGAAGTTTGTAAAATATGTCATTTCTGAGAGAACACTTCCTTTCAAGCTGATTTGTATAAAAGCTAAGGAAGTGTATGTGTGGTAATGTATCCAGCATGGAAACTCCATCTTAGCTTAATAAATCCGTGCACAGAAGCCCTGCAGATAATTTTTCGATTGGTATTTTGTAATGCTGATCTTGTACTTACATACATCTGATTTATAGCAAGCATTAGTTATATGTATTATTAGACAGGATTTGTTTTCATTATGGACCGTTTCCTCCTGTAATAGTCTATAGCAGTGTTTGTTCTGTATTTATCTGCCGTTAGACTTTCCTTCACATGTTCAAAAATGAGCCGTCCTATAGCTTTAAGCTACGGATTTGGTTGAAAATTTGGCAATGGGTTTACGGATTTTCCAGTGGACAATTTGACAATATCAAGCAACCAATATTTCATCGACCCTAAATTCCAGTCCATATCTATTGGCTGATAACTTTCAGTCGACACAAATCGATTAAAATGGCATAACTCTGTTTTTCTTAACCCGCTGCAGACCATCTGAGTAAATATTATATAGCGTTTCCCATTAAAACTGCTACAATGATTTTAGAAACACTGGACAGGCTGTAGACACAACCAGATGCATTGTGTGTCCGTCTAAACTACCAGAATCTTCTCTGTTTTCATTGGTTGAAAGGTCATCCTGTAATAAGGGTCCGTGCACACACTTGACAGACACCAGGACCCTTGGCAAATGAGTGCAGGATTAATACCTGTTTCGGGGGATAATCGCACTCGTGTGGCCATTCAGTCTGGGATTGTTCATTGATCAATGCCCAACTGAACAATGTCTGTTCAGCGTTTGAACAAGTCTTTTGAATGAAGTTTACATAGACTTGCATTGTTGTATCTTGCCTAGTATGTTCCTTTTACGGTCTGATCATTCTTGGTGATTAACATTAATATAAACTGCGTTTATTATAGCGGAGGTACAAACGCATTAAGAGACCATTTATTTTCTATAATTAGAAGCCTGTTTGGTAACATAATTAGCAGTGCGAGATAGATTAACGCAACATTCTTAATTGTGTGGGGTTTCTTGCTTTCGTTTCCCCTTTAATTTCCCTGCTTACGTTTGTTTGTTCACCAGGAAGAGACAAAGATGTGACTGCAGCTGTTGCTTTGTACGAGAAAATGAAGACTGAAAACCTTAGCACAGACGAGCTTTTCCTGAAACGCTTGGCTGTTCTTCTGAAAGACGCCGGACAGCCAGTCCCTTTTCCCGAGCCTCCCGTGAGTTATTTTCTAATTATAAACACCTACACCTCTGTAGATATTCCCTATGACTGTTTCTAATGCTAATAACAGGACAGGGAAAGGGGGGTGAAGGGGGGGCTTGAGTTGTGCACTTAATTACATAGGGATTAGATCACAACATAGAATTCTCGGTGGAATCTAAGCATGTGAAGTGCTCGCAGTGTAAAGCTGTGGGATTAATTTTATTATACGTGTGGCAGGAGATAACCTGTGGATTATTGCGCTTAAAAGCCCAAGATGCAATCTCTCCTATCTGTGGGTCATTGTGAACGTGTGACTCTGTCCAGGATCCTGTGAGGCAGTTTATCTCGGCGTTTGAAACTTTAAAGCGCATTTTATTGTGCCGTGTTTACTGCCGGGTAATTGCTTTTGTTTATTCCGTTCTTTCGGAATTTATGGTAAAAAGTGATGACTTTTCCAGTCGCTTTTAAGCCTGCGAAGGTGGCGGGCGATTGCGAATGTCATTATTAATCTGCGTCTTTTGATCTACGTTATTACGTGTTGAGGAATTAAGATAATACCTAGTATTGTCTTTTGCAGATTTTCTAGGATCTTTTATTTTTTACCCTTGATAAGTTATCACATCCTAAAAACTGGCGCGTGACAGAAAAACTCACGCTTCCCGACTAAAATGTCAACTGCGAAGCTGTGTATTGCCCTGCTATTATCGGAATATTACAGGCTGATAAGATTCGTTTAAAGGGCAGGAAGAAAAAAAAACACAATATCTAAACTAAATAAATGTGAAATTGTTAATGGATAGTGGGGTCTGCTAGAAGATGACATTAAAGGAGAAAAAAAGGTCAAAAACAATAAAAAAATGCAGCGTGTTACTTATCTTAGGAGGCAGCCATGATTGTTGCTCACTGTGATGCACAGAAACACTTTGAGCAGGAATCATCACCTAACCTAGTGTCTGTAACATAGCACTTGCTAAATCATTTCAGCAGAGCCGGACATAGGTTAAATGGTGCCTTGTGTGAGCCCTACTATTAGAGGGCGACCGGACCTTTCACCAGCAGGACTTTGTAGGTACTAAGGGGCGGTCCTGTGAGTTGGTAATGATACTATCACTATGTCACTAAAGTCTTTTCTGTTTTTTTTTTATTAGGAATCCTTCAAATTCTATGCAGATAAACTAAGGAAAGAGAAAATGGCAGAGTTGTCGGATGGCGAACATTAGTGTTTTGTTTTCCTTTGTTTAATTTTTTTTTTATTTCCATGACACTTGCAAATGTATTATGTCTTTTTACATGTATTATGCGGCTCCTGGGAAATGTAATAATTGTCGGCCGCAAGAGAGAGAGATATTTAATGGGTAGGGAATAAAACGTTATGATGTATTTATGCTCTGCGTGTGTTATATTTCTCTTGTCTGTAATAACAAACAGAGACCAGAGGGTCAGGTTCAGTAAGTCGAACTTTAGCTGGCAAATAAATGCAAAGGAATAGAAAACACGGTTCCAGTGAATATCCGTGTGTCTATGGTCTAATCTGGATCAACCTATGGGGAATCTCTAGTTTATCTCACCTGAATCTGGCTGTCGTTAGGGTTGGTAATTAGATACAGTCACCTTGAGTATGGGCAGCAGCAGACAGGCCACTACAGAATTTTTATAGCGCCCACCCCGCAGACAATAACAATTTAAGACCGAGCTCTGTAGGGTAAAGCAAATCTGCAGGGTCAAGCTGAGGTCTGTAAGGTCAAGCGGAGCTCTGCAGGGTCAAGCTGAGGTCTGTAAGGTCAAGCGGAGCTCTGCAGGGTCAAGCTGCTAATAGGGCGATGTAGTAAGTTCTTATCATTAAAAATGGTGCTAATTTTGCCATAACCAATCAGATGATAGCTACCCTTTGAAAGCTAACATTTGATTGGTTGGGGCAAAATTAGCACTTTTTAGCAATTTTGACTTTTTTTAACTTTTATTACATCTCCCTACACAAGGCGGAGGCCAAATTACTATGGAAACCTATTTAAAGGGCAACTGTGGCTTTAACAACTTAAAGTTAAATAAAAGCCCTTCCATCACACAGTAAAACTCGTTTCTATTGCTGGAAAGGTTTTGCCGTAGCATCTCCATTTCAGGTGTGTTCAATTAGTCAATTAAAATTAAACACCTGTATTGTAACCAATGCGGCTTGCTGTGTGTATTAGGTAAGTGACTTCTTACTGTTTAGTTACAAATGCAGGTAAAGGACTGAAATCTTTCCATGATCCCTTAGCACCATGGGAAACCTGAATCTACTGAGCATGTTCTAACTGGAAAATGGTGCCCCCCAACTGTGCAAATCCTAAAGCTTCAGATGGATGTATCTTCACTAAGGAGACGATAGGGGCATTACTAGGGCAGTGGTTACAGTGTTATTTGTGGAGTACAGTATTTCTGAGCTGCAAACCTAAAGTTGATTTTTGCACTGGTTCCCTTTAACACCCATGGTATTAATAATAGTCATTTTATAACGATTCTTCATTGGAGAGAACAATAGGAGCAGCAGCTACTGCAGAGTGTAAATAGATGGAGCTTAGACCCCATGGAGTCTTCTAATCCTGCTTTGCCATCCATGTGATAACTCCTATGGTATCTATACAAGAACAATGAACATTGTAGCGATCCCCCATACCATACCTTGGTGTTGTACGAACGACCGTTTGCAAATTGTACTTTGGCGATAACCCACGTTATTGGAAGTTGGCGATACTGACACTTATTGAATATGGCCCTTTGAAGGAACTTCAGAATGTGTATTCCCAGTTCATGGCCACCTTTAGTCTATGAGCAATTGGGGGGCTTTCAACGCAGGAACGATAATGAGGAAAGCGTCTCAGGTTCAAGGTAAGTGAAGATAAAACAATAATTTCCTGATTGTTACTGATCTAAGATCCTTAAAGCTGTGTACACACCATGCAATATTTAGTCCCGTTTGACCAATAGTTCAGTGTATCGGTTGATCGGGCAAAAAATAATTGCATGAATTTTCAGACGATTGGACAAACACACGATTGGACATGTCCAAACATTGCGGTCAATTGTGTGGCCCTCTAAGGACCACAATCTTGGTCATGGCAAACTGTCTGCCACAACCTCTATTGCCGCGACAGACAGTCCTATTGCCTAACGGACAGTCAGGAGGAAGGATCTGACTGTGTATCCAGCTTTAGTACTAGTGAGCCTATACTACCAGGTCCATTATCTCCATGCTGATGGAACCAGAATGAACATTGATGATAATCAATACTGTGAACAAATGCTGCTGTGATTGGTTAAAAATGGCGCTGGGTCTATTCCAATGGAACTATCGCTTTTCCTTAGTTAGCAGGCTGAGACTAAATCTACACTGATGTACCAGTCGCCAGTATAGTGACAAGGATTCATAGCCTTTAAAAGCTAAACAGAGACGAAAGGTCGCAGACAAAAGTGTCATTACATAAAGAAGTCAGTGACCGATATATTATTCATAAAGCAGCCTATTTTACATCCCATTTATTTAAGTGTAGCCATATGGAAGTCGTATTATGCAGCATTAAATAGCATGTGCCCTTTGGCTGACCTATGCCTGTTTCCATACAGGTCACGCTAAAAGTGCACATTATATATACTACAGATATACACGCATAGGCTGCTAACACGGGAGTTTTTACTTTACCTTAATGCGTGAAATGGACAGGAAATGTAGTGAAATAAAAAGGATGTTTATGACTTCATAAGGAAATAGAATGAGGCCATAGAATCTGACCTGCAGCAGAGTCCAAACCTCACCCCATAGCTGCTAACCAGGAAGCAGAAAGATGGGTAACCTCGGGTTAGTCTTCCATCTCTCAGATTTCCAGCTAATGCAGTTGGGGGGGGGCGGTGCGATTTTACCTATACACAATTTTTTGAAGGGTGGACTTGGGAAAAATGGTATAAAACACCCTGAATAATGTACATAAGCAGCACCCAAGGTTGGTGCCTCTTGCTGTCTTCTGCAACATTCTGTTCACTATAAACAAAGTTGGATCTTACTGGTGGGAGCCCAAAGACGTTAGATCCGGAATGGCTGAAAGGCTAATTAGTAGTATTAAATGTAAATAGCAGCACGGTGATAAATATGGGGCTGGTGTGTGTCTAGGTCCCACTAGGGTATTTTCTGCGTGTTTCCGTGTGCATTGCTCTAGCGCATGCAATGTAAAGTGTATGTAAGAGGCCCCACTATGCGCTGCCATAGGGCAGCATCAAAGGAAGCGCAGAGCAAGCGGACGGTAGGGCTGTTATTGTAGCAGGTCTTGCCCTTATATAGAACTGAACATTCTAAGCAGGATTCAGCTCTAAATATCTCAGAAGCCTTATTGCATTTCTTCCATATAATCCTTAACAATATTGACCAATTCCATTTTCCTGTTTTCCAATCATTTGATAGAATGTCCAGAACCAAGACACAGAGTATTAATATGTAGCAGCATTTTAGATCAACAATTATATATTCCCCAATGTGCCCAACCTTCCCAAAGATTCAGTTCCCCTCTGTATTCCAGGGACAATTCCCATTCATAACACAGGGACTATCCGTGTTTATTTCCACTCCATATCGTCTCATTAGAACATCCCATCCTACTTATCATCTCCAATTAACCACCTGCCCCTTTAATCTCATCCATATATCCACCAAAATATCAATCCACCCAGCCAAAAGAAAACAGAACATTCCCATAGTGGCAGCATTCTGCTAATTCTAAATGAAAATTTTTAACCAATCCTAATAGAAAAAAAAACAGGTTAACCTTAGTTCTATTCACATAGAGCTTTCTGTATATTACTCTAAATGGCCCATGGGAAGGGATGAATGAGATTTCTTATAACTAATATAAACTATGGAATGTTGGGAAAGACGTTCCAGTAAACAAAACAGACCCCATCAGAGGTCAGATTTTCCCTACAAATCTCAGTAGTACCTTCATACCCTCTTTACCCTACAGATCTCCTCTTTACCCTACAGATCTCCTCTTAACCCTACAGATCTCCTCTTTACCCTACCTACAATCCTCAATCTTAACCCTACAATCTCCTCTTATCCCTACAGATCTCCTCTTACCCTACAGATCTCATCTTAACCCTACATCTCCTCTTTCACCTACAGATCAGTCCTCTTTACCCTACAGATCTCTTACCCTACAGAATCTCCACTTTACCTACAGATCTCCACTTTTACTACAGCTTCGCTTTACCCTCACCGATCTCCTCTTTACCCTACAGATCTCCACTTCTACAACCCTACAGATCTCCTCTTTAACCCACAGATCCCCTTTACCCTACGAGATCTCCTCTTTACCCTACAGATCTCCTCTCCTTTAACCCTACAGATCTCCCCTTTACACCCTACAAGATCTCCACTTTCCCTACAATCTTCGCTTTACCCCTACAGATCTCCTCTTTACCCTACAGATCTCCACTTTACCTACAGATCTCCACTACCCACACTTTATCTCCACTTTAACCCTCGATCTCCTCTTTACCCTACGATCTTCGCTTTAACCCTACGATCTCCACTTTTACCCTACAGATCTCCTCTTTACCCTACAGATCTCCTCTTTACCCTACAGATCTCCTCTTTACCCTACAGATCTCCACTTTACCCTACAGATCTCCACTTTACCCTACACTTTATCTCCACTTTACCCTACAGATCTCCTCTTTACCCTACAGATCTTCGCTTTAAAACCCTACAGATCTCCACTTTACCCTACAGATCTCCTCTTTACCCTACAGATCTCCGCTTTACCCTACACTTTATCTCCACTTTACCCTACAGATCTCCTCTTACCCTACAGATCTCTTTACCCTACAGATCTCCTCTTTACCCTACATATCCCCTCCTCTTACCTACATTCTCCCTTTACCCTACAGATCTCCACTTTACACACAGATCTCCCCTTTTACCCTACAGATCTCCTCTTACCCTACAGATCTCCTCTTATACCCTACAGATCTCCGATCTTCACCCTACAGATCTCCTCTTTACCCTACAGATCTCCGCTTTCCTACAATCCCTCCTCTTTACCTAACAGATCTCCCTCTTACCCTACAGATCTCCTCTTTACCCTACAGATCTCTGCTTTACCCTACAGATCTCCACTTTACCCTACAGATCTTCGCTTTACCCTTCAGATCTCCACTTTACCCTACAGATCTTCGCTTTACCCTTCAGATCTCCTCTTTACCCTACAGATCTCACTTTGCTTACCCTACAGACTCCACTTTACCCTCAGATCTCCTCTTTACCCTACAGATCTCCACTTTGCTTTACCCTACAGATCTCCACTTTACCCTACAGATCTTCGCTTTACCCTACAGATCTTCACTTTACACTACAGATCTCCTCTTTACCCTACAGATCTCCTCTTTACCCTACAGATCTCCTCTTTACCCTACAGATCTCCTCTTTACCCTACAGATCTCCTCTTTACCCTACAGATCTTCGCTTTACCATAAAGATCTCCACTTTACCCTACAGATCTCCACTTTACACCTACAGATCTCCTCTTTACCCCTACGATCTCCCGCTTTACCCTACTGACTTCGCTTTAACCTTCAATCTCCCTCTTTACCCTACAGATCTCCTCTTTACCCTACAGATCTCGCTTTACCCTCATCTCCCTTACCCACAGATCTCCTCTTTACCCTACAGATCTCCTCTTTAATCTCCTCACTTACCCTTCAGATCTCCTCTTTACCCTACAGATCTCCTCTTTACCCTTCAGATCTCCTCTTTACCCTCAGATCCTCCGTTTACCCTACAATTTCCTCTTTACCTACAATCTCCCTTACCTACAGATCTCCGCTTTAACCCTACAATCTCCCTTACCCTACGATCTCCTCTACCTACAATATTCGCTTTACCCTACAGATCTCCTCTTTACCCTACAGATCTCCCTTTTTACCCTACAGATCTCCTCTTTACCCTACAGATCTCCTCTTTACCCTACTGATCTCTTTACCCCAGATCTGCCTTTACCCTACAGATTCCTCTTTACCCTCACAGATCTCCTCTTTACCCTACAATCTCCTCTTTACCCTACAGATCTCCTCTTTACCCAAATCTCCTCTTTAATACCCTACAGATCTCCCTTTACACCTACAGATCTCGATTCGCTTGACCCTACAGATCTCCTCTTTATACCCTCCAGACTCTCCACTTTACCCTACAGATCTCCACTTTACCCTACACTTTATCTCCACTTTACCCTACAGATCTCCTCTTTACCCTACAGATCTTCGCTTAAACCCTACAGATCTCCCACTTACCCTACATATCTCCTCTTTACCCTACAGATCCCATCTTTACCTACAGACTCCACTTACCCTACAGATCTCCTCTTTACCCTACAGATCTCCTCTTACCCTACGATCTCCACTTTACCCTACAGATCTCCACTTTACACTACAGGTCTCCTCTTTCCCCCTACAGATCTCCTCTTTACCCTACAGATCTCCGCTTTACCCTACGATCCTCCTCTTTACCCTACAGATCTCCGCTTTACCCTACAGATCTCCGCTTTACCCTACAGATCTCCGCTTTACCCTACAGATCTCCGCTTACCCTACAGATCTCCTCTTTACCTACAGATCTCCCTCTTTACCCTACAGATCTCCACTTTAACCCTACGATCTCCTCTTACCCTACGATCTTCGCTTACCTATATCTCCTCTTACCCTACAGATCTCCACTTTACCTACACTCAACTTTACCACAGATCTTCGCTTTACCCCTACAATCTCCTCTTTACCCTACAGATCTCCACTTTACCCTACAGATCTCCACTTCTACCCTACACTTTATCTCCACTACCCTACACGACTCCTCTTTACCCTACAGATCTTCGCTTTACCCTACAGATCTCCACTTTACCCTACAGATCTCCCTTTACCCTACATCTCCTCTTTACCCTACAGATCTCCTCTTAACCCTACAGATCTCCTCTTTACCCTACAGATCTCCACTTTACCTACAGATCTCCGCTTTACCCTACAATCTCTCTCTTTAACCCTACAGATCTCCTCTTTACCCTACAGACTCCTCTTTACCCTACAATCTCCCTTTACCTAAATCTCCGACCCGACAGATCTCCTCGTTACCCTACAGATCTCCTCTCTTTACCCTACAGATCTCCTCTTTAATATACCCTACAGATCCCCTTTACCCTACAGATCTCCCTCTTTACCCTACAGATCTCTCTTTACCCTACAATCTCGCTACCTACAGTCTCCTCTTTACCCTACAGATCTCCGCTTTACCCTACACTTTATCTCCACTTTACCCTACAGATCTCCTCTTTACCCTACAGATCTTCTCTTTACCCTACAGATCTCCGCTTTGCTTTATCCCTAACAATCTCCCTTTACCCTACAGATCCTCCACTTTAACTTACCTTCATATCTCCTCTTACCCTACAATCTCCACTTTGCTTTAACCCACTCAGTCATCTCCACTTTACCCTACAAGATCTTCGGCTTAAAGCCCTCTAGATTCCACCACTTTACCTACAATTTCCGCTTTACCCTCCTAGCTCCTCTTAAGCTACAGATCTCCACTTTGCTTTACCCTACTACAATCTCCACTTGCTCCCTACAATCTCCTCTTCCTAACCCTACAGATCTCCACTTCTTTACCCTCAATCTCCACTTTATCCCTACAGATCTTCGCTTTAACCCTACAGACTTCACTTTACACTACAGACTTTCTCGCCCTCTTTCTTACCCTACAGATCTCCTCTTTCACCTCAGATCTCCTCTTTTAAACCCTACAATCCTCCTCTTTTACACCTTCTCCGTACCACAATCTTCGCTTTAACCATAAAGATCTCCTACTTTACCCCTATCAATCTCCTCTTTACACTACAGATCCCTCTTTACCCTACAGATCTGTCCTTCACCTACTGGATTCTTCGCTTTAACCCTTCAGATCTCCTCTTTACCCTACAGATCTCCTCTTAAACATCTCCCTACAGATCTCTTCGATTACCCTTCAGATCTCCTCTTACCCTAACAATCTCCTCTTTCCCCTAACGATCCTCCTCTTAACCCTACAGATCTCCTCTTTACCCTCAGATCTCCTCTTTACCTCTACAGATCTCCCTTTACACTACAGATCTCTGCTTTACCCTACAGATCTCCTCTTTACCCTACAGATCTGTTCTACTTTACCCTACAGATCTCCTTTTACCCTACAGATCTCCTCTTTACCCTACAGATCTTCCACTTTACACTACAGATCCCTCTTCTTTACCCTACAGACTCCTACTTTATTACCTACAGATCTCCTCTTTAAACCCTAGAAATCCTCCTCTTTCCCCTACAGATCTCTCCGCTTTACCCTACAGATCTCCTCTTTACGCTACAAATCTCCGCTTTTATAACCACAATATCTGACCCAATACTCCGCTTTACACCCTACAGATCCCCCTTTACCCTATCAAGACGTCTCCTCCTTTACCTACAACCCTCTTACCCAAGACCAATTAACCCTACCGACGCCTTTACCATCTCTCCGCTTTACAACTTAATCTCATACACATCTTTACCCTACGTCTCTTAAACAATTACACTATACAATCTCTACTACTCTTCCTTTACCAAATTTACAAGATCTCCTCGTTACCTAAATCTCTAAACTACACATCAAACCTAATACGCAAAATAAACCCTCAAAAAAACATACAACACAAAACTTACCCTACAAATGAACTACCAAACTTCTTCTCAAAAAAATTACCACAATACGCGCAAAAACAACTAAAAAAAAATAAAAAAAAAAACATATCATACACGTCAAATCAAATCTTTTACACTAAATCAATCCAAAACTGTACAACCTACAATCTCTCGCCCTCCTCTCCAAGCCATCGCCTTCCACCCCATCTCAACCCCTTACCACCCCTACAGACCCCCACCTCCTCTTCCCCCCCCCACCACCCCTCCCCACACCCTCACCCTACACTCCCGCTCCCTTCCCAGCACGCACCCCTACCCCTACAGACCCGGTCCAATTGTACACCCCCTACGCCTAATTGATACGCCAATGAAAGCACCGACAGCTGTCCCCAACTATTCCCCCCGCCCCTCACCCTGTCCTAACCCTCCCCACCCCACCCAGTCTCGTAGCACGTCCCCCAAGAGGTCCGAGTTCCCACCGTCCACCGACTTCAACCTTCCCCCTCCACCCCCCACGTCCCCCCATTTTCCCCCCCCCCCCTCCCCCACTCCGACCGGAGTTCCGGGCAGGAACTCCCTTACCTCCGCCGATCCCCCCCCCAGTATCCCTGTCTTTCCCCGTCCTCGTTTAACTCCATTGATCTCTGTCCTCCTCCCCGTCACCGTCCCCCCACCCTCCCCTCGCCCGTTTCCACGACTATTGTCCCACCCCGTCCCTTTCACCGTCTGCCCTCTCCCTCTCCCGCTTTCGCACTCCCTCCCCCCGCCTCGTCCCCCTCACTCTCTTCTTTTTCCCCCAGCCTCCGTGCCTGAATGGATACATAAGGGACTCTGCTACTATTCTCAGCATTATAACTGTCGTCTCGCTGATGTTCAGAACGAAACCCCCCGAATCCGGCCAATTTCAACCACCCCTACATGTCCTAGCGGGATCCTCTCCCCCCCGGGATTCTCGACTCCTCCCACCCTCCAGTCATCCCCCCTCATCGGTAACTTCAGTTCGTTCCCCCCCTCCTCCCCCATCTCTTCCTCCGGATTCACCTGACTAATCACTCGGCACCTTGCTCTCCCCGCCCCCACTTGCTTCCCTCCGAGTCTCTTTACCTCCGCTCCGTACCCGCCCCCCGCCCCTCCTTTCAGACCCCCCACCTTGCGTCCCCTTCCCCATCCCTCGCCTCCCTCTTCCCGTCCCCCCCCAGGCTCCTCCCCCTTTCTTCTACCCCGCTTCTCCTTTCCCCCCCTTCCCTCCCGCTGCTACCACCCCCCCCCTCCCTCCCCTTTACTCACCGAATCTAGTATATTGAAACCTTGTAAGGATGGGGATGAGACATAAGGTGAAGCGATCAGTATTCAGTTCATGAACTGTCGCCTTGATGGATAGGGGAGATCAGCCATATGTAATTACGTTAGGAATGGGGTACCAGTGGATCGTATTGTAACTAGTCAGTCTTGATGTGATGGGTCAGTAATGAAGGGGTAGAAGTGTCCAGGTCGCAGAGTGAACCTTACAGTCTAGAGGAGATGGGGCATGAGGACAATCAAGGTCAGTTATGGATATACAGCCTTACGAGGTAGGCAGTCGCGTTGAACCTACTTTGAGTTTGTAGAGACAAAGGTGAGATTATGTAACTAATTCGGATTACTAGGATGATGGGGTCATAAGAGGGGTAGAAGTGGTCTCAGTGTCGCTAGATTGTAACTCTACGTCTAGAGGAGATGGGGTATGATACATAGTGACAGATCAGTAGCTGGTAACTAAGTTGTCTGGATTATAACTAGGTCGGTTCTGTGGATGGTCAGTAATGGGGTCGAAATGTCCAGGTCCAGATGTGTACCTCAGTCTAGAGGAGATGGGGATGATGACATAAGGTGAAGACGATCAGTATGCTGTAACGTGCATGGACTTGCTCATCGGATTAATAGTGATATGTGTGGGTCAGTAAGCAGGGTAGAATGTCCAGTTCCATGATTGTAACCTTACAGTCTAGAGGAGATGGGGATGAGACATAAGTGAAGCAGATCTAGCTGTAACTAAGTGTCAGTGGATTATAACTAGTCGTCTGTGATGGGTCAGTAAGAGGGGTAGAAGATGTCCAGGTCCGATTGTACCCTTACAGTCTAGAGGCGATGGGATGAGACATAAGTGACAGATCAGTAGCTTGTACTAAGTGTCAGTGGATTATAACAGTCGTATGTGATGGTCAGTAAGAAGGGGTAGAAGTGTCCAGGTCCAGATTGTAACCTTACAGTCTAGAGGAGATGGGATGAGACATAAGGTGAAGCAGATCAGTATCTGTAACAAGTTGTCAGTGGTTATAACTAGTCGTTCTGTGATGGGTCAGTACGAGGGTAGGATGTGTCGGCAGGTCCAGATTGTAACCTTACAGTCGGAGATGGGGATGAGACTATAAGGTGACAGATGCAGTAGCTGTAACTAAGTTGTCAGTGGGATTATAACTAGTCGGTCTGTGATGGGTCATAAGAGGGGTAGAAGTGTCCAGGTCCAGATTGTAACCTTACAGCCTATAGAGGAGATGGGGATGAGACATAAGGTGACAGAACAGTATCTGTAGCTAAGTTGTCAGTGGATTATAACTAGTCTGTCTGTGATGGGTCAGTAAGGGGGTAGAGAGTGCCAGGCCAGATGTGTAACCTTACAGTCTAGAGGAGATGGCTATGAGACAATTTACTAGTGTGACTGTAACTTTTTTTCTCTGCTCTAGATCTAGTAGTAATCGGTGTACACTAACTTGTCAGTGGGCTTATAACTAGTCGGTCTGTGAGGGGTCAGGAGGGGTAGAAGTCCAGGTCGCAGATTGTAACCTTACAGTCTATAGAGGAGATGGGGTGAGACATAAGGTGACAGATCAGTATCGGTACTAAGTTTTCAGTGGATTAGCTACTAGTCGGGTCTGTGATGGGTCAGTAAGAGGGGTAGAAGTGTCGCGTCCATGATTGTAACCTTACAGTCCTAGAGAGATGGGGATGAGACATAAGTGACAGATCAGTATCTGTAACTAAGGTGTCAGTGGATTATAACTAGTCGGTCGGTGATGGGTCAGTAAGGGGGTAGAAGTATCCAGGTGAAGATTGTACCTTACAGTCTAGAGGAGATGGGGATTGAGACATAAGGTGACAGATCAGTAATCTGTAACTAGTTGTCAGTGGGTTATAACTAGCGGTCTGTGATGGGTCGAAGAGGGGTAGACTGGTCCAGGTCCAGATGTACCTTACAGTCTACATTGAGATGGGGATTAGAACAATAAGGTGAGCAGATCAGTATCTGTAACTAAGTTTCAGTGGATTATAACTAGTCGGTCTGTGATGGGTCAGTAAGAGGGGTAGAAGTTCCGTCCAGATTGTAACTTAACCATTCTAGAGGAGATGGGGATGAGACATAGGGTGAAGCAGATCAGTATCTGTAACTAAGTTGTCAGTGGAGAACTAGTCGGTCTGTGATGGGTCAGTAAAGGGGTTAGAAGTGTCCAGGTCCAGATATAACCTTACAGTCTAGAGAGATGGGGATGGACATAAGGTGAGAGATCAGTATCTGTAACAAGTTGCAGTGTATTATAACTATCTCGTCTGTGATGGGTCGTAAGAGGGGTAGAGAGTGTTCCAGGTCAGATTGTAAACCTTAACAGAGGAGATGGGATGAGAACTAAGGTGAAGACGATCAGTATCTGTAACTGTTGTCAGTGGATTATAACTAGTCGGTCTGTGATGGGTCATTAGAGGGGTGAGAAGTGTCCAGGTCGCAATTGTACTCTTACAGTCTAGAGGAGATGGGGATGAGACATAAGTGACAACATATCAGTATCTGTAACTAAGTTGTCATGGATGATAACTAGTCGGTCTGTGATGGGTCAGTAGAGGGGTAGGAGTGTCCAGGTCCAGATTGTAACCTTACAGTCTAGAGGAGATGGGGATGATGACTAAGGTGAAGCAGATCATTATCTGTAACTAAGTTGTCATTGGATTATAACAGTCGGTTGTGATGGGTCAGTAAGAGGGGTAGAAGTGTCCAGGTCCAGATTGTACCACCTTACAGTCAGAGGAGATGGGGATGAGACATAAGGTGAACAATCAGTATCTGTAACTAAGTTGTCAGTGGATTATAACTAGTCGGTCTGTGATGGGTCAGTAAAGGGGTAGAAGTGTCCAGGTCCAGAAGTACCTTACAGTCTATAGGAGATGTGGACGAAAGATAAGTGACAGATCATATCTGTAACTAAGTTGTCATGTGATTATAACTAGTCGGTCTGTGAGGGGTCAGTAAGAGGGGTAGAGTGTCCAGGCCAGATTGTACCTTACGTCTGAGGAATGGTGAGAGACATAAGGTGAAACAATCAGTATGCTGTAACTAAGTTGTCAGTGGGTTATACTAGTCGGTCTGGTATGGTTAGTAAGAGGGTAGAAGTGTCGCAGTCCATATTTTGTACCTTACAGTCTAGAGGAGATGGGAGAGACATAAGTGACAGATCAGTATCTGTAACTAAGTTGTCAGTGGATTTACTATCTTCCTGTGATGGTCAGTAAGAGGGAGAAGTGTCCAGGTCCAGTTGTTACCTTACAGTCTAATGAGATGGGGATGAGACATAAGGTGCCATATCAATCTTGTAACTAAGTTGTCATGGGTTATCAATAGTCGGTGTTCTGTGATGGTGTAAAGGGGGTGAAGTGTGCGCTGCTCCAGATTGTACCTTACAGTCATACTAGGAGATGGGATGATAGACATAAGGTGACATGAGATCAGTAACTGGAACTAAGTTGTCAGTGGTTATAACTAGTCGGGGTCGGATGGGTCAGTAAGGGGGTAGAAGTGTCCAGGTCCAGATTAGTACTTACAGTCTAGAGGAATGGATGAGACATAAGGGACAGATCAGTACCTGTAACTAAGTGGTCAGTGGATATAAACTAGTCGGCTGTGATGTGTCAGTAAAGGGTAGAGTGTCCATTCCAGATTGTAACCTTACAGTCTAGAGGAGATGGGGATGAGACATAAGGTGAACAGATCAGTATCTGTAACTAAGTTGTCATTGGTTATAACTAGTCGTTCTTGTGATGTCAGTAAGGGGGTAGAATTGTCCAGTCCAGATTGTAACCTTACAGTCTAGAGGAGATGGGGATGAGACATAAGGTGACAGATCAGTATCTGTAACTAAGTTGTCAGTGGATTATAACTAGTCAGTCTGTGATGGGTCGTAGAGGTGGTAGCAGTTACCAGGTCCACGCATTGTTACGCTTACAGTCCTAGAGGAGATGGGGATGAGAATAAGTGACGAGATCAATATCTCTTAACAAGTGTCAGTGGGTTATACTAACTAGCGGTACTGTGAGTGCGTTCAGTAAGAGGGGTAAAGTAGGTGATGCCAGGTCCAGATTGTAAACCTCTACAGTCTAGAGGAGATGGGGATGAGACACAAGGTGACAGTCAGTATCTGTAACTAGTTGTCAGTGGATTATAACTAGCGGCGTCTGGAGTGGTCAGTAGAAGGGAGGTAGACCAGTGTCAGCGGTCCCTATGCGCCTTACATCTAGAGGAGATGGGGATGAGACATAGAAGGAGATGGAGATGAGACATAACTGGGTGAAAGCATCAGTAGTCCGTCTGTAACTATACTTGTCAGTGGATTAAACTAGTCGGTCTGTTGAGGGGTCTTGAGTAAAGGGGGGTAGGGGTAGAGTGTCCAGGTCCAGATTGTAACTTACAGTCTAGAGGAGATGGGGATGAGCATAAGGTGAGAAGATCAGTACTGTAACTAAGTTGTCAGTGGATTATAAACTAGCGGTCTGTGATGGGTCTGAGAGAGAGAAGTGGTAAAGTGTCCAGGTCCAGATTGTACCTTACAGTCTAGAGAGAGAGATGGATGGGGATGAGACATAAGGTGACCAGATCAGTATCCTGTAACTAAGTTGTCAGTGGATTACTAACTAGTCGGTTGTGATGGGTCGTAAAGAGGGTGTTAGAAGTGTAGAGGTCTTTGATAGTAGTAGTAGAGGGTAGAAGTGATAGAGAAGTAGAAAGTTTACAGTGAGTGTGCATTGTTACCTTACATCTAGAGGAGATGGGGATGAGACATAAGGTGACAATCATATCTGTAACTAAGTTGGCTGGGTTATAAACTAGGGGTCTGTGATGGGTCAGTAAGAGGGGTAGAAGTGTTCCAGGTTCCCGAGTGTTACCTTACAGTCTAGAGGAGATGGGGATGATGACATAAGGTGACAGATCAGTATCTGTAACTAAGTTTCAGTGTGGATTTATAACTAGTCGGTTCTGTGAGGGTCAGTAAGAGGGTAGAAGTGTCCAGCGTCCAGAGTGAACCGTTACAGTCTAGGAGAGGAGGATGGGGATGAGACATAAGGTGACAGATCAGTATCTTGTAACTAAGTGTCAGTGGATTTAACTCAGTCGGTCTGTGATGATGGGTCATAGTAACGGGGTAGAAGTGTCCAGGCCAGATTGTAACATTACAGTCTAGAGAGATGGATGGATGGAACATAAGGTGAGAATCAGTATCTGTAACTAAGTTGTCAGTGTTATAACTAGTCGGTCTTTGATGGGTCGGTAAGAGGGGTAGAAGGGGTTGGTTTAGAATCGATAGAGTAAAGAGGTGTCCAGGTACGATTACTACGAGGGAGAGGGGGATGAGACATAAGGTAAGCGATCAGTTACTGTAACTAAGTTGTCAGTGGATTATAACTAGTCGCGTTTTGAGGTCAGTAGAAGGGGTAGATAGAGTGTCAGTCAGGTCCAGATTGTAACCTTACAGTCTAGAGGAGGATGGGATGAGACACATAAGTGAACAGATCAGTATCTTAACTAAGTTGTCAGTGGATTTATAACTAGTCGGTCTGTGATGGGTCAGTAAGAGGGGTAGAGTGTCCAGGTCCCGATTGTAACCTTACAGTCTAGAGGAGATGGGGATGAGACAATAGAAGTGACAGATCAGTATCTGTAACTAAGTTGTCAGTGGATTATAATAGTCGGTTGTGTGGGTCAGTAAGAGGGTAGAAGTGTCCAGGTCCAGATTGTAACCTTACAGTCTAAGAGGAGATGGGATGAGACATAAGGTGAGCATATCAGTATCTGTAACTAAGTTGTCCAGTGGATTATAACTAGTCGGTCTGTGATGGGGTCAGTAAGAGGGTGGTAGAAGTGTCCAGGTCCAGATTGTAACCTTACAGTCTAGAGGAGATGGGATGAACATAAGGTGACAGATAAGTATCTGTAACTAAGGTTGTCAGTGGATTATAACTAGTCGGTCTGTGATGGGTCGAGTAAGAGGGTAGAAGTGTCCAGGTCCAGATTGAACCTTAAGTCTAGAGGAGATGGGATGAGACATCAGGTGATCAGATCTAACAGGGAATAACAGTCAGTAGTAACTAAGTTGTCAGTGGTTATAACTAGCGGTCGTTTGATCGGTGTAACTTGAGGGTAGTAGAGTCAGGTAAGAGGGGTGAAGGTAGAAGTGTCCAGGTCCAGATTGAACCTTACAGTTAGAGGAGATGGGGTGTGAATCATAAGGTGACAGATCAGTATCTGTAAACTAAAGTGTCAGTGGATTATAACTAGTCTGGATCTGTGCTGGGTCTAGGGTAGAAGGGTGTAGTGTATGAAGTTCTGGATCGGTCCAGATTGTACCTACGTTAGAGGAGATGGGGAGAGACTAGTAGGGGACAGATCATATCTGTAACTAAGTTGTCAGTGGTTATAACTAGTCGGTCGTTGAGGTGTGATGGGTCAAAGGTAGAGGGGTAGAAGTGTCCAGGTCCAGATCTGTTAACCTTCAGTCAGAGGAGAGGGGGATGAACATAAGGTGACAGATAGTAATCTGTAACTAGTTGTCAGTGGATTATAACTAGTCGGTCTGTGATGGTCAGTAGAGGGGTAGGAGTGTCCAGTCCAGATTGTAACCTTACAGTCTAGAGGGGATGGGGATGGAGACTAAGGTGACAGATCAGTTATCTGTAACTAAGTTGTCAGTGGATATAACGTCGGTCGCTTGTGATGGGTCGTAAGAGGGGGTAGAAGTGTCCAGGTCCAGATTGTAACCTTACAGTCAAGGGGGGGAGATAGAGGAGTAGGAGGACGATGGATGGGGATGAGAACAATGATGAGAGATGACAGATCAGTATATCTGAACTAAGTTGTCAGTGGTTATAACAGTCGGTCTTGAGTGCGGTCAGTGAGTTAAGAAGAGGGGTAGATGAGAGGTCCAGGTCCAGTGTAACCTTCATCTAGAGGAGATGGGGATGAGACATAAGGTGACAGAGATCAGTATCTGTAATAAGTTTTCAGTGGATTATAACTAGTCGGTCTGTGATGGGTCTAAGAGTGGTGCAGTAAGGGGTTGAAAGTGTCCAGGTCCAGATTGTAACCTTACAGTCTAGAGGAGATGGGATGAGAACATAAGGTGACAGATCAGTATCTGTAACTAAGTTGTCAGTGGTTATAATAATAGTCGGTCTGTACTGTGATGGGTCAGTAAGAGGGGGGGTAGATGAAGGTAGACGTTTAAACTAAGGTAGATAGATGAATAGTGAGGTTACAAAGAAGTTTAGTAGAGGGTCAGATGAATTAACTAGGTAAAAGTTCGGTAGATAGAAATAGTAGTATTAGTGACAGAATACGAAAGTGTCCAGGTCAGATAGTAACCTTACGTTCTAGAGAGGAGATGTGGGATATGAGATGCATAAGGTGACAGATCAGTATCTGTAACTAAGTTGTCAGTGGATTATAATATAGTCGGTCTGTGTGTAACATAGAGGGTAGTCAGATGAACTTCAGTAAGATAGAGATTAGAATTTGTTTGTAGGCGTGTTAATAAAGTTGTAGGGTCAGAGAGGTAGAAGTGTCCAGGTCCAGATTGTTAACCTTACAGTCTAGAGGAGATGATGGGGATGAGACATAATGGTGACAGTCAGTATCTGTAACTAAGTTGTCAGGGATTTATAACTAGTCGGTCTGTGATTGGGTCAGTAAGAGGGGTAAAGTGAGTAGGTCCAGGTCAGATTGTAACCTTACGTCTAGAGAGAGATGGGGATGAGACATAAGGTGACAGATCAGATAGCTGTACTAAGTTGTCATGGATATAAAACTAGTCGGTCTGGTGATGGGTCAGTAAGAGGTAGAAGTGTCCAGGTCCAGATTGTAACCTTACCAGTCTAAGCGAAGGGGAATGAGCAAGGTGGACTAATACTGACGATTCAGTGGCGTAAAGTTGGCAGGTGGGATTATACTAGTCGGTCTGTGATGGGTCATAGTAAGAGGGGTAGAAGTGTCCAGGTCCAGATTGTAACCTTACATACCTAGAGAGGAGGGATTGAGGATGGACATAAGGTGACAATCAGTATCTGTAAACTAAGTTGTCAGTGGATTGATTACTAGTCGGTGTGATGGGTCAGTAGGTGAGAGAGGGTAGGAAAGTGTCCAGGTCCAGATTGTAACCTTACAGTTCTAGAGGAGATGTGGGATGAGACATAAGGTGACAATCAGTATCTGAATAAGTTGTCAGTGGATTATAACTAGTCGGTCTTGATGGGTCAGTCAGAGAGGGAGGGTAAAGTGTCCAGGTCCAGATTGTAACCTTACAGTCTAGAGGAGAGGGATGAGACTAAGGTGAACGATCAGTATCTGTAAAAAGTTGTCAGTGATTATAACTAGTCGGTCTGTGGGTCAGTAAGAGGGTAGAAGTGTCCAGGTCAGATTGTAACCTTACAGTCCTAGAGGAGATGGGGATGAGACATAAGGTGACAGATCAGTACTGTAACTAAGTGTCAGTGGATTATAACTGTCGGTCTGTGATGGGTCAGTAAGAGGGTAGAGTGTCCAGGTCCCAGATGTAACCTTACAGTCTAGAGGAGATGGGGATGAAGACATAAGGTGAAGCAATCAGTATCTGTAACTAGTTTGTCAGTGGATTATAACTAGTCGGTCTGTGATGGGTCAGTAAGAGGGGTAGAGTGTCCAGGTCCAGATTGTAACTTACAGTCTAGAGGAGAGGGGTGAGACATAAGGTGACAGATCCGTATCTGTAACTAAGTTGTCAGTGGATTATAATAGTCGGTCTGTGATGGGTCAGTAAGAGGGGTAGGAGTGTCCAGGTCAGATTGTAACCTTACAGTCTAGAGGAGATGGGGATGAGACATAAGGGACAGATCGTATCTGTAATAAGTGTCAGTGGATTAAACTAGTCGGTCTTGTGATGGTGTCAGTAAGGGGTTAGGAGTGTCCAGGTCCAGATTGTAACCTACAGTCTAAGGAGATGGGGATGAGACATAAGTGATAAGATCAGTATCTGTAACTAAGTTCAGTGGATTATAAATGTCGTCTGTGAGGGTCAGTAAGGGGACGGGGTAGAAGTGTCCAGGTCCAGATTGTAACCTTACAGTTAAGGAGATCGGGATGAGACATAAGGTGACAGATCAGTATCTGTAACTAAGTGCTTCAGTGGATAAAACTTGTGGGTCAGTAGAGTAGCAGAAGGGGGTAGAAGTGTCCGGTCCAGATTGTAACCTACAGTCTAGAGAGATGGGGAGAGCATAGGTGACCAGGATCAGTATCTGTAACTAAGTTGTCATGGATTATAACTAAGTCGGTCTGTGATGGGTCAGTAAGAGGGTGTAGGAGTGTCCAGTCCAGATGAAACCTTACGTCATAGAGGAGATGGGATGAGACATAAGGTGACAGATCAGTTCTGTAACTTAAGTTGTCAGTGGATTATAACTAGTCGGTCTGTGATGGGTCAGTAAGAGAGGGTGAGGAGTGTCCAGGTCCAGATTGTAACCTTAACAGTCTAGGGAGATGGGGATGAGACATAGGTGACAATCAGTATCTGTAACAAGTTGTCAGTGGATATAACTAGTCGGTCTGTGATAGGGTCATAAGAGGGGTAGAAGTGTCCCAGGTCCAGATTGTAACCTTACAGTCTAGAGGAGATGGGGATGAGACATAAGGTGACAGATCATTAGCTGTAACTAAGTTGTCAGTGGATTATAACTAGTCAGTCTGTGATGGGTCAGTAAGAGGGGTAGGAGTGTCCAGGTCCAGATTGTAACCTTACAGTCTAGAGGGATGGGGTGAGACATAAGGTGAACAGATCAGTATCTGTAACTAAGTTCGTGGATTTAATAGTCGGTCTGTGATGGGTCATAGAGGGTAGGTGAGAAGTGTCCAGGTCAGATTGTAACCTTACCGTCTAGAGGGATGGGTGAGACATAGGTGACAGATCAGTATCTGTAACTAAGTTGCAGTGGATATAACTATCGGTTGTGATGGGTCAGTAAGAGGGTGGTGAAGTGTCCAGGTCCAGATTGTACTTACAGTCTAGAGGAGATGGGGATGAGACCATAGTGGGACAGATCAGTATCTGTAACTAAGTTGTCAGTGGATTATAACTAGTCGGTCTGTGGATGGGGTCAGTAAGAGGGTAGAAGTGGTCCAGTGTCCAGATGGTAACCTCCAGTTCTACAGATCTCCACTTTACCCTACAGATCTCCACTTTACCCTACAGATCTTCGCTTTACCCTACAGATCTCCTCTTTACCCTACAGATCTCCACTTTACCCTACAGATCTCCTCTTTACCCTACAGATCTCCACTTTACCCTACAGATCTCCTCTTTACCCTACAGATCTCCTCTTTACCCTACAGATCTCCACTTTATTTATCTCCACTTTACCCTACAGATCTCCTCTTTACCCTACAGATCTCCGCTTTACCCTACAGATCTCCACTTTACCCTACAGATCTCCTCTTTACCCTACAGCTACTCTTAACCTACAATCTCCAGGTCCAGAATTGTAACCTTACAGCCTAGAGGAGATGGGGAGGATGAGACATAAGGTGAAGCAGATCAGTAGCTGTAACTAAGTTGTCAGTGGATTATAACTAGTCGGTCTGTGATGGGTCAGTAAGAGAGGTAGAGTGTCCAGGTCCAGTATTGTACCTTAACATTTAGAGGAGATGGGGATGAACCATAGGTGACAGATCAGTATCTGTACTAAGTTTCAGTGGATTATAACTAATTGGTGTGTGATGGGTCAGTAAATAGAGGGGGGGTAAAGATTAGGGGAAGAGTTGGAGAAGGTTATGAAAATAGTAGGTTAGTGGTCATCAGAAGTTGGAGAAGGTCAGAGTCCAGGATTGTAACCTTACGTCTAGAGGAGATGGGGATGAGACATAAGGTGCAGATCAGTACTGTAACTAAGTTGTCAGTGGATTAAACTAACTCGGATTGTGATGGGTCAGTAAGAAAGGGAAGGTGCTATAGAGTGTCCAGGTCCAGATTGTAACCTTAAGTTTAGAGGAGATGGGGATGAGCATAAAAGGTGACAGATCATTGCTGTAACTAAAGTTGTCAGTGGATTATAACTATCGGTTGGAGGGTCAGTAAAGTAAGGGGTAGTAAGGTAGAAGTCCAGATGTAGAGTTTAGAAAGGTGTGGTAGGTTAGAAGTGCAGTCGAAGTGTCAGGTCCAGATTGTAACCTTACAGTCTAGAGGAGATGGGGATGAGACATAAGGTGACAGGATCAGTAGCTGTAACTAAGTGTCAGTGGTTGGATTTATAACAGTCGGTCTGTGATGGTCAGTATCAGAGGTAGAGTTTAGGAGAGGTAAGGGGGTCTGGTAGATAGATAAGAGGTAGAAGTGTCCAGGTCCAGATTGTAACCTTACAGTCTAGAGGAGATGGGATGAGACTAAGGTGAAGACAGATCAGTATCTGTAACTAAGTTGTTCAGTGATTATAACTATCGGTCTGTGATGGGTCAGTAAGGGTAGAGAGTGTCGGCAGGTCCAGATTGTAACCTTACGTCTAGAGGAGATGGGGATGAGACATAAGGTGACAGAGTATCAGTAGCTGTAACTAACTGTGTAGTGGATTATAACTAGTCGGTCTGTGATGGGTGGGCATTAAGAGGAGGTAGAGGTCCAGGTCCAGATTGTAACCTTACAGTCTAGAGGAGATGGGATGAGACATAAGGTTGAAGCAGATCAGTATCTGAACTAAGTTGTCAGTGGATTATAACTAGTCTTTGTGGATGTGATGGGTCAGTAAGAGGGTGATAGAGGTTAGAGTTTTAGTGGTGACCTAGAGGTTAGATAGTAGAAGTGAAGGGGTTAGAATTATAGAAGTATGCCAGAGGTCAGATTGTAACCTTACAGTCTAGAGGAGATGGGTGAGACATAAGGTGACAGATCAGTATCTGTAACTAAGTTTCAGTGGATTATAACTAGTCGGTCTGTGATGGGTCAGTAAGAGGGTGGTGGAGGGGTTAGGAGAGTGTCCAGTCCAGATTGTAACCTTACAGTCTGAGGAGATGGGATGGGGATGAGACATAGGTGACAGATCAGTATCTGTAACTAAGTTGTCAGTGGATTATTAATAATCTGTCGGTCGTGATGGGTCAGTAAGAGGGGTAGAAGTAGAAGTGTCCAGGTCCAGATTGTAACCTTACGTCCTAGAGGAGATGGGGATTGAGACATAAGGTGACAATCAGTATCTGTAACTAAGTTGTCAGTGGATTATAACTAGTCGGTCTGTGATGGGTCAGTAAGAGGGGTAGAAAGTGGTCCAGTCCAGATGTAACCTTACAGTCTAGAGAGATGGGATGAGACATAAGGTGAACGATCAGTACGTCTGTAACTAAGTTTCAGTGGTTATAACTGTCGGTCTTGTGAGGGTCATTAAGTAAGAGGGGTAGGGTAAAGTGTCCAGGTCCAGATTGTAACCTTACAGTCTAGAGGAGATGGGGATGGACATAGGGTGAACAGATCAGTATCTGTAACTAAGTTGTCAGTGGATTATAACTATGCGGTCTGTGATGGGTCGTAAGAGAGTAGGGAAGTGAGTAAGTGTCCAGGTCCAGATTGTAACCTTACAGTCATGAGATGAGATGGGGATGAGACATAAGGTGACGATCAGTATCCTGTAACTAAGTTGTCAGTGGATATAACTAGTCGTCTGTGATGGGTCAGTAAGAGGGTAGAATTAGAAGTTCAGTAGAGGTTTAGATAACATTAGGTCAGTTTCTAGAGTAGAAGTATAGAGAAGGTATGTAAAGTATACAGGTGAAGATGATGACGATTGTTAACCTTACAGCTAGAGGAGATGGGGAGTGAGACATAAGGTGAAGTCACGTAATCATCTGTAACTAAGTTGTCGTGGTTATAACTAGCGGTCTGTGATGGGTCAGTAAGAGGGGTAGAGTAGTGTCCAGGTCCTAGTGTTAACCTTACAGTCTAGAGGAGATGGGTGATGAACATAAGGTGAACAGATCATATCTGTAACTAAGTTGTCATTGGATTATAACTAGTCGGTCTGTGAGGGTCAGTAGAGGGGTGAGTAAGGTCCAGGTCCAGATTGTAACCTACACGTCTAGCGGATGATGGGGATGAGACATAAGGTGAAGCAGATCAGTATCTGTAACTAAGTTGTCAGTGGATTATAACACTGTCGGTCTGTGATGGGTCAGTAAGAGGGGTAGAAGTGTCCAGGCCAGATATGTAACTTACAGTCTAGAGTAGATGGGGATGAGCGACATAGGTGACAGATCAGTATCTGTAACTAAGTTGTCAGTGATTATAACTAGTCGGTTCTGTGATGGGGTCAGTAAGAGGGGTAGAAGTAGAAGTTTAGATCGTGAGAGTGAGAGTTCCAGGTCAGAGTGTAACTACAGGAGAGGGGATAACATGGTGACGATCATCTGTAACTAAGTTGTCAGTGGATTATAACTAGTCGGTCTGTGAGGTCATAGGTAGGGTAGTAAAGGGCTGAAGTGTCAGGTCCAATTGTAACCTTACAGTCTAGAGGAGATGGGATGAGAACATAAGGTGACAGATCAGTATCTGTAACTAAGTTGTCAGTGGATTATACTAGTCGGTCTGTGATGGTCAGTAAGAGGGGTAGAAGTGTCCAGGTCCAGATGTAACCTTACAGTCTAGAGGAGATGGGGATGAGACAAGGTAAGAGGATTGCAGATCAGTATCTGTAACTAAGTTGTCAGGGATTATAATAGTCGGTTGTGTGATGGTCAGTAACGAGGGGTAGAAGTGTCCAGGTCCAGATTGAACCTTACAGCGAGAGGAGATGGGATGAGACATAAGGTGAAGAGATCGTATCTGAACTAAGTTGTCAGTGGTTATAACTAGTCGGTCTGTGATGGGTCAGTAAGGTGGTAGAAGTGTCCAGGTCCAGATTGTACCTTACAGTCTAGAGGAGATGGGATGATACATAAGGTGACAGATCAGTATCTGTAACTAAGTTGTCAGTGGATTATAACTAGTCGGTCTGTGATGGTCAGTAAGAGGGTAGAAGTGTCCAGGTCCAGATTGTAACCTTACAGTCTAGAGGAGATGGGGATAGACATAGGTGTGAAATCAGATCAGTATCTGTAACTAAGTCTGGCCAGTGCCTTACACCAATGAAACAGATCAGTATCTGTAACTAAGTTGTCAGTGGTTATAACTAGTCGGTCGGTCTGCTTGTGTGTCAGTAAAGAGAAGGTAGAAGTGTCCAGTCCGATTGAACCTTACAGTCTAGAGGAGATGGGATGATGAGACATAAGGTGACAGATCAGTATCTGTAACTAAGTTGTCAGTGTGATAAACTAGTCGGTCTGTGATGGGTCGTAGGGTCAAAGAGGGTGATGATAGATGTGTCTAGTAGTGTCCAGGTCCAGATTGTAACCTTACAGTCTAGAGGAGATGGGAGAGAACTAAGTGACGGGGACAGATCAGTATCTGTAACTAAGTTGTCAGTGGTTATAACTATCTAGGGTTTGTGAGTGTGATGGGTACAGAGGGGTAGGGGTAGAAGTGTCCAGGTCCAGATTGTATACCTTACAGTCTAGAGGAGATGGGGATGAGACATAAGGTGACAGAGTATATCTGTAACTAGTTGTCAGGGATTATAACTAGTCGGTCTGTGATGGTCAGTAAGAGGGGTAGAAGTGTCCAGGTCCAGATTGTACCTTACAGTCTAGAGGAGATGGGGATGAGACATAAGGTGACAGATCAGTTATCTGTAACTAAGTTGTCAGTGGATATAACTGTCGGCTCTTGTGATGGTGTTCAGTAAGGGGGGTTAGAAGTGTCCAGGTCCAGATTGTAACCTTACGCAAGGGGTGGTAGGAGGAGATGGGATGGGGATGAATAGGGATGATGATTGTTTTGTGATGAGAGATGACAATCAGTATCTGTAACTAAGTTGTCAGTGGATTTAACTAGGTCGGTCTTTGATGGTGTCAGTAAAAGAGGGGAGGATAGAAGGTCCAGGTCCAGTTGTAACCTTACATCTAGAGGAGATGGGGATGAGACATAAGGTGACAGATCAGTAATCTGTAACTAAGTTTCAGTTGTGTGGATTATATACTAGCCGGTCTGTGATGGGGTCAGTTAAGTTGAGTGAACAGGGGTAGAGGGTAGAGATGTGTAGTGTCCATCAGATTGTAACCTTACAGTCTAGAGGAGGATGGAGGGAGAACATAAGGTGAGCAGATCAGTATCTGTAACTAAGTTGTCAGTGGTTATAAAACTAGTCGGGTCTGTGATGGGTCAGTAAGATGGGTAGAATTCAGCAGGTAAACGTTTAACTAGAGTAGAAGAATAAGAATAGTATGTAACTAGTTTCAGGGATTAGAAGTGTCGTAGAGGGTAGAGGTAGAATTTACATTAGGTAGAGGAGAGTCCGGTAGAATAGATAACTATGTGGATTAGTAGACAGATATAGAGAAGAGTGTCCAGGTCAGATGTGTAACCTTACGTTGAGGAGATGGGATGATATGGATGGACATAAGGTGACAGATCAGTATCTGTAACTAAGTTGTCAGTGGATTATTATACTAGTCGTTCGTGTGGGTCGTACATAAGGGGTATGAGACTCGGTAAAGATGATTAGATGTGGTAGGCGTGTTAGATTAAAGTAGAGAAAAGGTAGACAGTTCCAGTCCAGATTGTTACCTTACATCTTAGAGGAGATGGATGAGAGGATGAGACATAAGGTGACAGATCAGTATCTTAACTAAGTTGTCAGTGGATTATCACTAGTCGGTCTGTGATTGGGTCAGTAAGAGGGAGAAGTAGATTAGAAGTGTAGGTAGGTCCAGTCAGACTTGTAACCTTACGTCTAAGGAGAGAGATTGGTGGATGAGAGCATAAGGTGAACAGATCAGTATCTGTAACTAAGTTGTCAGTGGATTATAACTATCGGTCTGTGTGATGGGGTCAGTAAGAGGGTAGAAGTGTCCAGGTCCAGATTGTAACCTTACAGTCTAGAGCGAGGAATGGGGATAGACATGACATAAGGGACGATCAGTTCTGTAAAAGTTGCAGGGATCATTGGGTTATATCAGTCGGTCTGTGATGGGTGTAGTAAGAGGGGTAGAAGTGTCCGGTCCAGATGTAACCTTACATTTTAGGAGGAGATGTGGATGGACATAAGGTTGACAGATCAGTATCTTAACTAAGTTGTCAGTGGATTATACTAGTCGGTCTGTGATGGGTCGTAGTAAAGGGGTGAGAAAGTGTCCAGGTCCGATTGTAACCTTACAGTTCTAAGGAGATGGGGGATGATACATAAGGTGACAGATCAGTATCTGTAACTAAGTTGTCAGTGGATTATAACTGTCGGTCTGTGATGGGTCAGTAGAGGGATGAGGGTAGAAGTGTCCAGGTCCAGATTGTAACCTTACAGTCTAGAGGAGAGGGGATGAACTAAGGTGGACGATCAGTATCTGTACAAATTATGTCAGGTGATTATAAACTAGTCGGTCCTGTGATGGGTCAGTAAGAGGGGTAGAAGTGTCCAGGTCAGATTGTAACCTTACAGTCCTAGAGAGATGGGGATGAGACATAAAGGTGACAGATCAGTATGCTGTACTAAGTTGTCAGTGGATTATACTCAGTCGGTCTGTGATGGGTCAGTAGAGGGGTAGGAGTGTCCAGGTCCCAGATGTAACCTTACGTCTAGAGGAGATGGGGATGAGACATAAGGTGAAGAATCAGTATCTGTAACTAAGTTTCAGTGGATTATAACTAGCGGTCTGTGATGGGTCAAGTAAGAGGGGTAGAAGTGTCCAGGTCCAGATTGTAACCTTACAGTCTGAGAGGATGTGGATGAGACTAAGGTGACAGATCGTATCTGTAACTAAGTTGTCAGTGGATTATAACTATCGGTTGTTGATGGTCAGTAAGAGGGGTTAGTAGAGTGTCCAGGTCCAGATTAGTACCTTACAGTCTAGAGGATGATGGGGATGAGACATAAGGTGACAGATCAGTATCTGTAACTAAGTGTGTCAGTGGATTAAGACTATCGGTTGTGTGATGGGTCAGTAAGGGGGTAGAGTGTCCAGGTCCAGATTTAACCTTACAGTCTAGAGGAGATGGGGATGAGACATAAGGATGAGAGTATCAGTTCTGTAACTAAGTTTCAGTTGGATTATAACTAGTCGGTCTGTGAGTCAGTAGGTAGTAGAGGTAGAAGTGTCCAGGTCCAGATTGTAACTTACAGTCTAGAGGAGATGGGGATGAACATAATGGTGACAGATCATTATCTGTAACTAAGTTGTCAGTGGATAAATAAGTCGCTTGTGGGGTCAGTAAGAGGGGTCAAGTGTGTCCCGGTCCAGATGTAACCTACAGTCTAGAGAGCTGGGGAGGAGCATAGGTGACAGGATCAGTATCTGTAACTAAGTGTCAGTGGATTATAACTAATCGGTCTGTGGATGGGTCAGTAAGAGGGTGATAGAAGTGTCCAGGTCCAGTATTGAAACTTACAGTTAGAGGAGATGGGGATGAGACATAAGGTGACAGATCAGATCTGTAACTAAGTTGTCAGTGGATTATAACTATCGGATCTGTGAGGGTCAAAAGTAAAAGGGTAGAAGTGTCCAGGTCCAGATTGTAACCTTAAAGTCTAGGAGAGGGGATGAGACATAGGTGACATATCAGTATCTGTAACTAAGTTGTCAGTGGATTATAACTAGTCGGTCTGTGTGGGTCAGTAAGAGGGTAGAAGTTCCAGGTCCAGATTGTAACCTTACAGTCTAGAGGAGATGGGGATGAGACATAAGGTGACAGATCAGTACTGTAACTAAGTTGTCAGTGGATTATAACTATCGGTTGTGATGGGTCAGTAGAGGGTATAGAGTGTCCAGGTCCAGATTGTAACCTTACAGTCTAGAGGAGATGGGGTGAGACATAAGTGACAGATCAGTATCTGTAACTAATATTGCTGGATTATAACTAGTCGGTCTGTGATGGGTCACTAAGGGTAGGTGGAGAAGGTCCAGGTCAGATTGTAACCTTACGTCTAGAGGGATGGGGATGAGACATAAGGTGACAGATCATATCTGTAACTAAGTGTCAGTGGATTATAACTAATCGGATTGTGTGGGTCAGTAAGAGGGGGTAGAAGTGTCCAGGTCCAGATTGTAACTTACAGTCTGAGGAGATGGGATGAGACATAAGGTGACAGATCAGTATCTGTAACAAGTTGTCAGTGGATTTAACTAGTCGGATTGTGTGGGTCAGTAAGAGGGTAGAAGTGTCCAGGTCCAGATGTAACCTTACAGTCTAGAGAGATGGGGATGAGCATAAGGTGAAGATCAGTATCGTAACTAAGTTGTCAGTGGATTATAACTAGTCGGTTGTGATGGTCAGTAAGAGGGGTAGAAGTGTCCAGGTCCAGATTGTAACCTTACAGTCTAGAGAGATGGGGATGAGACATAAGGTGACAGATCAGTATCTGTAACTAAGTTGTCAGTGGATTATAAAACTGAGTCTGTGGATGGGTCAGTAAGAGGGTCGTAGAAGTGTCCAGGTCCAGATTGAACCTTACAGTCTAGAGGAGATGGGGATGAGACATAAGGGGACAGATCAGTAGCTGTAACTAAGTTGTCAGTGGATTATAACTAGTCGGTCTGTGATGGTCAGTAAGAGGGTAGAAGTGTCCAGGTCCAGATTGTAACCTTACAGTCTAGAGGAGGAGGGGATGAGACATAAGGTGAAGCAGATCAGTATCTGTAACTAAGTTGTCGTGATTTTAACTAGTCGTCGTCTGTTGATGGGTCAGTAAGAGGGTAGAGTGTCCAGGTCCAGATTGTAACCTTACAGTCTAGAGGAGATGGGAGATGAGACATAAGGTGACAGATCAGTATCTGTAACTAAGTTGTCAGGGATATAACTAGTCGGTCTGTGATGGGTCGTAAGAGTAGGGGTAGGAGTGTCCAGGTCCAGATTGTAACCTTACAGTCTAGAGGGATGGGGATGAGACATAAGGTGACAGCAGATCAGTATCTGTAACTAAGTGTCAGTGGATTATAACTAGTCGGTCTGTGATGGGTCAGTAAGAGGGTAGAAGTGTCCAGGTCCAGATTGTAACCTTACAGTCTAAGAGGAGGGGATGAGACATAAGGTGAACAGATCAGTATCTGAACTAAGCTGTCAGTGGATTATAAACTGATCGGTCTGTGATGGGTCAGTAAGAGGGGTAGAAGTGTCAGGTCCAGATTGTAACCTTACAGTTAGAGGAGATGGGGATGAAGACATAAGGTGACAGAATCAGTATCTGTACAAGTTGTCAGTGGATTATAACTAGTCGGTTGTGATGGGTCAGTAAGAGGGGTAGAGTGTCCAGGTCCAGATTGTAACCTTACAGTCTAGAGGAGATGGGGATGAGACATAGAGGTGACAGATCAGTATCTGTTACTAAGTTGTCAGTGGATTATAACTAGTCGGTCTGTGATGGGTCAGTAAGAGGGGTAGAGTGTCCAGGTCCAGATTGGAACCTTACAGCTAGAGGAGATGGGGAATGAGACATAAGGTGACAGATCAGTATCTGTAACTAAGTTGTCAGTGGATTATAACTAGTCGGTCTGTGATGGGTCGTAAGAGGGGTAGAAGTGTCCAGGTCCAGATTTGTAACTTACAGTCTAGAGGAGATGGGGATGAACATAAGGTGACAGATCGTATCTGTAACTAAGTTGTCAGTGGATATAACAGTCGTCTGTGATGGGTCAGTAAGAGGGGTAGAAGTGTCCAGGTCCAGATTGTACCTTACAGTCTAGAGAGATGGGGATGAGACATAGGTGAGACAGATCAGTATCTGTAACTAAGTTGTCAGTGGATTATAACTAGTCGTCTGTGATGGGTCAGTAAGAGGGGTAGAAGTGTCCAGGTCCGATTGTAACTTACATCTAGAGGAGATGGGATAAGACATAAGGTGACAGATCAGTATCTGTAACTAAGTTGTCAGTGGTTATAACTAGTCGGTCTGTGATGGGTCAGTAGAGGGGTAGAAGTGTCCAGGTCCAGATTGAACCTTACAGTCTAGAGGAGATGGGGATGGACATAAGTGTGACAGATCATGATCTGTAACTAAGTTGTCAGTGGATTATACTAGTCGGTCTGTGATGGGTCAGTAAGTAAGGGGGTAGAAGTGTCCAGGTCAATTGTAACCTTACAGTCTAGAGGAGATGGGGATGAGACATAGGTGAAACAATCAGTATCTGTAACTAAGTTGTCATGGATTATAACTAGTCGGTCTGTGATGGGTCAGTAAGAGGGGTAGAGTGTCCAGGTCCAGATTGTAACTTACAGTCTAGAGAGATGGGATGAGACATAAGGTGAAGCAGATCAGTATCTGTAACTAAGTTGTCAGTGGATTATAACTAGTCGGTTGTGATGGGTCAGATAGAAGGAGGGGTAGAAGTGTCCAGGTCAGATTGTAACCTTACAGTCTAGAGGAGAGGGGATGAGAATAAGGTGACAGATTCAGTATCTGTAACTAAGTTGTCAGTGGTTGAAACTAGTCGGTCTGTGATGGGTCAGTAAGAGGGGTAGAAGTGTCCAGGTCCAGATGTAACTTACAGTCTAGAGGAGATGGGGATGAGACATAAGGACAGATCAGTACTGTAACTAAGTTGTCAGTGGATTATAACTAGTCGGTCTGTGATGGGTCTATAAGAGGGGGGAGAGTGTCCAGGTCCAGAGTTGTACCTTACAGTCTAGAGGAGATGGGGATGAGACATTAAGGTGGAAACAGATCAGTATCTTGTAACTAAGTTGTTCAGTGGTTTAACTAGTCGGGTCTGTGTAGAGGGTCGTCAGTAAGAGGGTAGAAGTGTCCAGGTCCAGAATTGTAACTTACAGCAGTCTAGAGGAGATGGGGATGAGAACATAGGGTGACAGATCAGTATCTGTAACTAAGTTGTCAGTGGATTATAACTAGTCGGTCTGTGATGGTGTCAGTAAGGAGGGGTAGAAGGTCCAGGTCAGCTTGTTACCTTACAGTCTAGAGGAGATGGGGATGAGACATAAGGTGACAGATCATATCTGTAACTAAGTTGTCAGTGGGTATAACTAGCGGTCGTCGCTGAGTGGGTAGTAAGAGGGGTAGAAGTGTTCCAGGAATCCGATCTTGTTACCCGTCTATAGGTGGTATAGGTCATCAATCTGTACTAATTTTCACGTGGATTAAACTCGTCGGCCTCGATAGATGGCAGTAAGAGGGGTAGATGTCCCGGTCTGCAATTATGTACCGACAGCTCGATGATACACGGAGCAGACTCAAGGACCACGATCTTAGCGTGTTAACTGCTAAGCTTAGTTACCAGTGGATTAAACTAGTCGGTCTTGATGGTCAGTAACGGGGTAAGAAGTGGTCCGGTCCAGATTGAAACCTTAGCCCGTTAGAGAGGATGGGGATGAGACATAAGGTGAAATCATACAATAATCTGAACTAAGTGGTTCAGTGGTTAATAACTAGTTGGTCTGTTATGTGTCAGAAGAGGGGTTAGAAGTGTCGGTCGATGGTAACCTTACAGTCTCGAGGAGATGGAGATGAGGACATAAGGGACAGACAGTATCTGTAACTGAATTGTCACGTGGATTATAACTAGCGGTTGTGATGTGGTCATAAGTTAGAAGGGAGAAGTGTCCATGTCCAGATTTGTAACCTCTTACAGTCTAGAGGAATGGGGATGAAGATGGTGAGCAGATCAGTATCTGTAACTAAGGTGTCAGTGGTATAACAGTCGGTCTGTGATGGGGCAGTAAGAGTGGCGTAGAAGTGTTCCAGGTCCAGATTGTAACAGTGCCTGAAGGGGGGAAGTTTTGAGGGTTGCGTTTTATATAGATATGAAGTGTGGTGAGTGACGGATAAAGTGAGGGAGGGAGTTTCCAAGAGAAGGGGGGGCAGCACGAGTAAAGCCTGAATTACAGGCGTGGGAGGAGGTGATTCGAGTGGATGAGAGGGAGAAGATAATTAGCAGAGTGGAGGTTACACATTGGGTAGAATATGTTGTATAAATGTATCTAAACATACTGTGAATATATACAGGAAAGACGGTATATTTTATATGCTATAAACTTTACATGATAAGTAATCGCCCCCCCCCATCCGTCTCCTAATATATAAAGTTAAACTGGTTATTTTATTTAAACACCGTGAGAATTCGCTGTTTCTCTGTATGGCCGAGGCCCCGTCACACAGGGAAAAGCGATCGTTGGAATATCCGGGGGAAAACAGGTCGGACTTGTGGGGCTCAGAAAGGAAGCATCAGCAAACAAGGTCCATTTTGACGTAAAGCCCATCAGAGCCCCGACCGTCTCGTTTCCGTCGCGGTGTTAATTGGGTGGGGCACTGCAGTGCTGGGAATCAGCTCTGCTGGGATGACGAGGTGGCGAACGGGTCTTGTCAGAAAGAATCCAGCCGACCTGTCAAACTCAGAGAATGCAGAGAAATGAAAGCAGGTTAGGGTCAGATCAGACTCAGTGCATCGCGATGATATGATAATAGCCACATGACAATTCGGTGTCACTCAGGCTTTTATCAAGTCAAGGGATGGCGTGTGCATGAAGCCTCTCTATTTCCCAATAAGGAGCTTGTTATAAGTGTGTTGTGGTTGTGTTGTACACAAAAGCCGCGACACTTACAAAAAGACTTGGTATGATATTAGATGTATGCTATTGGGGGACAGCTTTGTCAGGATGGTGTAAGCAGTGAGAAGCAGTGATATTCTGGGATTATAAATACTGCATGGTTTTGCCAGTGGTCGGGGAGCACATGCATTGTCTTTCACCTCCCGACGGTCCCCAGCATTGAATGCCTATGTACAGTGGCAGATTTCCAGGTAGGGCAATGTCCACTCTACGATCGTTTGGCCCGCCACAGTATCATAAAGTCGTAGAGCTGACCCAATGTTATTGTATAGGCCACCTTACAATTACGATTGTGCTCTTAATATGAGGAGGAACCACAATAGTAGTGTACAATCTAATGGTGAAGACCATCTTTAAAGTGCGTCCCAAAATATTGATGGTGCACACCTTAGTATGAAAAGAGAGAGAGAGAGAGATACTGTAGATGATAGATAGATAGATAGATAATAGATAGATTGATAGAGAGACAGATAGATAGATGATAGAAGATAGATAGATAGATAGAATATAGATAGATTGATAGAGGCGACAGATGATAGATAGATAGAACGCTAGATAGTCGATATATTAGGAGATTGATAGGAGATTAGATAGATAGATAGATAGATAGATGATAGATAGATAGATAGATAGAGATAGTTAGATAGATAGGATAGATAGACGATAGATAGCTTTAGATAATAGATGATTGATATAGAGATAGATAGATAGATAGATAGATGATAGATAGATAGAAGATTAGGATGATCGATAGATAGCTAGATAGATAGCAGATGGATAGATAGATAGATAGATAGATAGATAGGA